>AP025052.1:23920854-23935674 GCA_036186865.1 Eustoma russellianum | reverse complement strand
ATGAGATCTTAAATGGAGTGAACTCCGAATGGAGAGAGTTGAGTATGAAATGCACCAGGAATGACTCCGAGATTTCAACCTTTAGGGAGCTTAATTTAGCAACAATGTCCCTCATCTCCATGATGTGCTCGCGCACACCACGGCTTCTGTCATGGGTCATGTTTGAAAGCCTCTTCATAAGGGTGCTGGCTACCGCCTTGTCAGAGCTTACAAATTGATCATCAATGGCTTTCATGTAAGCTTTGACATTATCAAGATTAGGGATAGAACCCCTAATGCTTGGACTTATACGAGACTTGATGAGCATCATGCTGAGGCGATTAGATCGCTCCCACGCTCGTAACTAGACCTCTCAGATGGCGTACTTGATTCCGTGAGATTTGGTGGTTTTTCCTCACGGATTGCCAGGTCTAAGTCCATACACCCCAACGTCAAAAGGATATTATCCTTCCATTCAGTAAAATTATTACCAGTCAGCATTGGAGTTTTAGCAGAATCAAATAAAGCAGTAGTGGGAATAACTGCATAACCAAAGAAACACATATCATGCTATGAACATATAACCAGAATGAATTAATCAATTTAATTCAAATAGTATATTCTAAACCTTCCTGTGGGTAGAGGTCGCACTCATGCATAGAATATACTAAAACGGTATGAAAATTAAACAACCAAAAATATTTCCGTACCTGTGGGCATAGGAAATGTTTATGTTTAATTTTCTTGATCAATAAAATAACCACTTCCCTGTGGGGCAGAGTGACTACCTTATTAATCAAAACCATATTTGATGACATTTTATTTTCTTTATACCTTATAATTTTAAGATGCTGTGGCTAATCTTAAAATTAAGAAAATAATTCTTTATATGCCATCAACATATTTATATAGTTATTCTTTAAAACGATATGAAAATTAAACAACCAAAATATTTCCGTACCTGTGGGCATAGGAAATTTATGTTTAATTTTCTTGATCAATAAAGCAACCACTTCCCTGTGGGGTAGAGTGATTACCTTATTAATCAAAACAATAGTTATGATGACATTTTATTTTCTTCACACCGTATAATTTTAAGATGTTGTGATAATCTTAAAATTAAGAAAATAATTCTTTATATGTCATCAACTCAAAAATCCTTTATATGACATCAACAAAAGATGAAATCATAATGAAAATGTGAAGTGAACCGATTCGGCAATACCCCAGGAAAGATCATGAATCAATTTCCTAGACAGGTATTACCATTCCACGTAAAGTCCCAGGCCGTGCGGTGGGGTCACAACGGTCCCGCTTAAGTACCGACTTTCTAGACAGAAATTACGTGTACGGTGTATTTATCACACTTTCAATAGTTCACCTTTTGCATTTGCCACAATTTTCTCCAAATCAAAGAATTAAAGAGTAATTTGTTTCCATATAACATGTCTCGGGTGTATCAAGTCCTGTAAGTTAAATACCAAAAGTAGCCCAGACATATCGTAATCCAAGATAAAAATACATGCAATCAATGTTGAAATTTTCTTTCAAGAAACCCAAAACATCAGGGGGGAAAAATACTGAATAATCTGACATACTAATGCATTTTTCCTTTTGGTAATAGCGCGTAAGATTCCATCTTGCTTTGCCGAATAATCTGGCATACTAATGCATCAAATCAAGCACATCTATTTTTGCCCTTGAAATCATCTCATGCTATTTTACATAATGCTAGTTTAGCAGTCAAATAATGTCATTGGAACTACATACCAATAAGTAGTCTAATTACTTTTCAAATACATCTAAGACAAAAATCACGACATATTTCACCAATTTCAAATGCAAGGGACATGCATTTTTTTTTTTTGGATACATTCAAGTAACACCGATTGAAATTGATTGCATATTTGCATATGTTGTATTCAAGATAGTAAACATGATAAACATAAACTTCATCCATAGAGACACAGTCGATGCTACTTGTTTTGTTACAGAAAGAAGTTTCCATATTACCAGCAGTTCATAGACTTTCAGGCAACCATTTGATTTTGTAAGCAAAATCTCTTTAAGAGTAAAAAATTGAGTGTTGAATACTTGCAAAAATGGAGAACAGATACCATGTTAATTTTTCCTCGAACCTCCGTTCAAGAAGCGGGCCATCAAGTTCTTTATCATGATTCATAATACTTTTCAAACCAGGAACCATTGTTATCAATTGAATACAGAAGGCCTCGAAAACTATAATCCCATAACCTTTGAACGATTGGATTGCATTAAAGGGTATGGAAGAAAGTTTTCTAAATACAAACGATATGGTCAGAGGTGGCTCTGATACCAATTGTTAGGCCAAAATAAATAGCGGAAGCAGAAAGGTTACCTCCGGCCATTGTCGTTTGTAGAAGCCTTCTTCGCGTTGATGTAGTCCTTAGGGTAGTCTTCTAGCCTTGTTCCTCTTGGCTTGAATGAGATGGTTTGATGGACAACCATAGGCTCTTATTTATAGGCTAGGCTAGGGACCCCTAATCCTGTCTTGATTAGAGTCCGTACCATCACAAACTCTACTGTATGGTGATAAACCCTTACCACCAAGGAGTTGTAGTCAAATACAAGTCTAGGAGATAAGATGACATGGTGATCCACACTATATGTGATTTAAATTAATAAATCACGGGATAAATCTTAAAGATAAACATTACGTCTAATATTATCCAACATTTAAACCAACAGCGAATACGCAACTTAAAAGAAATATCTTAATAGGGCATCTTGATTGTCAGACGAAAATCAAAAAAATGAAAAACATAAATTGAAATAGAAACAGCCAACAGTAGAATCTACAACTATGTCATTTTGTATGAATCAAAACTTTACATGTGTTATTACAACTTTCAAGTCGTGAAGACCGATGAGCCTAAATAGCAAAATTTAAAAATGATTAATTTTTTAGACAAGTGAAGGCGAAATCTGAAAAAATTAACATTCAATACTGTTAACAAGCTTATAGTAGCATAGTTGGACCCCGAAAGAGCGAATATGAGTCATTATAATTATGCTATCAAAGCTAGCTACTATACGGTAATGGTCTGACAAGAGAATCATAGGTGTATTCAAGGATCACGCTGACCTATTTAAGGGGAATAAAAAGTAAATACCCAAAAATCTCACATTTGATAAAATGAAGGAAGTGGCATGGTACATGAAAATGAGACTAAGAGTAAATGTCAATAATGATCAATTTTTTCGGAACAACAAGAACAAAGCATGAAAAGTTGACATTTTATACAATTGTCAGACTCATAGTAGTGTCGACGGATCCAAAATTAGTAAATACGGGTCATTACAATTTCCAACCCCACATTGGATAAAGTAAAAATGGTGACATGGTATATAAAAATAGGACTCAATGCAAAATGTCAATAAAAATTTAATCATCTTTGTGACAGCGAGGACGAAAGCCCCAACAAGTAACCATTTGATAATGTTGTCAGTTCCATATTGACATCATTACCTTGAACAAACATTATGATTAGAATCTATTAGGTGAATCTCAATCGTTAAAATTATAATATCATAGTCGACTACAATTGGCCTGAAGATGTGGTAGAAGGATCCAGTGTGAGCTAAGCGAGAAAGCTGGCCCATTTGAGAGGAGTGGAATATAAAGGCCCAAAATTCTAACATTGGATAAAGTCAAGATGGTGATGTTGTAAATAAAAATGGATCTTAGTATTAAATGTCAATAAGGGTTAATTATGTCTCCAAAAGGATAACGAAAGTCTAAAAAGTTGATATTAAATAATGTTGCTATGGATACCTAAATCACATAATCAAAGCGGACTATTCTGGATTCTACGGGAGGGGATTTAGAGGAAAAAAACGCGATTTCGCTCCGTAAATTACGGGATACGTAAAAGCACCGAAACGTAGCCAATTCTGGCACCGGAAACGGCGGAACTACGTCCAATACCGGAAGATGGACATTGATATCCCGTCCGGCATTGAGGAAAGATCCACAGAGGAGGCGGATCTGCTGGCTCGAAGTGTGAAAAAATATAAACGCCATGTGAACAGTGATCTTGTGCAACCGGTGGAGGAGACTGTTCGGCCATGGGGGCCATGGGCGAATAAGAGCTTTACAGAGGCACTCAGGGGTATACCGGTGGAAAGGGAATTTTATACTGGGGATGGGGAAGAGAGTGATGAGGAGGTGATGGAGGAAATTCCGGTACATCGCAAGGTACATGATGACGTTGGTCAATCTAAACCGGGAAGGATCTCGATATTAACAACACAGGAGGATCGACGAGAAATGTACAAACCGTGGAAACATGCGCTGATCATCAAACTGCTTGGCCGCACCATTTCCTTTCGTAATTTAGAACAGCGACTGAAGAGCCTTTGGAGTTTGATGGATGGTTGTGTACTGGTGGACTTGGAAGAAGGATATTATTTAGTTCGATTCTATTCTAAATCTGATTATCAGCATGTGCTTGAGGGAGGACCATGGCTTATACAGGGACACTACTTGATGGTCATGAAGTGGAAGCCGTTCTTTCGGCCAGAAAAAAATCCAATTAATGTTACAATGGCATGGGTGAGGTTGTCCAATATCCCGGTGGAGTACTATACTGAGAACATGCTAATGTACATTGGTAACCAAATGGGAACGGCAGTCAAGGTGGATCTTACTACCCTTCGAGTTTCGTGTGGCAAATTCGCACGCATCTGTATTCAGGTGGATTTAGCGAAACCCTTGGTGTCGATTGTGGAGTTGGATGGGGAGGAATACAAAGTAGAATACGAGGGGTTGCATCTTATTTTCTTCGAGTGTGGAAGATATGGACACCGTAGTGGTGAATGTGGAAGAGGTAGTAGCTCGTCGGCCCCAAATACGTCTGCTACCATTGCAGTAGAAGCGAAGGAGCATACAACCTTTGGACCATGGATGATTGCATCCAATAATAGACGCAGGAAGGGACCAGTGAGGAGGGTAGGTGTTCATGAAGCGAGACAACAAGAGATGAATGTCTGGCATGCCTTTCCAACTGATGAAGGGTTGAGCGGACGGAAAACGACACCGCCTCAATCGATGTTGAAGACTCCATCTGGATCTAGATTTCAATCGATTGCGGTAGAAGAACATGAGCTGGACGAGGAGGAGATGCTCAGTGTGGAGGAAATGCAGCGTAGATTGGCTCAAACACTATATCCAGTTCCTGCAGTACGTTTCACAGCCACGACTAAAACGCTACTTTCAGTGGTAAAAATAAAACCAAAAGGTGTCACGGTGAAAGTTACATCTAAGGTGAAGGCTTTAAACAAGCCATCACCTGGGATCAGGGAGGCGCAACGACCGCTAGTCAGGGGCGATGCACTGGATGAAGCAGGGAGGGAGGGCAGGGTGTCCTTAAGGGATCTAACGAATGTGGAGGCTACATTAACTCAAAAGGTTGCAACTTCTGCATTGGAGACACTTGTCGGAGAGGATCATATGCATAAAGAACCTGGCAGTCAAATAAAGGAGAAGCCTCCAGATGATGCAGCCATAGAAAGAATTCGGCCTAAGATAGATGGGAATAAGAAATCACACCATATGTTAGAGCGTTCGATACGTACAGATGATCAAAACACTTTGGATGAGGACATGGACGGAAACGCAGACAGTGAGTCTGCATACACCCATCAATCCCTAATGAAGGTGTTATCATGGAACTGTAGGGGTGCCCTATCCCCTAGATTTTATCGTTGCCTCAAAGAAATACTAAGACAACATCATCCGGATGTTTTGTTTCTTATGGAACCACGAGTACAGAGTCAGAAGGGTAGAAGGATACTCAGGAATTTTTCCTATACGCAGTTTATAGCGGTGGAGGCTGAAGGGTTTTCGGGTGGCCTGTGGTGTTTCTAGAATGAAAATGATGTTGCGTTAGAAGTACTGGACGTTTCTGCTCAGCATATTAACGTGGCTGTGCTTCGCGGGGGGACCATAGACTGGATATTGACGTTGGTGTATGTTTCTCCCATGGCGTCTACGCGTGGGAATCTGTGGAGGAAGTTGGTGCATATGGCAGAGATTTTTCGCAGTCCATGGACACTAATAGGGAACTTTAATGAAGTTATTTCACAAGGAGATAAACGTTGTGGTAGAAGAGTTAGCCAGGAGGGAGGCTTAAGCCGAGTGGTGGATTGGTGTAAGCTCATGGAGATGCCATTCTCAGGCCCTAAGTACACTTGGTCTAATGGTTGGGAGGGAGTTGGCCGAATTGAGGAACGTATAGATTACAATTTATGTAACGACATGTGGAGTAGGAAGTTCCCTGCTGCTTCTTTACATCATTTGCCTTTGACAAGCTCAGATCACTGTCCGTTGTTGCTGTCAATCATGCCGATGAGGGAGCCTAACAAACCTGAAAATGCATTTAAATTTCAAGTGGCTTGGCTTGATCACAAAGAATTCAAAAGTTTTCTTCAATCTGTCTGGGACAACGAATGCGGCTCTTTGCATGAAACTTTGTCTAAGTGTGCGGATAGACTACTATGGTGGCGCCGCAATGTTTTTGGCAACATAGAACAGAAGAAACGAAGATGTTATGCAAGGCTGGAGGGGTTGCAAAAGGCCAGAAATGTTCATCCATCAAACTACTTGTATACATTGGAAGGATGTTTGCGAGAGGAGTTACATGAGTTGTTGAAGCAGGAGGAAATTTATTGGATGCAGAAATCCAGACTTAATTGGCTTATGCAAGGGGAACGCAGTAAGAGTAGAAAAAGAGTAAGGAAAGGAGTACCAGATTGTTTCATGCTACGGCCGTGATGAAAAGGCAGAAAAAAAAACATTGGCATCGGCTGAAAGATGAACAAGGTCAATGGGTGGAAGATCCACTGCGTTTGCGCAAAATGATTTTTCATTTCTATGAGACTTTATTCGGTGGTGGAAGAACATTCGAATTCTCCACAGGTATGCATTCGGTTTCTAAAATTACTATCTACAGAGCTCCATGCATTAAACCACCCGGTGGTCGAAAGTGAAGTTTATTCAGCAATGTTTCAAATAGGCGCATTTAAGAGTCCTGGTCCGGATGGATACCCACCGATATTCTATCAGAGAAACTGAGACATTGTGGGTACGGATGTTACTCGTTTTATTTTAAATGCATTAAAGACAGCCGGTTTCCAGCTCACATGAATGGCTCGTACATCAGCCTTATGCCCAAGGTAGACCCACCGGAAATGGTCTCTCAGTTTCGACCAATTTCCCTCGCAAATGTCGTGGTGAAGGCTATATCAAAAGTGGTAGCTAATAGGGTAAGTTGGTAATAGGCAAGTTGATCAGTCATAATCAATGCAGCTTTATTCCAGGAAGGCAGGCTAGTGATAACATCATTGTGGCTCAGGAAATTTTACACTCTATGCGTAAAAAGACTGGGAGGCAAGGGGTGATGGCCTTAAAATTAGACCTAGAGAAGGCATATGATAGAATGAGGTGGGACTTTTTACAGCAAGTGCTTCACGCAGCCGGTTTTGAACCTTATTTGCTGGATATTATTATGCAACTTGTGACATCCGTGGAGATGAGAGTCTTATGGAATGGTGAGAAGCTTGAACCTATCAGACCAAGAAGGGGTTGCGACAAGGGGACCCTCTTGCCCCTTATTTGTTTGTACTTTGCATGGATTGGCTAAGCCAGCGTATTCGGAGGGCTGTGGAGGCAGGAGAATGGAAACCCATCAAAGTCAGCCGTCAAGGCCCAGGAGTATCACATTTGATGTTGCTGACGATTTGCTACTATTTGGAGTCGCGATTGAGGAGCAAGGAGCTATTATGGAATCAATCATGAAAGAGTTTTGCGATGTGTGTCTGGTCAAAAGGTGAGCATTATGAAATCCAATTTATACTTCTCCAGTAACACATCGAATGCGCAGAGACAATCGCTAGGCCTGAGTTTTGGCATCCCTATTACACATAATTTAGGAAAATATCTTGGGATGCCACTATTGCATGGGAGGGTTACGGTGGACACTTATAGTGGACTTGTGGAGAAAGTTAAAGGTCGCTTAGCCGCCTGGAAGGGGAAACTACTATCTAAAGCAGCAAGAAATATTTTGATACAGTCTGTGATAGCAACAGTTTCATATTACTCCATGCAAACATCCCTACTCCCAGCAGCGACGATAGCCGCACTTGAGAGAGTAAACCATGCGTTCTTTTGGGGGGAGTTTGACGGGAAGCATAAAATACATGTTGTGGCTTGGCCTTCTATATGCCGATCCAAGAGTATGGGAGGGACGGGGATAAAGAGACTGCGGCAAATGAATCTGGCGCTGTTGGCTAAACTACTATGGCGTTTGATTTTAGAGGAGGATGTGTTATGGGTTAAGGTACTTAAGGCGAAATATGGTTCCCCACTAAGAGCCTCACCACCACGACAAGCCACCACACATACGTGGCAGAGTATCGTTGCGGTTGCCCCCGTGGTCTTGGCAGGGTTGATGTCGGCGGACCAGCAAGTGTCAAGTGAAGGGGTTGCTACCACCGAAGTTACATGGCGGGGGAGATCCCTACAACTTTTTCTGTTAGCTCAGCATACGAACTCCAAGTTCCTGAAGATGATGACGGCAATAAAAGGAAGTGGCAGAATATATGGACCCTAAAAGGACCTCAGCGAGGTAATCTTCTTCTTTGGCAGCAAGACTTAATAGGTTGCCCACGAAGACATTGCTATGGAAACAGCATCTGGTTGAGTCGCCGACCTGCGGACTCTGCACAGCACCGATGGAAGATGGACTACATGCTTTACGTGATTGCCCGCGTGCTCGAGAGATGTGGCTGAGGTTATTACCCGATCAAATCAGTTAGCTTTCTTTGACGATGCGGGAGGCCTACCTGGGTGGATTGACCGTAATATAGATCAAAGACGTGGAGAGTCGTACAGAGGGGAGAAATGGTCGTATGTTTTTCAAGGAAGCAGTCAGTTCCATTTTGTATGACAGAAATAAAGCACTTTGAGGAAGAATATATATATCCCGACCTTTATACTAGAGTGGCGGAGGTGTTTGATAGGGCTAGAAATATTAGACTTGCTTGGAAAGTGGTACACGAGGGTGAGATAAATATTGATTCTTTATAGTAGAAGTAGACAGCATGTACAGTTGATGTGATTTGTTATTTAATGAAAGATCACATTTCTCAAAAAAAAAAATAATAATGTTGCTATGCCCAAACAGACGCAATGCTTGGAAACTACTAAACGAATGTAGATCGTCACATAAGTTAGATCATTTAAAGAACAAGACATCTTGTTAAATTGGCTTATAATATCCAACATTAACATTAACATTTATCCATTACATTTATTTTTTTAAAATCTAATAAAATGAACTGAATATGTTGTTATCGTTTCGTAACATATTGTAAAGTGACATGAACAAGTATGATTAACATTTCTTGACGAATAAAGTTTATTAGCATATATTTTATAAGTGCCATGAACAAGTATGATTAATATTTTTTGACGAATAAAATTTGAGATTTATGCTGTTTTGTGATGATTAGCACCATTTTCTTATTTTATATTGGTATGCTATACGATATCATCTTTGATAACATAAAAGTTTCATGTCTCATTTTTATGTCTATACATAAACTCCTTGACAAACATAATATAATCGATGATGATTGTGTTATAATAAAAAGAAAAAACATGCTAAAACCTCTGCCAATCGGCTAAAATCCCACCCTACAAAGGAGGATACGTAATCTGAGCCATCGACCTAGGATTCTGTTAGAGCAGCCGGCAGCCGAGCAGACCTAAAGCTGCTGGCTGCAGAGGCTGAGCTGCAGAATTGCCGACATGAAGAGCAGACCTGAAGTCCACTGCCTTAGCTCGCGTGAGTATGAAGAGATAATTATGGAAATGATTCCAGGTGATTAGATATGATTGTGTATATCTAGACTAATCAAATATATCTTATTCATTGAGTATATCGTGTATTAAATATAGAGAAATGGTAGGAATATGATAGGATTTATACTGATCTTGCATTGATCTCTTTCCCTGCAGATTAGCGAAAGATGCGTAGTTTGTAATGTTATAAATTGACAAACAAATGAATGAAAAAACTCATAGATTTGAGTTGCCAAAAGTTCTTGTCAATATCAGTTTTTACATGGTATCAGAGCGAGGTTCAGATTTCTGATCTATTTCTTTCAGTAATCCTCCTCATTAGCCATGGCAGCTGAATCTTCATCATCTTCCTCTCAAACTACGGCAACTGAATCCTCTCACAGAAAAATCATGTCTCCCTATGATCTGCACTCAGGTGATCATCCTGGGTTGCTTATCACTCCTGTCCAACTCACAGGATCAAACTATGAAGAGTGGGGAAGGGCCATTCATGGTTCTTTGCTCGCCCGACGAAAGTATGGATTCTTTGATGAAACCATATCTCAGCTTGCTGATAGGTCTCCTGATATGTCTGATTGGGAACCCGTCAACTCAATGATTGCGGCATAGATTTTGAACACAATTGAGCCCAGCCTGCGTTCTACTATCTCATACTCAGAGAACGCCAGGTAACTGTGGGAAGACATTAAGCAGCGATTCGCTGTTATGAATGCTCTGCAAGTGCAGCATTTGAAGAAAGCACTCGCAAACTGCAAACAGAATGGAGACTATGTCATGACTTATTATGGAAGATTAAAGAAACTATGAGATGAGTTGAAAGATTATAATGAATCCCGATGTGCTCCTGTAGCGGCTGCAAATGTGATTTGCGACAAACACTCAGTTGCCGCAAAGAAGTTGACCGAGTTCATCAGTTCCTTATGGGACTTGATGAACAAACATTTAGGATGGTGAGATCGTCTATTCTCAATCAGGAACCTCTTCCCACCTTGAACCGAGTTTATCACATGGTGCTTCAAGAGGAAAGCCTGGGATCAATTGTGCTTGCAGAAGACAAGCGTGAGACTCCTGTCTTTGCTATGGTGGTATCAGGAAAGTCTGGGGCTGACAAGAAGAAATCCAAATCTGTGGTAGTGTGCACTCAATGCCGAAGGAAGGGACACGAGGCCAGTGCATGCTACCAGGTCATTGGCTACCCTGATTAGTGGGGTGACCGACCTAAAGGACAACTCAAGACTAAAGGATCCGGACCTCCAACATCTTCAAGACCCAAAGTTATAGGCAGTGCTGCACATATGGCAACCGTCTCGGCAAATGCAAGGTTGATATACATGGGAGTGAAAAGATTCTAGACAAACTCTCTGAAGCCGAGCTGAGCTCATTTCTCCGAGCTCTGAGTACACGTAAGCAAACAACTTCTGAACGACTGAGTGGTAAGTTCCTGACCCCTTTTAGATTATAGACTCGGGGGCCTCCAATCATATGACGGGTAACTTAGACTTATTATATAATTGTGCTGTGATTCCTCCCTGCAATATCTGCATGTCCGATGGCACTTTAACCCAAGCATAGCAACAAGGGTCAGCTCAGCTGAATGCGGAACTGACCTTGGACAAAGTGTTCTTTGTCCCAAACTTGACCTGTAACTTGTTATCAGTCTCACAATTGTTGCACCATCAAGATTATTTGATTAAATTTAGTAACGAAGGTTGTGTGATACAAGACCAGAATACTAAGACTCAGATTGGAGCGGGTGATGTGTTCGAAGGGCTGTATGTCTTTAAAAGAGCAGACTCTATGCGGATGCATGCCGTAGGGAAGCAAGCTGATGTCTCCTTATGGCACAATCGGCTGGGACATCCTTCCAATAAAGTTTTGCGTCTAGTACAGGGTGTAGTCCTGTCTTTTGATGACACGAGCACATCTTGTTGTGAGGTCTGCCTTCGTGCAAAGCAAACCAAAGAGCCATTTGATTTAAGCAATCTATTACTGAACATTGTTTTGATCTAGTACATTGTGATGTATGGGATCCTTACTGACATAAGACTACTTGTGGTACTTCTTACTTCTAGACATTTGTGGATGATCATTCTAGGGCAGTGTGGGTGTACTTATTGAAAACTAAAGATTGGGTTCTAACATTGGTAAAACAATTTTTTGCCATGGTTGATACCCAATTCGGCCAAAAATTAAAATTTTTCGCACTGACAATGGCACAGAATTCTTACCACTTACTCCTTTCTTTGCTGACCGAGGAGTAATACACCATACTTCCATTCGATATACACCCCAAGAAAATGGAAAGGTAGAACGAAAACATCGACACATTCTCAATGTAGCTAGAGCACTCCATTTCTAAGCTAACCTTCCCTTAACCTTTTGGGGCGAGTGTGTCTTGACTGCAGTCCATCTCATAAATCGCACTCTTCTGTCCCACTCGCAGGAAAGACACCATACGAAATGCTATTTGGTCGACCTCCCAATTACAATCATCTTCGAGCCTTTGGGAGTTTGTGTTATATTCGCAATGATCAATGGGGTGGTGACAAGTTTCAGCCACGTAGTAGGAAATGTATCATGATTGGGTACCCCTCCGGGAAGAAAGGATAGACTGTTATAACCTAGAAACTCGTGAATTCTTGGTCTCTCGTAACATCACCTTTGTTGAGACCACTTTTCCATTTGTCAGTAGCTCTTCCTCTGCATTCTTACCCAATAACTCTCCCACTCTTAAGACGCCCTTGTCATTATCAGATCTTCTTCCTTCCAACCCCATGTTGAGCTCCACCGAACCAACTTCCTCACCTCAGCCATATCCGCAGACCCAAAGCCAGACTCTCAAGTTCAGCACGATTGAGCACACCTCAACCCCTGACCTCGGCACTGCAGAGCAGACAGCTATATCAGAACTGATTTCACTGGCTCAATCACCTCAGCTCGGCAGAGGACAACGAGTAAAGCAACTTCCTGCAAGACTGGCTGATTACGAATTGAATGCTATTCAGACCAGTCCTTCGCCCATATCACCAAATTTGACTGTTTCTTCAGGTACTCACTACTATATCAACAATTTTCTTAGTAATCATCGATTTTCTTTGTCCATTGCACTTTTCTTATGGCTATCACCTCCAGCATATAACAAGACTCCACTCCTACTCTCAAGCCGCGAGAGACCCTAACTGGCGGTCTGCTATGCGCGAAGAGCTACAGGCTCTTGAGGAAAACTAGACCTGGACTTTAGAGGAGCTACCTCCTGGAAAACGCGCTATTGGCTGCAAATGAGTATACAAGGTAAAACACAACTCGGATGGGAGTATTGAGCGCTATAAAGCTTGACTGGTTATACATGGAAATTGTCAAATTGAGGGAATTGACTACACTGAAACATTTGCTTCCACCGTGAAGATGGTTACGGTTCGCGTACTCTTGGCTCTAGCAGCTGCCCGGCAGTTTGCCACCTGTCAAATGGATGTACGAAATGCATTTCTTCACGGTGATCTTGATGATGAAGTATACATGAAACTATCTCCTAAATTCTCTACCACCTCACCATGCACCGTCTGTCGTCTGCGTAAATCCTTATATGGTCTTAAAAAGAACCTCGGTGTTGGTTTGCAAAGCTCTCCTTTGCTCTGCGTTCTTATGGTTTTGTCCAGTCTTATTTGGATTACTCTTTGTTCCGCTATGCTCGTGCTCATATACATATATATCTCTTGATCTATGTTGACGATCTTATATTTGTGGGTAATGATTCTCAGGAGCTGGAAGTTGTTAAAACCTATCTCAGTACCTGCTTTCATATGAAAGATCTTGGCCCTCTGAAATATTTCCTGGGCTTTGAGGTTTCTCGAAATGGTGACAATATCTTCGTATCCCAACGTAAGTATGCTCTTGACATTATTGCAGATTGCGAATTGCTTGCTTCAAAGCCATCCTCTATACCCTTGGAACAACAACATCAGTTGGCACAGTCTACAAGCTCCTTTCTAGAAGATCCACTCTCTTATCGACGTCTGGTTGGTCGCTTGATCTATTTATCTGTCATGCAACCTGAGCTCTCTTATATTGTCCACACACTGGCCCAGTTTATGCAATCACCTCGGCTTGACCACTGGCATGCTGCTTTGGTGTTGTCTGGTACCTCAAAGGCAACCCGGGCGAAAGACTTCTCTTTCTGACTACTAACAATCTTCACTTACCTGCCTACTGTGACTCAGATTGGGCAAGTTGTCCGTTTACTCGCCGATCCCTTTCTTCCTACTTCGTTCAACTAGGCACATCTCCAATAACGTGGAAGACTAAAAGAAACATACAGTTTCTCATTCCTCTGCTGAGGCAGAATATCGTGCCATAGCCTACACTACCTGTGAGCTAAAGTGGCTGCTCAGCCTTCTTCGGTTTCTGGGCATCCCTCACTCCGCTCCTGTTACCCTTTACACCGATAGTCAGTCTGCATTACATCTTGCACATAATCCTGTTGCTTATGAACAAACTAAACACATTGAGGTTGACTATCACTTCCTCCGGGATGCCGTCCTCGATGGACAAATACATCCTCTACACGTCTCTACGACACATCAGTGTGCTGACATTCGTACAAAATCCATTGGAACTCGCGAGTTTCGCTTTTTGTTGTCCAAGTTGGCATTGCATACCTCCACGCGCTAACTTGAGGGGGGTGTTAGAGCAGCCGGCAGCCAAGCAGAACTGAAGCTGCTGAGTTGCAGAGGCTGAGCTGCAGAATTGCCGACCTGAAGAGCAGCCCTAAAGTCCACTACCTCAGCTCGGCGCAGATATAAAGAGATAATTATGGAAATAATTCCGGGTGATTAGATGTGCTTGTGTATATCTAGACTAATCAAATATATCTTATTCATTGAGTATATCGTGTACATAAATATAGAGATATGGTAGGAATATGATATGATTTGTACTGA
>AP025052.1:23848441-23911400 GCA_036186865.1 Eustoma russellianum | reverse complement strand
AACTACGAATTTAGTTTGTCACATGATTTGGTTAACTCAAACTAAGGTTTTAGAGCTTAAATCGATACTTATATATTATAATTTACTTTACTATTTTCTTTCAAACGTAGGAGGAGATGTTATCATATAACAAACTACGAATTTAGTTTGTCACATTCAAATCATGTGTAATAGTTAATTTGTCACAACACTCTAATTTATCCCGGTGGATAGCTTTATAATTTAGTATAAAAATACCTAGGACCAGAAAATATCAGCCCCATCACCTAGCAAATCTTGCCGTTCGAGACATAACCAGACAAATACATACATACATATGGTATATATATATTAAGAAGTGGTGGAAGGTTGCATTTTAATAGATTAGGTGCCTACTAGAGGTATATATGTTAACCATGTTAGCTTGCATAGAAAATGAAGTTTTATCATCAAAATTAGCCATTTTGACATCTCATTATTTTAGAATTATGATCCAACCCATGAAAAATCAACACGTACATTGGATACAACAACAACATTACCCCAATTATCTTAGAGGCTCCGGCCTATGGCGGGGCATGGGGGTCAAACAATACTCATTTGTTAAAATTGCGTCAAGCCGTGTCGATCAACTGACTCCACAATATAAGAAGCACAACCAATTTAGTGAGTCATTTTGCTTTATTCCGCCATATTCAAAAGTCAATAAATAGCGTGTCCTTGACTCCATTGACAAAGCTTGAATCCTAAAGTTGCTAAATAACCAAGAATTATCAGGGCAAATACACCTCCATAGGACTGATTATCTGAATTATGTTTGGACTCCTCAATTCACACTTGACATTTTCAGCTTAGAACTTGTCTTCTATCCATTCCGATTATGAATAAGTGAAAGAGTTTGGAGAAGGGATTGAGGAGTTGAATGAAAACTTTTTTTCATTGATTTCTGTTGTTATATTTCTTCTTTACTTATAGTACAACTTCTATCACTAAATATGGTATATTCTAATCATACAATATTTGATGAAATCCTAGTCTTTACACTGCAATATTTACTTTCCATTTCTGCTTCGGATTTTGATTTGATTTGCTTTCCATCACTCCCCCTCAAGTTGATTAATGGGATCTCCAATGTTCAACTTGCGCAGCGTTATTTCGAAAATTCTTTCTGCTACCGCCTTTGTGAGAATGTCAGCAAGTTGATCTTTAGATGGGACAAACGGTACCTCAACAACTCATGCATCCAGTTTTTCCTTGATAAAATGTCTATCAATTTCAATATGTTTGGTTCGATCATGCTGAACCGGGTTTTCAGAAATGCTAATTGCGGCCTTGTTGTCACATCTCAGTTTGGCGGGAGACCGAGTGAGTAAAACCTACTTCTTTTAGTAGCTTATCGAGCCATAAGACTTCCATAACTCCTTTCGCGATTCCTCTGAGCTCTGCTTCTATACTTGATACCACCACTACCTTTTGCTTCTTACTGCGCCACGTCACCAAATTTCCTCCTACCATTGAGAAGTACCCAGAGTTGACCTCCTATCACTTAGATTTCTGGCCCAGTCAGCATCAGTGTATACCTCTATCTCCAAGTGTCCATGGTTCTCGAACCAGATTCATCTCTCAGGAGTTTTCTTCAGATATCTTAGAATCCTCATTACGGCTTTCATATGTTCTTCTTGTGGTTGATGCATGAACTGGCTAACTACTCCCGCTGCATAAGCAATATCAGGCTGAGTATGAGACAGATAAATAAGCTTACCAACTAGACTCTGGTACTGTTCTCGATCAACCGAGGACGCTTCATTCTTAGTTTGTAGCTTGAGATTTGTTGCTGTAGGAGTTTCGCTTGGCTTGCAGTCTAGCATACCAACTTCAGACAAAAGATCTAACGTATACTTCCTTTGGGCTTTGAACAACCCTGCTTGTATTCGTAACACTTCTATTCCAAGGAAATATTTCAGTTCCCCTAGATCTTTCATCTCGAAATCCTTGAACATACTGTCTCTAAGGCGAGTCATTTATTCAATGTCAGTTCCTGTAATCACCATGTCATCCACATAAATTATAAGACACATAACCAATTTACCTCTTCGTCTCATAAAAAGCGTGTGGTCTGCATTGCTTTGCTGGTACCATTCCGTTTCATGGCCAGGGTGAACCTTCCAAACTATGCTCTTGGAGACTGTTTCAATCCATATAGCGTGCGTTTCAGTTTACAAACTTCATTTCTGTGAAAGTCGCTAGAAAAACCGGATGGTGCCTCCATATACACCTTTTCTTTTAATTCTCCATACAGGAAATCATTTTTTACATCAAACTGGTGTAGCAGCCATCCTTTATTGACCGCAATTGAGAATAAGACCCTTATAGTATCAATCTTGGCTACAGGAAAGAACATTTTTGCATAATCAATTCCATAGGTTTGTGTATATCCCTTTGCCACCAATCTTGCCTTGTATCTTTCAACTGTGCCATCTTCATTGTATTTTACTGTAAACAGCCATCGGCATCCCACGGGTTTCTTTCCTTTAGGTAATGCACACTTTTCCCATGTATTGTTTTTCCTCAACGCCTCCATTTCTACTTACATTATGTCTCTCCATTCCTTTTGTTTAACTGCCTCTTCAACTGTCCGTGGAACATTTTCGGTGCACAGTGTTGTGAGTAGGGCTTTTGATCCACTGGTCATTGCCAAATGTACCGAATATCGCGAATTCTGAGTAGCGTCATCCGGTGAGTATCTACGAGGTGGGATGTCTCGATTGCTCCTGGGAGGAAGGGTTCGCATCTATTGCTCATTAAGAGGTTCAGAAATTTCAGATTCAGGCAATATGGTAAGGTGATTTGGTGAGCATGGTTCAGTAGATAACTCAATCGATTGTGATATGTCAGGGATTGGTTCACTTACCTCTTGTTGATCATTCAAGGAAGAAGAGTCACTGGGCCTTGGTACTTCAGTTGTGGAGTTGTCTACATTGGACTGGACATGCTCGGTGGCGCCACCTACTTGCTCTTGTTGGACAGGCGCTTCGGTCCACCTGTGATTGTATAACCAGTTGAAAGGCTCACCATGTATCTCCCCCTGGGCCTGAGTACTGGTGGAAAAGAAATACTCGGTTTTGACAAATACGCAGTCAAGGACAATATGTATGCGTTGGGTAAGTGGATTATAGCATCGTTATCTTTTTTGATGAGCAGCATATCCGACGAATACACATTTCTCTGCACAAGAGTCAAATTTGTTGTGATCATGTTTAGGGACGTGGAAATAGACAGTACAACCAAAGATTTTTGGTGGGAGGTCATGATGGATGGTATAGACACTTGAGTGGACAACATTTGAAGTGGTGTGTGTTGATTTAGTATGCGTGTGGGAAGTCGATTAATGAGATATGTGGCAGTAGCGATTGCTTCGGGTCAAAACTCTTTGGGCATTTTTGCTTCGATCATCATTGCCCGAGTCATTTCAAGTATCAAGCATTTTTTTTCGTTCTGTGACACCATTCTGTTATGAGGTGTTAGGACAGGATGTCTGATGAATAACCCCGTGGGTTGTGAGGAATGTTTGTAGATGATAGGACATGTACTCTCCTCCATTATCTGAGCGGAGGATTTGAATTTTTTGTCAAACTGGGTTTCCGCCATTCGGAAGAAATCAATAAATTTGGTCAGAACATCTAACTTATGTTTATGAGATAGAATCATGTCATGCGAGAAAAATCGTCAATAAATAAAACAAAGTATTTGTACCAATGGGGTGTGGGTGATGGTGTAAGTCCCCACATATCTGAATATATTAATGAGAAACATTGTGCAACTCTAGTATTATTCGAGCGAAAAGTGCCCTTATGATGTTTGACAAGGATACAGGTATCGCAAGAAATATGTGTATCTGACTGAGTAAATAAGGAAGGGAATAAGGTACAAAGGTAACCAAATGAAGGATGACCCAATCGACGGTGCTACAACCACAGTTGGCGATTCGCTGTGCTGTGAACAAGCATGGACCGGCCCTGTTGAGCAACCTCCTCTACGAAGTACAGTCCACCACTTTCAGTGTCACGCCCAACTATCTCCTTCGTATGAATGTCCTGCAAGAGGCAAAAATCAGGATAGATGAGCACAACACAGTTAAGCTGTTTAGTGATTTGGCTAATGGACAGTAACTTTGAAGATAACGTGGGAACATAAAGGTAATGAGATAATTTCAGTTTCGGGGAGATTTCAGCCATGCCACTGCCTTGGACTGAAATTAGCCCTCTACTGGCAGTTTCGATGTGTGTTTTAGGTGTTGTGGAGGTGGATAAGGTTATGAAATTGTTTTGGTCATAGTTCATAGTATCGGTAGCACCGCAGTCTAGTATCAATCGGGGGTGTTTATGTTGGGCAGATGGTGAAGTTTGGCGTGTAGCGTGTGTTTGTGCAGAGGTGAGGGTCTCTTTGGTAATATTGAGGGTTGAATGGCTAGTGTTGTATTTTCCAGGTGCAGTAAGGATATTTTGGGTATTTTGTGATGCTGGGGCTGAGGTTTTGGATTTTAGTGGGCATATGGGGGCAATTTGGGAGTATGCACTGAACCTGAAATTAAAGAATCATTTAAGGGTAAAACTGGAAAAACAGATTTCGGGTCGGGGAATATAAATTCCCCAACCTACCTCTTTCATTGCGTCCCCCCTTCCCTTCTGCCGCTGTCGTCTTCCTTCTCTGCGTCTGCTTCTAGATTTTTTGGCCAACGAATTTTGCAGCTCCTCCAAAGCCAATGTTGGTGCCTTTATTGGTGCCCATTGATGCTGTTCCTTGGCTAGATCCCTCTGTTCCTTTCTCTCCTGGTCTATTTCCCCACCAATCGGGGTAGTCCACCTGTTCGAAGCACTCCTTCTTGGTGTGATTGCGTTTGCCACAATGACTGCAGATCAGTGTTGATTTGTCCTCTTTTTCTCCTCCCTGCAGTGATGTTTGTGAGCGGGGAGGTTCATTCCTCCGGCCATCCGTCTTGGCCTTCGAGCGCAAACCTGCTCCTACTCCCTATTATGAGACTCCACTCTCTGAGGGACTCCCCTTCAAGATCCCCATCCTTGCCTCTTCCCTTCGAATGGCTGCATATGCCATCTCCGGTGAAGGCAGAGGATCTTTCTTTTGGAGGTCTCTCTAGATGGTTTCAAACTTGTCTTCAACTGCCATCAAGAGTTGATACGACCTCTGCTCTTGGGATTTACTGTTGTAAATGGTGATGTCTTCTGGATCCTTCATGGGGTTAGGTGTCCTGCGATCGAATCCATCCATATGGCTTGAAGCCTGTTCTATAGTTCCTCCAGTGTATTGCCTCCTTTATGGAACTGGCTCGCTTGTGCAAGTCAAAAACTTGCAGCGAGTCGGGTTCAACACCATAAGTCACTGCTAATCCATCCCATAATGCTTGATCCGTTGGATACTGCGATACATTATTGATTAAATTAGGCTCGATGTTTTAGATGAGCCAAGTAAATACAAGGTGGTCATTTACTTCCCATTGTGCAAAGTTGGGATCCGTGGCTAGAGGGGAGGGAGGCACACCGGTGATATATTGGCTCTGTCCCCTTCCTCTGACTGCTCTTCTCATTAGAGTGGCCCATAACTGATAATTGTCACTCCCGAGTTTAATCCCAATTGACAAATTATCAGTATTGGTGTTTGGAGCCTGGAGATTCAGACTGTTTCAAAGCAAGCTGACCAGTTGTATGACAAGCTCATTATTTTCTAGTTTTTGTTCTTCACTTCCTGACATCTTGATTTGATTTTTGCAGGTAAGATATGTGCTGATTTTGGCCAAGGCTGAGAAACGGTATTCTAGAACTGTGATGATTTTCCGAGTTCCAGTCAGAAGGTTTTTTAGAAGGGTCTGTTTATTTCTAGTGAGGTCTGATTTGGAGCATTCCAATCAATTTAATTTGTGGACCATGATGAACTTAATTCTGAGTCCACAAGGGATCCAATCCTGCTCTGATACGATTAAAGAGTTTGGAGAAGGGATTGAGGAGTTGAATGAAAAGGTTTTTTCATTGATTTCTGTTGTTACATTTCTTCTTTACTTTATAGTACAACTTCTATCACTAAATATGGTATATTCTAATCATACAATATTTAATGAGATCCTAATCTTTACACCGCAATATTTACTTTCCATTTCTGCCTCGGATTTTGATTTGATTTGCTTTCTGTCAATAAGTTGTTGAAAATGTCAACAATCTCAGTGTCACCCTTATCCATGTTGTGAACGTCAATGTTTTGTAGAAATTGCAGAGGCATATCTTTTAGGATAGTTATGTAAGTACAGTGCATTCTCTTGTTCAATAGATGAGATGAAGAAAGGAAAAAAAAAAAAAAAAAACTGAATTCTTCATTTTTGTTTTGACACATAAAGGTTATGATTTATGTATGCGCATTTCATGATGGTATATGTTGCTTGACGATTATTTGGCAAGATTTGTCACGAACACACAGGTTGTGATTACCTTTTTCGTAACTGCCATGCATACTGTTGTGCAGAAATCGTCGCTGGGAAACTTGGTTTGGATATTAGGTGTGCAATGTGAGATAGAACGGTTTTCTGTCCTAAATCTGCAGCGCAATGGCCCCTTCAGAATGAAAGCCTTTTAGCTTTCCTATGAGAAATTTTATGGACACAGAAGGAATTGTGTGCCGGGTTGGAAATTTAGGACAGACACGGTAACCTAACAGAGAGACAAAGAACAAAAGAGAAAAACGTCCAGATGTAATAAATATTACACCAAATTAAAATCAATTTATCCTTTACCAATTGAACAAGATAGACTACGTGATAAATGCACCATAAGATATAACGATTTCTTCTTGTTGTTCGTTCTACGAGATAAATATTATGATTCCTTCTATTAAGAACCCTTCACCAATCCCTTTCAGCAATTTGCTGAAGTTGCTGATTGATAGAGCAATATCCTCATTCTTTTGATTTCCTTTCAACAATGGAAGCATTTCTAATAGCAATGATGTTAGTACTCTTTAACCAAGACCACGCCTTTGAAATCAAAGAATTCCAGGTGTTTTAGGTTCTGATACTACTTGCTAAAGCTAGAGCACCAACATCAACGCAAAAGCACAAAAAAATGCAGAAAATAAATTAACACCAAAAATATTAACACAGTTCGATGCACCACATCTTATCTGCAGCCGTTGCCCAGAAATAAAGATCCGCTATCAATGCATAAAAGAGTACAATCTTAGGTCATCTCCAATGGATACACCAAAATACCCATTTGGTGCAAAAATTAACTCCAACCAAACACCAAACAGGTGAAAATGAATAGTGTTGCACCAAATAGATGCAACATTATTCATTGCACCAAGTCACTATTCATCCACCACATCATCATTTTAAGCATATTAATAAAATTTTAATTTCGTTATACTAATTTTAATTTTGTTAATTTCGTTATAAAATTTTAATTTTGTTAATTTTCGTTATAAAAATTTTAATTTCGTTAATTTCGTTAAAAAATTTTAATTTCGTTAATTTCGTTTTAAGAAAAAATTATATAACAAAAAATTAAAAATAAAATAAGATTCATAACTAATGAATAATTACGTTAAATTTATATGAATGTTAAATTTGTGTTAGATTATTTATAATAATGAATTAAAAATAAAATGATAGAAGAATCTTTAAGGAATATTCTTATTTGGTGCTGGATTTGGTGTTTGTGGTTGGAGTACTTTTTAATGTTTATTACACCAAATAGATGATTTGGTACAAAATTTGATGTTTTTGGTTGGAGATGGCCTTAGGCTACATCAAATAAACTTCCTCCCTTTTAATCCAACCTCTGTAGATATCCACTCTATTTGCAATATAGTAATCTAAACAAAATCACAACATTACAACAACAACATTAATCCATTGCCTTAGAGGCTCCCGTCTATAGCGGGGTATAGGAGGGTCGGATGTACACAACTATACCCATGTGTTAGAAATACGCAGAGATTATTTTCTGATGACCCATAATGAAAATTACGTCAAGATGTATCGATCACCTAATACTTCACAATATAAGAAGCGCAGCCAATTTAGTAATCTAAACAAAATCCACTTGTAAAAACTAGCCTAATCAAACTCCATTTTGGCCTCTATCATATTAGATGCTAGTCTACTACACCAAAGAGTTGAAATTATGAAATTGCAGAAAAGATAAACCCCAAATCCCTCAATCTCCAATCCTGCAGTAACTATCTACTTATACCAAAGATCTGTCTCTAGGGTTTAAAAAGAACAGCTTCACACCATCCATTTGATTCCCCATCAACAGCTGTGATGGCCTTGTACAAATCAATGATCTTGTACCATAATCCCAAAATATCTAGCTTTATTTGTACAATTTTGATAATAAAAATTTTTGTATGGTTGACACGTGCCCCAAGTAGATAATTACCAATTGGACCAATAATACAATGACAGATGTCCATCTGATAAAGTCTTCAATTGAGATGTAATTGCACCACTAATACCATTGTATAATATAATTAGGATTAGAAATCCCCATTAACTGTCATAATTCTTTTGATTGTTGACAAATTTTAAGTACAATAATACGACAAATATAAAAGAAATAGGAGAAGATGGAGATTTCCCAAGAGGTATAGCGGTTTGAATTCATTGGTTCTACTATGCTATTATTTTGTTTCCAAAATGGATTTTCAGCAGCAATTTTCTTACTAACTTCAGCAAAGAACAAGAACTATAACAACAACTACTACGATAGTAGCTATTTCAACTTGTTCTACAACTAGATTTACAAACAATAGATCACTGGCTTTGTTACTTGTCCAACATCAACTACTTCAACAACCAATTCACCTAAAACTATGCTAAAAGTGGGTACTTAATGCTCATACACTTGCTTCTCGAACAACACTAACTCAACCTTCCTCAATTACATTCTCAAATCTTCAACAAGCTCTACCACACTAAGAAAAGCCACAAAGCCTTTCCAGTTGCTGCCCCCACAAACTCAACCACTATTCTTCAATTACAAATTGAAACTCAAATCTCAACTACTTCTATAACTGCAAGAAAAGGCTCAAGTCATTTCTACTTGTTTCTTCATACTTTCTCAATAAGCTCTTCTTAAGAACTCATCAAATATATTTTGGTGTGAGTTAGAAATGAATGACACATCTCAAAACAACAACAAGTGACGTGGATAATAAAAATAAACTCTGCTTGTAACGGCTACAAGCTCTCAAATGAAGGAGTTATCATTTGCAGCAGATGTGCTTACAATTTTTTTTAAAAAAAGAATTGAAGTAAAGAGAGATTTTCATGATGGTCGAGAAGTTTTCAAGTGTTAGCACATTCTTTCTTAAATAGTATTTTAACAAAAAGTCCCATGGAAAGCCTTATCAACTTGACACACCAGGATTCTCCAGCATTATTAGATGTGACACATTACAGAAAACTAATAAGGAAGCTAATCTATCTCACTATCACTAGACCTGACATTGCATTTTCAGTACAACTACTCAGCTAGTTTCTTGATTGCCCCACTGGGAATCACTTGAAAGCTACGCACAAAGGGGACAGTAGGACATGACTTGCTCTTTCCTAGGATGGGGAATTTGAAGTTGAAAGTCTTTGTGGATGCTGATTGGGAGGTTTTCATGAAACTAGAAAATCAGTGACTGGTATTGTGCTTTCTTTGAGGATGCTTTAATTTCATAGAAAGCTAAAAGAACAATGTCTAGATCATCAGCTAAATCAGAATATAGGATCATGGCAATGGTAACATGTGAAATCCATTGGCTCATTTACCTTATGAATGACTTGGGATTGAGAGATCAGAAACCAGTGGGAGTGTTTTATGATTGCAAGAGTGCAGTCTATATTGCTGAGAGTCTCGTATTTCATGAGAGGACAAAACACATAGAAATTGATTGACATGTGATGAGAGACAAGGCACAGGAAGGAGCAATAAAATTGATGCCCATACGTACAGAGTTGCAACTAGCTGTTTTGTCTACTAAAGCCTTGGATTCTAGACGAATGATGCAGCTTGTTAGTTCATTTGGAGTTCATAACCTCTATGCCAAGCCAAGCTTGAAGGGGGGGTGTCAAAGATGATGGTGGAGACACTAGTGGTGATCCGAGGTATGGATAAGGAAAGTGAAGACTGCTCCATCAAGTTATAGGTGCAATAGATGATTAAAGCAGTTAGTTGCTACGTGGAGTTGCAATTGGAGCGTGGAGGTGTTAGGAATGGGGCGAACCTGCGGATTTTGGAGGAGGAATCAGCTTCATGACTTGTGTTGGAGCAGGCGAGAAGAGAAGGAAGAAACATTTAGGTGGGAGCGCTTAAATGGTGTAAAACGACAGTTTTGCCCTTTTTTTGTAGCTGTAGCTGGAATTAATAGATGGCCATAATAGTCTTTTTAGTATTCTTGTTCTTCTTCCTTTTAAATTCCTTCTATAACCGTCAGACGTGAATCGTGATGCTGAGGTTCTGCTACTGGAAATTCACTTATTCCTGAAGATATTTTTCTTTCTCTAATCCCAAATTCAATTAAGCTCAATCTCTCTTTTCTCTGTTCTTCGCTTGTTATTTCTTGCATAAATTTGATTCTGGAGATTCTTGCATGTTTTCTTGTTATACAATATAATTTTCACATGGTATCAGAGCTTAAATCCTCTCCGTCACATGTTTTTTGGTTTAAAACCTCTGTTCATGTTTGACTGATCTATTATTTGTTCGTACGTCGCATCTTTTGTTTTTACGTGTACCAATGTTTTCATATATAAGATAACACTATATATGTACGGCTGATATATGTAATCTTAATTTTGACTGCACAATGGAAAGCGAAAGTTTCATGTTCCGAAAACAAATGACCTAGCTACCAACCAAATAAAATTATAATAATAACAACAGCCATTAATAAACTGGAGCCATTTCGTTTTACTTTAGAGCAGGGGCGGACCTACAATAGAAAGGCGGTATGCACCAGCATATCCTGAATTCTTTCTTTTTCTCTTTCTAAAAATACTTTTATAAATATAAAGACTTACAAAAATAAGAAAGCTTACTAATTTTACACATTTAAATCAAAAAAGGGAGTGGAGACTGAATCAAAATCAAGAGTATTAGATAGAGCTAATAATGAATTCCTTCCAAATAAAAAGATCTCATCAATTATTGTTATAAAAAAGATTACTAAGGTCGTAAAATATTTGTGTAAAGACTATTTTGATATAATAATTGATGGATCTAGTGAGGAATATTGAAAAGAGCAAATAATTTTGTGTTTATGCTATGTTGATTAAGAGGTTGTTTCCCCATTAACATAAAGGGTGATAAAAATGACTTGAAAACTATAGAAATTTATAAAAGGAATATTGAAATATACGAAAGAATCACTGGATGGAAGAAATTCTTCATATATTATAAACAGACTAATAAGAATGATCTTTACAACTTGATCACTATCCTTTGTAGCATCTTAGTTCTACTATATATACAACAGTCTAATGAGAGAGAATAAGCTAGTTCTCTCTAACGGCTACATTACTATTCTGAGAATAAAGCTAACGGCTATAATTCATATATTTACTCTGATTTTCTACACCCCCCTTCAAGCTGGGTGTACACATTTGAGCATCCAAGCTTGGATAGTAATTTGTAAAATAATCCTGGAGTCACAGATTTTGTCAGTACGTCAGCAACTTGCTCAGATGTAGAAACATGTCGAATGCACAAAGATTGATCCTCTAGTTTTTCTCTAATAAAGTGCCTATCAATCTCCACATGTTTAGTTTTGTCATGATGCACAGGATTTTCTGCCATATGAATTGCTGAAATATTGTCACAGTATGCTTTGATTGTTGAGTTGACAGATTCTTGGTGTAGATCCTTTAAAACTCTTTTTATCCATAGACCTTCACAAATGCCAAGTGCCAAAGCTCTTAATTCCGCCTCTGCACTGCTGCGAGCCACAACTGACTGTTTTTTACTTCTCCAAGTTACTAAGTTTCCCCACAAATACGTACAATATCCAGATGTAGACCTCATATCTTTCTTTGATCCTCCCCAATCAGCATCGGTATACACTTGAATATCCCTACATTCATGTTTACCAAAAAATAAGCCTTGTCCAGGTGCACCTTTAAGATATCTCAAAATTCTCATGACTGCTTGTAAATGTACAGTAGTAGGTGAATGCATGAACTGGCTAACATAACTAACAGAGTAACAAATATCTGGCCTAGTGTGAGATAAATAAATTAACTTACCAACCAACTTTTGATAGGAGTGAATATCATCTAGAGCCTTACCGTCTCCCGGTTTGGTTGAACTGCCGGATTCCATAGGAGTAGAGACAGGTTTACAACCCAACATACCTGTTTCTTGGAGGAGGTCCAAGACATATTTTCTTTGTGAAATAGTCATACCTGTTTTATTTCTTCCAACCTCCATGCCTAAGAAATATCTTAGTGGACCAAGATCCTTAACCTCGAATTCCGTAGCAAGGTATCTTTTTACACGGGAGATACTGAGATCACAATTTCCAGTAAGCACAATATCATCAACATACACAATAAGAATTGTAACAACTTTATCTGAAATGAGAATAAATAATGTGTGATCGCTTTGAGCTTGTTTAAACCCATATAAGAGAAGAACCTTAGCAAATTTACTAAACCAAGTTCTTGGGGATTGCTTTAGTCCATAAATGGATCTCTTTAGTTTGCAGATTTTTCCATTTGTCTCTGCAGACTCAAATCCTGGAGGAATGTTCATGAACACTTGTTCCTTTAATTCCCCATTAAGAAAAGCATTTTTTATGTCAAGTTGAGTAAGTTTCCAATCTAAATTCACAGCAATAGAGAAAATAATCCTGATAGTATTTACCTTGGCAACCGGGGCAAAAGTTTCCATATAATCAATCCCATATGACTGGGTGAAACCTTTTGCCACTAATCTGGCCTTATACCTGTTTAGAGAACCATCAGAATTATACTTCAAGGAGAAAACCCATTTACAACCTACTGGAGTAATATTATCTGGCCTAGAGACTAATTCCCAGGTTTCATTCTTAACTAGTGCGGACATCTCATCCATAACTGCTTGTTTCCATTTGTCATTGGCTAAAGCTTCAGCTATAGTTGCGGGAATACACTGAGAATCCAAGCTTACGGTGAAGGACTTGAAGTCAGAATTTAATTTATCATATGACATAACACTGTTCAGTGGGTAATTAACAGCATAACTTTTGTTCCCTAAGAACTTATGATATTTAGTGCATTCACGTGTCCCTTTCCTAATGGCAATAGGCAACTCAGATTCCGTAGGAATATTGTCAATATATCCTGGTTCATTTATAAAAGGTGGAGTGACTGAGGGTGCAGGCTCAGAAGAAGGAACTTGTGGCTCAGAAGAAGGAACCTGTGGCCTTCCACTGGAGGGTACCTGTATTACCGAAGGTTGGAGTTGATCCTCTCCTTGTTGACCTGCAGTTTCTTCATTGTCTTGGGTATTACCGTTGTTAGTATGTCCTTCAGGTTGCAAGTCTCCTGGACCACTGTTAGGAAAGGTGCCTTCCACAGTGGAAATATCAATAGTGCTCCAATAATTAACCTGCTCACTGTTCACACTACTTGACACACTGTTAGACAGAAAATATGGAGAATTTTCATCAAAAGATACGTCTAACGTGGTATAGATCCTGCGGGTGTTAGGACAAAAACATTTGTAGCCCTTCTGGGATCCAGAATATCCTATAAACACACACTTAATAGATCTTCGATCTAGCTTACTTCTACACTGAGTTTGAAGATATACATATGTTACACAACCGAAAATTTTGAAAGGAAGTTCAGACAACAGAAGACAGGTTGGAAACATACTCAGAAGTTTCTCCCTAGGACTTATAAATCCAAGAACTCTCGATGGCATCCTATTTATCAGGTAGGTGGCTGTAAGAACAGCTTCACCCCATAGATACTTAGGAACATTCATAGAAAACATCATAGATCTAGCAACACCAAGGATATGCCTATGTTTTCTCTCAGCAATTCCATTTTGCTGAGGAGTGTAGACATTAGATGTTTGATGATGTATCCCTTTTTCAATCAAAAAAGACTTTAATTCCTTATCCAGATATTCGCTTCCGTTGTCCGACCTGAATGTCTTCACAGTAATACCAAATTGATTCTGTATAAGCTGAATAAACATTTTAAAAATATGACGTAATTCAGATTTATGCTTCATTAAATAAATCCATGTCACTCTCGTATGATCATCCACAAACACAACAAACCATCTACTCCCATTAACATTCAACACTCTAGATGGCCCCCAAATATCAGAATGAACTAGGTTAAATGGCTTGCTTTCAGTATACATTTTTGCTGGATACTGAGCCCTAGACTGCTTGCCAAACAAACAAGTTTCACATTTAAGCCAATCTAATGAAATACCATTAAACAAACCAGGTCTGGTTTTCTTGAGATACAAGAAGTTGGGATGACCCAACCTTCTATGCCATAGCAAAATGAGTGCAATTCTAGACTGACAGTTATCCATTCTAGGATTGTTCATACAAGAATACATACTAGAAAAGCCTTTAAAACACCCTGGTTTTGTATTTTCCAAAATGAACAGCCCATTATGATGATTAGCACTGCCAATCATCTCCTTAATAATACTCTCCTTCAGTGCTTTCTCCTGAAAGCAATAAGAAGAGACAGGGATGAAATAGCATTTAGAAGGTGAGAAGATAGTCCAGCAGTAATTATCCTTCATAGCCTTTTTAACCGAAATGAGATTGCAGTCAAGGTTAGGCACATACAGAACACTTTTAAGTATTAGTCTATCAGATAATCTAACCGTGCCATATCCAAGAATATCTATATTGTCCCCGTTAGCTATCTTAACTTTTCTCGGTACTTCAAAGGATTCAAAACACTGAAGTAAAGATTTATTGAATGTCATGTGATTAGTTGCACCAGAATCAATAATCCACACAGTAGACTTACCTTGCTTACCTGTACTGGCCATGGTGGTTTTAATCTGGTCATCGTGGTTCCTGGATCTTTGACTTTCCAACACTTTAAGCATAGCTTCAAACTGAGATTGGGTGAATGTTGGTTCATCACTTGATTTAGTATCAGCTACTACAGCCCTTGATGACATCCAAGAGTCGGCGTCTGACCTCCATGATCCAGAGTCTGATTTTCCGGAAGAGCGTCGTCTAAAATTATTTTGTCTGAAATAGGGTGGTGGCTTTACTGTAGATCCTTGCCTTCTATAACATTCTTCTATCATGTGTCCATCCCTTTGACAATACTTACAGTACTTCTTCCCTGGACCTGTGCAAAAGAGCTCGACAGCTCTGCTCCAAGGAAGGAAATTGTTCCCATGTAACTTCTGATTTGTGATAGTTACTGGGGTTGAGTCAACAATTGAACCTGTTGATACAATATTTTTCTCACCAACAGTAGCAGAAGTTACTTCACTACTTGGATCTGACATGGATAGTTTTTGAGTGTATGAATTTTTTAAGGAAGAAAGTGTAGAACAAAGTGGTAAAGGAGTTTGTAGATAAATATGATTTAAAATCTGGAAGAGAACGAGGTGAAGATGTAGAGAAAAGAGGTGATAATGACTTGAGGTATTGCTCTGAGAAGTAATAAATGTATTTTCTCAGTTGACGTACAATTGAAATATTTTTTTTGAAGAAGAGTACGAAATGGAAGATTTAGCAGCTTAAATGTCCCTTTCACTTTTTTCTTAGTAGCAGAAATGTCCCTTTCACTTTTTCTAGGGAAGTGAATTTCGGAAATTTAAAAATAAACACAGAAGTCGAAGTTTGGACAGCTGGCCTTGGTAGAAATAAACAATTGTTAAATCTGCTCTGTGCTTTGTAAAATCAACATGCAATTGAACACCTGTTAAGAATCTTATAAAAATGCACGGATATAGAGAATACACATTGAATATTTGACTGTGTACACGTCAATTCTGTGGAACAGATGTACTATTTGGTCGTTGAGACAATTTTGCCCTTTCAAGAATAATAAATTTCCTTTGTATCCTCGTCTTCTTCAGACGTTTTGTTTTCAGGCTTCGATTGAACTTGTATGACTGAAGGATTTACAGAAAGAATGTTTGCAGCAAGAAATGTCCACCTTCAAGAATTGTTAAACTGCTCCTTTGCTCTGATACCATATAGAAATTTATAAAAGGAATATTGAAATATACGAAAGAATCACTGGATGGAAGAAATTCTTCATATATTATAAACAGACTAATAAGAATGATCTTTACAACTTGATAACTATCCTTTGTAGCATCTTAGTTCTACTATATATACAACAGTCTAATGAGAGAGAATAAGCTAGTTCTCTCTAACGGCTACATTACTATTCTGAGAATAAAGCTAACGGCTATAATTCATATATTTACTCTGATTTTCTACAAAAACATTGATAAAGAAAGTCGCTTTGCATATCAAGTCATTTGTTTTGTACATCAACTTCAGCTTGCACCTCTTGTAGTTTCAAAAAAGAGTGTTCACTGTCTCCAGGACATATTCCAGTGGTTCTAGGCAAAGGGTTTCAAAAGAAATGTCAGATGTTTGAATCTTGCCGAATGCAAAAATGTTTGAATTCCCTCCAGGTTAGCTGCTGAAAGAACTGTGAGGAAAATTGTATTTCATTCCACTGATTTGCACGGCATTTACACTTGTGTATATAAGCTTTCCTATAGCTAGGGTTTTTGGCTACAAGTCAAGTATTACAAGGATAAAGATTACAACAAGATAATAACAAGTATTGGTTAGCATAAGATGTTATGATAGTGACAACTATTGAAATCCAAGATAAACTATTTTGGTTGGCAACCGAATTGGTTGGCAACCGAAAGGTACTTCGCCAGCTTGAGCCTCACGGCTCCTTATCCTTAACACGCCCTCACAAGATGGTGGTTCCGTCGGAAATGCCAATCTTGGACCGAAGAGAAGTAAACCGATCTTTTGGAAGCGGTTTCGTAAGTGCATCCACGAGTTGATATGTCGTCGAAACATGTGACACTGTAAGTGCCCTCGAAGTGACTTTCTCGCGGACAAAGTGATAATCAAGAGCAATGTGCTTCATGCGACTATGGAAAACCGGATTTGCGCACAAATACGTAGCACTTAAATTGTCGCAGTAAATGGCGGGTGACTTGGTAAGAGGAACACCGAGCTCATTAAGAAGGTGAGTGACCCACGTGACTTCGGTTGCAGCAGATGCAACTGACCGGTACTCGGCTTCAGTAGATGATCAAGAAATGGTCCGTTGCTTTTTAGAACACCAATAAATAGAATTGTCACCGAGAAAGATAATAAATGCAGTAGTAGAGCGGTAGGAGTCGTGGTCACCTGCCCAGTCAGCGTCAGAAAAAACCTGAAGACAAAAAGGTTGATGGCGACGAAGCATAAGACCGTGATGTATAATATGTTTGAGATACCAAAGAACACGCTTTGCCGCAGTCCAATGGGTTTGCGTGGGTGCATGCATGAACTGAGCAAGCTTATTAACTGCAAAAGCAATATCTGGCCTTGTTAGCTGAAGATACTGAAGTGCACCAATAAGACTTCGATATTGAGTGGCATCGGCAGGTGGCGTGCCATCATCAAGAACAAGTCGTGCACTAGAGGACATGAGTGTGGCAACGTCCTTAACGTCTGCTAAATGAAACTTTATCAAGGAGATCACGAATATATTTATTTTGAGATAAATAGAGCCCGTCAGTGGTGAATACAACCTCAACACCCAAGAAATAATTAAGTGGGCCAAGATCCTTAAGAGAGAACCGTGCACCTAAAGAATCAACAAACTTCCGAATAGACGTAGAACAGTTGCCTGTAACAAGTAAGTCATCAACATAGACAAGAAAATAGATAATAGTGTCGTTGCAACGATAGATAAACAATGACGTGTCAGATTTGGAGTTGGAAAAACCATAACGTAAGAGAAAAACCTTCAACTCATTATACCAGGCTCGAGGAGCTTGCTTACGTCCATACAAGGAACGTTTTAAGTGGCACACGTGTGCAGGGAAGGCCGAATCTACAAACCCAGGAGGTTGGGCCATATAAACATTTTCTGTTAAGTGACCATTCAAAAAGGCATTATTAACATCAAGATGCGAAATGGTCCACCCGTGGAAGAGGGCGACGGAAAGGACCACGCGGACCGTAGTAGGGTTAACAACCGGACTGAAAGTATCATGATAGTCAATACCAGGACGCTGATGAAAGCCTTTTGCAACCAGGCGAGCTTTGTAACGAGCAATAGAACCATCGGGTTTGCGTTTGATACGAAACATCCATTTACATCCTACAACGGTATGGCCCGCTGGAGGAGGGACAATAACCCAGGTACTATTGCGACGAAGAGCAGAAAGCTCGTCATCCATCGCAGCATACCATTTGGGATCACGAAGGGCTTGTTTTACTGTGGCGGGTTCAAGGGTTGGAGGAAGGGGGTGTTTAGTGGTATGATATAAGGTGGCGTAGTCAGGAAATTTCTTGGGACAAAAAATTTGATTGCGGGCTCGAGTGATTATGGTGTGGCCAGGAGGAGACTGCTGAGGTTGGGGGTCATGGGCAGTGGGGCGGTGGTGGTGGACTCAGCATGCGCGGACGAAGCAGATGGGAGGGCAGGGCTGGGTGACACAGAATAGGCGGGAGAGGGAAGTGCAACAACTGAAGTGGGGGAAGAGGAAGAATTGTACCTGGGGGTTGTGGCGCATGCTCCGGGCGAGAGAGCTGAAGGACCCAAGGGTGCTGTGGAAGCAACTGCGGCAGGCGGAAGCAACGCAGCCAGTGCAGAAGATGCAAACCACTCGGATGAGGCAGCCGGCGACAGACCAGGAGACGATGACGCTACAAAGGGGAAACTATGTTCGACGAATTGAACGTGTCGAGATAGATAAAGCCTTTTGGAAGTGATATCAAGACATTTATACGCATGATGAGTATTAGAGTAGCCGACAAAAACGCAGGGTTTGGAACGAGGAGCAAGTTTGTGTTCAGAGTAAGGTCGCAGCCACGGATAGCAAAGGCACCCAAACGCACGTAAGGTTTGATAATTAGGAGGTTTGAAAAAAAAGAGATTCATAGGGAGTTTTGTTGGAGAGAACAGGGGTAGGTAAGCGATTAATAAGGTAAACGGCGGTGAGAAACGCATAAGACCAATATTTGGAGGGTAAGGCGAAAAAATGAAGAAGAGTCAACCCAGTCTCAACGACGTGACAGTGTTTACGTTCAGCAGATCCAATGTGTTTGGGTGTATAGGGTGGGGAGACCAGATGTTGTATCCCTGCAGACTAAAAGAACTCTTTGAGACTTTTGTATTCAGTACCCCCATCAGTGTATACCGTAACAATAGAACGATGAAAAAACTTTTCAACCATGCGCTTGTATTAAGGAAAAATAGTGAACACATCACTTTTGTGAGACATTGGGAACAACCACACATACTTAGTGAAATGATCAATAAACAGAATATAATAGCGAAAACCATCAACAGATTCAACAAGGGAGGGTCCTCATACATCGGAGTATACTAAATCAAGGGGACCTCGACTGTCTACAGAGTTATGATGAAAGGTTAGTTTATGACTTTTATTACTAAGACACGACTCACAAAAAAACATGTCAAGAGTAGGGCTAGACGAAACAGAGATGTCTTTATTTTGACTCAGAATCTGAAACACACCGGAGGAGGGATGGCCAAGGCAATGATGCCAGGTAGCCACATCTGACTTGGTGCTAGCGAAAATATACTTTGAAGAAGGAGGGTTTGGCGTGGCCACGTGTGATGACGCAGACAGCATATCCCATTCGTACACATCGCCCTTGGGCTGCCCGTGAGCAAGCTGCGCCTCCGTTTTGAGATCCTTCACAACAAACGAAAAAGGAAAGAATTCAATAGATGTGTTGTTGTGCTGACAAAATTTAGAAACAGAAATCAAGTTCTGAGTGAGAAGAGGCACATGTAAGACATTTGATAAAACAAAAGGTTTAGAAGATGAAGGAAGGATAGAAGAACAGTGTTTGTGATGTTAAGGTCAGAACCATCTCCTAAGAGCACATCGTCAGGACCCTCATATGATTGGTGATGGGAAAGAGTATTGAGGTCATTGGTGACATGATGGGATGCCCCAGAATCCAGGACCCAGTTGTGCTTCGTCATCCCTGAGGTGGTGTGATGGAATTCGGGTTGCTGCTGTTGCAATGACCGCTTGAGAGAATAACACTGGCGAGCCGTGTGTCCACGTTTCTGACAATATTGACAAGTCACTCCATTTTGAGAAGAGCGCAAGAACCGCGCGTTGGCCATAGGCCGGCCACCGCCGGAAGGAACCGATTGGCCACCTTGAGTAGGGAACGGTCTGTTGGAAGGAAACCGCCCACGGAACACACCTGGAGAACCAGTTGGATTTGCGTCATGACCTGGTTTCGTTTGAGTAGAGTTAACGGTAATAACAGACCCGTTCCGAGTTTCCTCACGCTTGAGGAAAGCTTCATGCTCCACTAGCTTATCATGAAGCTCTTCAAAAGTGATAAGAGTGTCACGAGCTCGGATAGCAGCTGCAATTTCTTTGAAGCTGCTACCGAGTCCGTTGAGCGCAAAAATAGTAAGATCATCATCACTTAGATGAGTGTCAACAAGGGCCAACTCATCTGCAATACCTCTGATGGTTTGAAGATTGTCAGGAACGGATTGAGAATCATACGAAATGTTGGTGAGTTTCTCCTTAAGATTCATTATGCGGGAACGAGATTTTTTTGCATACAACTTGTGAAGCAAGCATCACGCGAAGATGAAGCTGTGGCGATGAGAGGTACCACGGTTTCGGAAACTGACGCAAGAATAGCGTGGAGCAACATCTTGTCTTGTCGAACCCAGATAGCATAATCTGGATTTGACTACATAGCTCCCTCTTTATCTGTCATGTATTTAGAGGGACACAACACATTTCCATCAAGAAACCCCATGAGATCATAACCGTACAGAAAGGCATCAAACTGTGCTTTCCAGGAAGGAAAGTTGTTTTTGTTTAGCTTGAGTGGAAGTTGTGCTGCGAAATTGATGGCAAAGACTCCATCAAGGGAGCCATGCTTAGTGACTGAGGATTCGGCCATAAGGAAAAACCGAGAGAGAAAAAAACTCGTTGGAGTCGTTAGGGCTTTGATACCATGAAAGAACTGTGAGGAAAATTGTATTTCATTCCACTGATTTACACGGCATTTACACTTGTATATATAAGATTTCCTATAGCTAGGGTTTTTGGTTACAATCAAGTATTACAAGGATAAAGATTACAACAAGATAATAACAAATATTGGTTAGGATAAGATGTTATGATAGTGGTAACTATTGAAATCCAAGATAAACTATTTTGGTTGGCAACCGAAAGGTGCTTCGCTAGCTTGAGCCTCACGGCTCCTTATCCTTAACAGCTGCATAGTGTGGCAGCACTATTGCGTGCAATGACTTGATAGGCTGACAGGTCCTTTGGTGCCCGTCAGTTGCTCCTTCAGTGTCCATCAGTTGTTCCTTCGGTGCCAATGGGCTCCTTGTGCTGTTCTGTGCTATGACAAACTTATACTAGTGGACCATGGGAACCTAATTTACATCTCTGTGAAACTGGAGGTGACAGAGACTAGTGTGGGAGCACTATTGCGTGCAATGACCATGTCAGCCCGTCGGTTGTTCCTTCGGTGCCAATGAGCTCTTTGTGCTGTTTTTGTGCTATGATAAACTTATACTAATGGACCATAGAAACCTAATATACATCTCTGTGAAACTGGGGGTGACAGATACTCTTATTTGTTGGAGTTAAACATTTTTTAAAAAAGTGTTGACTATGGTTGGCGTTTTGATACTCGATTTGTTTGTAAAGTTTGGTGTTTATTTTTTAAATGATTGCGTTGTTATTTATATAAAAATAATATCTTATCAAAAGTAGAAAACAGTGATATTTTAGGATGATTTAAAAAACAAAGCCTAATGAGGACATTTTTAAATTTTATTTGAATTGATAATAGCTTAAATGTATTTTGAAGTTTGATCGGATTTTAACATTATCAATTTGTGGTAATAATAGATTGTTGTAAGAAGTATATTTTATAAGTTTTTTCTTTTTATTTTTGTCTCTTAAAAGAGCAAAATCAGCATAACAATATCCTAGCCTTCGAGGAGAAAATGTTGTACAACTTGCATATAATGGTTGGAAAATTACTTTAAATCTTGTGATCTAAACTTCTATAATGTTATGTGACCTATTGATAGGAGATTGGGTGAAGATTGGAGTATTTTATAAACAATGGAAGGAAATGAGAGCGTTTCAAACAGTTGAAGCGCGTAGGTGTTCGAAGTGTTCTGGAATACTTCAGAACAATTCGAACGTCTTGTATAGGCATTTGATGTCACATGAAGCGCCTGATGTAGGCGCTCGAAGTGACATGAAGCTCCTGATGTAGGCGTTCAAAGTGTTCCAGCAAGCTTCTAGAACACTTCGAACGCCTACATAAGGCGCCTGAAGTGTCCCGACTGTTCATAAAAGATGCAACTTCTGCACCAAATGACATCTTCTTTCATATTGAACGTCCATAACCGATCCAAAAGGGAAAATCGACAGAAAAAAGTTCTTTTGAACTTGTAGTTTGCGAACTCAAAGCCTATAAATAGTAGGCTTTGCTTTTTTTCAACAAATACTTGAAAAACTCTTCAATTCTTGTGAAAATTCTGCATCATTCTTCTCTCACTCTTCACTATCTTTCACTTCTATTAACAAGTTCAATACTTTCACTCTAAGAGCAACAGAAAGAAAGTAAGCTGTTATATCCTGGGAAGCATTTGTCTGAAAACTACCTTGCTCACCGGTAGAAGCAAAATTGCTTTAAGGACAGTGACAATTCTGTCACGTCTCGGCTATTTTGATTTGTTCTTGTTGTTCTTTCTATTGATTCTATATCAAATTCTCAATGAAGTACACCATTTCCTAGAACCCTTTGTTACAGGTTCATTTTGTGTTCCCTAACATAACAATGGTTGTTCTTGAACGAATTCGTCAAACTGTTATATTTCATGTTTGATACCATATTGACCAATATTTTACCAACAATAAGAACACCCTTTTACGGAAGAGAACAATATGCAAGAGGAATGACGTGTTTTCTGATGTTGATGGGGCACAAAAGTGGGATCCTAGAAAGAAAAAAATAAATAAATCCATTCATCATATTTGTTAAAAGTTGAATTCTCAAACAAGAGCCATATAAACTTATTCTTCATATAATTTTGTAAAAAGTGTAAATAGAGAGACTTGTTTCATAATTATATCTTAGTCACACTTCGTTGTTTCTGTTGGAAATATAGAAGGAACACGGAGAACTAAAGAGTACATAACAGCCGAGACGTGATTAGATGGTCACTGTTCTTAAAGCAATTTTGCTTCTACCGACGAGCAAAGTAGTCTTCAAACAAATGCTTCACAGGATATAAAGAGAGAGAGAGAGAGATTGAACTTGGTTATGGAAGTGATTGATAGTGGAGGAAGAAGAAGGAGAAGGTGGAGGTAAACAAATGCTGAAATTTTCAGAAGTTAGCAAAAGTTCTTGTATTTCTTTTAAGATAGCAAGGCTTACTATTTATAGGCTTTGAGTTGTGTAAATGCCACTTCTAAAACTAATTTTAGCAGTTGCATTAACCTCCATGTCAGTTGCATAACGTTCATGTATCAAGGGAGATGATACTTGGATCAAAATATGCAATTCAAAGTGAAGAATCATGTCTTTTGGCTCATCGATCGATGTTGGACAAAGAGCTCCAACTTTGCATCCTGCCAACATCGATCGATGTCACATCGATCGATCCATGTGATCGATCTATGTTGGACAGAGAGCTCCAACTTTGCATCCATACCACATCGACCTATGTTCAACAGGACAATCAACTTCATTTCAGCTTTAACTTGGTTCGATCTAACTTACACATGGATCGATCCAAGTGATTTTTTACAAGTTCAAAGTGTTGAAATCATCTTTCAATCTCTCAAACAACATCTTACAAGTTTTTATATAAGTTTGGAGTATATTTTAAAATACTTTAGACGTACTTTTCTGAACAGTTTCTTGGTTAACATCTCTCTTCTACTTATACATCAAAACTTAATTGATGCTGAGACTCATTGAATGTGCAAGTCTTAAAAGTGCTGAGGCTCATTGAATGTGCAAGTCTTAAAAGTGTATATGTAAATGACTTAAAATAATTTCTGTGTTAAAATGACAAAAGACTAGTAACTTACACATACGCATATATTCGCAAAATGACAAAAGATAATAACTTACATATACACATATATTCACATATACATAGAGATACTCTGACCAATAATGATGATACAATGATTTTCACAATGAAAATAATTAAAGAGAAAAGATAACGAATTGCAAGAAGATAAGTTATGCGTCCCCACAAGGTTATTCTAGTCGATAAACTTTAAGGTATCTTAGGTTAAGTGATCTATCAATCTATACGATGATGATTCGAATCTTATTAGCTCCTAAAAAAGAAATAAAATGACAAAGTTGTCATAGTCGCATACTCTTTCTTAGGCCTCTATCTATTAAACATATTGCTTGATTTGCTTTCGGACTGTGATAAAATCTTTTACACAGTTTACATTAGGAGTGTAAATGTGTCAAGCCATATGTGAGCAGTTCATGACTGATACATGAAATGACTCGTTCAGCTCGAAGTTAACCGATCTCCAGCGACTCATCAAATAAGTCAAGTCGAACTTGAGAATTAACAAACTGACTCGATTGCTCGTTGAGCATTCAAACATAAACATGTTAATTATATATATTACAGAAAAGTTTGTTCCGGACTCGAGAAAATGAACAGATTGTGATCAGTCTTGTTTGGTAAATGTTTAAAAGCTCATAAATAGTCGAGCACATTCAAGTCGAGCTCGAACCTCGTTATTAATTGAGTCGAGTTAAGCTTGAGCATTTTATAACATGCTTCCGCAATCTCAAGCGTACCTTATTTTACAGTATGCTCTCAATAAAAGAACGTTTGATTTAGCTCGGATCATTTACAATTCTAGTTTAGACGGGTTTATCTATCGTTTTTTACATCGAGACAAAAACTTGTTTGTTAAAGATGTAGATGAAAGAAAACATACTAACTTAAATGTAAGCAAGCACTTTTTTTATAAACTAACAGTACATTTCGATCAAAGACAAATAACACTTAAAATTTTATTACAAGTAACATGGTACAACTAAAGCATCGATCTAGTTAAATCTACCACCGTCTCTTTGTTTCGATGAAGAAAATGTTCAAGACTTGTAGATCAATCATCTTTTGTATTTCATCGATAATTCTGTATTGTACATGGCTTCTCTACTTATAACTGTATTGTTCATATATACAAAGAAACAACAATCATCTACTGATTTCCTAAATCAATCATCTAATTAGTTAGTACCTAGTCAATCAATCAAATCAATCTAACTAAGGTAAGTCTTTAACTACAATAGTGATACACTGGTAATGGAAAGAAATCTGCCGTGATTTCCTCTAACACTCCCCCTTAAATGGAACGGTAAGATCTCTAACGTTCAACTTGTATAGAGCACTGGCAAAGATTCGCCCATTGACCGCCTTAGTGAGTATGTCTGCAAGCTGGTCCTTTGATCGAACAAATGGTATGGTGATGACACCACTGTCAAGTTTTTCTTTAATGAAATGACGATCAATCCCGATATGCTTAGTTCTGCCGTGCTGAACCGGATTTTCTGAGATACTGATTGAGGCTTTGTTATCACATTTTAGACACGTTGGGCCTTCTTCTAGAAGACCAAGTTCCCCCATGAGCTTACACAACCACTAAACTTCAGTAATCCCTCTAACGATCCCCTGAAAATTCTGCCTCCGAACTGGAAAGAGAAACCAATATTGTTTTTTACTCCGCCAAGTGACTAAATTGCCACCGACCAATGTAAGATATCCAGAGGTAGATAGTCTATCTACCATGTTTCTGATCTAGTCTGCATCAGTGTACGTCTTGATACTGAGATGTCCATGGTTCTGAAATAGGATACCTCGTCCAGGCGTACATTTGAGGTATCTCAGGATTCTGAAAACAGCTTCAAGATGTTGTTTCTGTGGACTATGCATGAACTGACTTACTACTTCAATAGCATGTGCAATGTATGGTCTGATGTGTGAGAGGTAAATCAGCTTCCCAACTAGTTTCTGATATTGTTCCTGTTCCACCAGTGGAGCTCCTTGAATCACCTCTAGCTTCTGATTTTGGATCACTGGAGTATCCACAGGTTTCCCGTTCAGCAGCCCTACTTCGGTCAATAGGTCCGCAATGTATTTCCGTTGAGATATGTAGATGCCTTTTGATGACCTTAGCACTTCGATTCCCAAGAAATACTTTAGGCCCCCGAGGTCCTTCATTTCAAACTGTGTGAACAAGTGATTCCTGAGACGAGAGATTTCGTTAGTATTATTTCCAGTAATAATCATATCATCAACATAAATGATAAGACAAGTAATACAACTTTCGTGTTTTTTAAAGAAGAGGGTGTGATTGGCATTGCTTTGTTTGTATCCGTCCTTCTTCATGACTGTAGTGAACCACCCAAACCATGTCGGGGGTGACTGATTAAGGTCATATAATGATTTCCTTAATCGACACACTTGATTTGGTTCAAACTCATCAGAGAAACCTGGAGGAGGCTCCATGTATACTTCTTCTTTCAATTCTCCATGTAGGTTCGAATTTTTCACATCAAACTGCAGCAAGGGCCAACCTTTATTTGCAGCAGTAGAGAATAGTACTCGAGTTGTATCGATCCTGGCCACAGGAGAGAACGTCTCCGAATAATCAATGCCATACGTTTGCGTGTATTCTTTCACAACCAGTCTTGCTTTGTGTCGTTCAATACTTTCATCTGCCTTGTATTTAATGGTGAACACTCATCTACACCCCACTGTCTTCTTTCCAACAGGCAATTGACACTTTTTCCACATCTGATTCTTCTTTAATGCACTCATTTCTATATTCATGGCCTCCTTCCATTGCGGTAATTGACAGGCATCATTCACCGTATGAGGAATTTTTTTGGAACATATTGTCACAAAGAAGCTGTGTGCTAGTTCCGACTCATTCTTAAATGTTTTCTTTATCGGATACTTTGACACTTGGGCTACCTTGGTAGGAGAATACCGTTCAGGTGGTATGCCCCTGGTTTTCCTGGGTGGTAGTATTCGCCCCTGATTTCTTAAAAATGGTCAATATGGTCCACATGATTTTCACAGGGAGTGGGATCACTAACCTCAACAGAAGAATCAAATGGATTAGGACTCAAATCAGGACCAGATTCAGAGTTAGATTCAGTATTGTCAACATGTATATTGTCGCTTACCTGTTGCAGAACATTTACTTGAGGAACATCGTTGGTTGGTACTGGAGAGATAGCCTCTTTATCATGGTCAGCTGCTGTGCAATCGGCGTCATCTACTAGCCGTGTTGGTTCAGTCGTCGGCCAGTGTGACTCTGACAGTCAATCGAGAGTATCATCGCTAGCTCTCTCCCCCTGAGACTAAGAGTGGGTGTCAAAAAATGGTTCAGTTTCAAGAAAGGTACAATTCATTGTAGTATGGATTCGGCGAGTGTGAGGATTGTAACATCGGTATCCTTTCTGGGAAGATGAATAACCAACAAAGGCACACTTATCAGCACAGGGGTCAAATTTGTCACGTTGGTTTTTTGGAACGTGGACAAAATCAGTAAAACCAAAGACTTTTGGGGGTAAGGTAAAGACAGATGGGATTTGTGTCTGAGTGGCTAACACTTGGAGTGGTGTCTGATGGTTCAGTATAGATGTAGGGAGTCGATTACTAAGATAATTCGCTGTGGACACTGCCTCCGGCCAAAAAGCCTGAGGTACATTGGCGTCAATCATCATGGCTCGTGTCATTTGTTGAAGTGTTCGGTTTTTTCGTTCTGCTACTCCATTTTATTCTGGAGTGCCTAGGCAATAAGTTTGGTAAAGCATGCCATGAAGAGTAAGAAACTATTTTAGTACCCCGTCGAGATATTCCCCACCATTATCTGACCGAAGGATTTTGATAGACGTGTTGAATTGGGTTTTAATCAATTGATGGAACTCCATAAAATTTGCAGTGACTTCTAATTTGTGTTTAAGAACATATAGTCAAGTCATCTGAGAAAAATCATCAACAAAGATTACATAATAATGATAACCAAGAGATGTAGGATATGGGGCAAGACCCCACACATCGGAATGCACTAACGAAAACATGTTGTTAACAAGAGTATTATTAGCCTGATATGTAGCTCGTGGTTTTTTGGCAAAGAGGCAAGTGCTACAGTTCAAATTATGCATTTTTTTTATTTTTGGAAAAAAGGTCTGGAAAAAGAAGTTTAAGTTAGCTAAATGATGAATGTCCTAATCGGCGATGCCAGAGGCATAACTATCGAGTAACAGATCCAGTAGCAAGATTAGACCGGCCCTGGTGCTCTACTGTGTCCACATAAAAAAGTCCATCTCTCTCAGTACCACGTCCAATTATGTTCCCCGTATGAATGTCCTGCAATATGCAAAACGAAAGATACATGAGAGCAACACAATCTAATTCCTTTGTGAGTTGGCTAACAGACAGTAATTTAGTAGACAGAGATAGCACAAAAAGACAATGTGGTAAAGTAATTTGTGGTGTGAGAGATATAGTTCCACCTCTATGGACAGGCACAAGCTCACCACTCGCGGATTCAATGTGGGATTTTATAGGGGTTGAGTGGCTGATAAAGTCATTATGGTCAAAGGACATAGTGTCTGTTGCCCCACAGACAAATATCCATTTGGAGGTGTCATGAGGTGTTGGCCGTTATTACATGTGCACTTATTTTGTTTAGATAAAGTGGGGTCTGATTTGCCTTGATGTGAAAAATGGGGGACGTTGGTGGAGTTTTCAAGAGCAGGAGGACCATTTTTGGGTTTACATGAAAGTCGAGGGACCATATTTGCCTTTTCAGAAAAAACAAGGACTATACTTGCCACATCAGGTTTTCCAGGGACTAATTTTACCTTTTCTGAATTTGTAGGGCGCAGTTTATTTTTATAGGAATATCAGGGCCCCAGGGACAATTTCTGAGTATAAAAGAGAAGAAGGGGCGCTAGGGTTTTCTCCCAGCCCCCTTGTATCTCCTGCCGCAGATGTGAATGCTCCAGCGGCTGAGCCCCTCTGCTGCTGTTCTGAGCTGTTCTCTGGTGTTGGTTGGTCCATCTCTGGGGTGTTGCTGCCATCTTCCCTTTGGGAGATTGAAGTTGCTGCCCTGTTTCTCCAAACCCGGTGGTTGTCTTCTTCCCATTCCACCAATCCGGGTAACCTACAAGTTGAAAACACTTCCCCTTCGTGTGGCTTCGCTTCTTGAAATGGCTGCATGTTTGATTTTTGTCTTTTCCCTCCCGCGATGATAAGGTTGAGCGGGAGGAAGAAGTGCCCCTCTGCCACGGCCTCTGCCCGTGACTGGTGCTTTTCCGGTGAGTCCCTGTCCAATCTCCGGGAATGAATGCTCTTCTGAAGGGAGATTACCTCTGAGAACATTATTCCTGGCCTCTACCCTTCGTATTTCAGAGAAGGTTGCCTCCAACGATGGCAGAGGATCTCTTTTTACTATCTACTTCTTCTCTTGCTCAAATTGGTCGCTAATGGCCATCAGAAATCGGTACAGCCTTGTTGCCTGGATCTTTTGCCTGTATATCCCAATATCTTCTGGGCAGTGCATTGGATTCAGGTCCTTGGTATCAATGGCCACCCACACGTCCTGTAACTTATTCCAGCATTCTTATACAGTGCCAGTTCCCTATCGGATGGTACTGACCCTTTTATGAAGGTCAAAGATTTGTAGCCCATCACCTCCCATTCCGTATGTAAGTGCTAAGCCCTCCCATAGGGCCTTAGAAGTGGGATATCTGGTAACGTTACTAATCATTGTGGGTTCAACGTTTTGTAGAATCCAGTTGAAAAATTTGTTGTCATCCTGTTCCCATTTGGCATATTCTGGCTCAAAGGGTTGTGGGCGTTGTGTAGCGCCCCAGCCCGATACTGGACATCGGTACCAGTGCACCCGCCGTAGCCTACTACAAGAACTACGAAGCGTCAAAACAGATCAAGCACACGTCATTCATGACGTAAGATAAATCAGCAGAAACGTCGTAAATTTTAAAACTTCAATAACAATAATATCCCAAATGAAACACAGCGGAAATAAAACGTATCGGGGAGAGTGTCTAAAGTATCCTTCAACACGAAGCCTTAACAGTAATTCCTTCAACTAAAAGATAAGGACTGTAAGCCTGTCTCTTTTAGTTACCATCGTCTCAATGAGCCCACTCGCCGTTATCTTCTACAAAAATCATCTTGTACTTTGGCTCACCTGAAAAGCAGATATAGTATTTGTTCTTAGCGAAAACATCGCCAGCAAGTAACCCGTCTATACACCTTACAGGACCACACACGACGAGTCACCAGTATATAAATCAATGCCCAAATAAGGTGCTCGGGTTGGCAAATAACATCTTTATAACGATTCATCAAATCCATATAACCCACATAATTGACACACAAAATGAATCCAACACATATAGAGCCAAACATACTACATAAACATACATATGCTAGTAACATTTCTTGCATGTCAAATCTTATGCTTCGTGTAACATGATGCTTCGTGTAACATGATGCATGTACTTCTTCAAAACACATACAAAACCCATGCATATGTCTTCTTTCATAAACATGTCATGCGTGTCATTTCACAAAACTTTTCATAATTCTTCTTATCATATTCTTCGCGTAGTAGAACTTTATACCCTATGGGTGATCAGTCCACAACAAATAGAACTTTATGCCCCGTGCTGAAAGGTCCACAGCCCTATAACATATAACTTTATACCCAGTGCTGAAAGGTCTACGGTCCCATAACATAACTTTATTTTTTGTAGTGATAGGTCCACGACCCCATAAAATACTTTATTTTCTGTGCTGATAGGTCCACGGCCCCATAAAATACTTTATACCCTGCTCTTGATTCATAAGTCACGCTTTTATACCCTGCTTCCGCAGGCGTGACTTTTATACCCTTTCATATTGCTAACTCACTTCGAATTCATACCTAAATTTACTCATTCACACTTAATGTTTACAACTCTAGAGCACCTCATTCGTACCACTTCATGCCCTTTCGTATCGCAAATTCACTTTGCATTCATACTTAACCTTACTTATTTACACTTAATATTTACAACTCAAGTACACTTCAAAAACACTTGTACTTTATGAGCAATGGAAGAGAATAAAGGTATCTCACGTTCATGGAGCACTTAATGTGTCAAAAAGGACTTACAGTACACTTAGAACGCCTTCAAGAGGCGCCTAATGTTGCATAACGCGCCTATTCTGGGCGTTCGAAGTGTTCTAGAAAGTGCTAGTATACATCGAACGCCTACATGAAGCGCTTCAAGTGACATCGAACACCTTCAGAGGTGTTCGAAGTGTTCTGGAAGGTGTTGTGACACATCGAATACCTACATGAAGTGCCTTATGTGACATAAATCACCTAATGTAGGTGTTCGAAGTGTTCTAGAATGCACTGGGACACACTGAACGCCTACTTTAGGCGCCTAATGTGACATTGAATGCCTAAAGTAGGTGTTCGAAGTGTTCTGACGGTTCCAGAACTGTAAATTTCTGTAGTAACTTCTCCCCGTCATCTTCCTCCTTCACCCCCCTTTCATGTTAAACACTTCAAGATCCATCTTACCACCTAGATTCATCATGCTTAACACACAACTAACATGAATTGATTCTTAAACATGTCAAAACGTATCCACTCTAAGCCTTCTATCACCCACAACTTCCAATGTATCCTCAAACTTTCCAACACAACCAAATCTACAACATCCCATCATTCATCCTTCATTTTCATGCAAATACTCTCAAATCATCTAAGGTACTGTTAATAACTCAAGAACTTACAACAATACGATAAACACAACACGAATGACACTTTTATGGGCATATTTAACAACAATTAAGCACAACATGGATACTTTCAGATTTAGGCCCAAAGAACATGACTTTAATCAAACAAACAATAACAAATACGTATAGTAGAGCATGTAACATAAACAAATCAAGATTACTAATGTGTGATCCGAATTTTCTCTTTATAAGAACATAGGGCATGTTGTATCAAAATTTGCGTAAAGCGTATAGAAAGATTACTTGCCTTTGTTTCTAGATAGTCTTACGAGCGTATTGCAGGATTTTGGGAAAGGTTGAACCTAGATTGGCCGCTCTTTCTTCCTTCTCTTCTCTTCTTCTGTTTCTTTCTCTTTTCTCTTCCTTTCTCCTCTTTCTTTCAGTCGTTCTCCCCCTCTCTTTTGGCCTGTGTAACTGATGGTCTAGTGGCCTAATGGAGAGTTATACTCCTTTGTGTAACTCCCTAGCATTTAAGTGGGGCGGGCATTTTCGGTATTTTGATCTAATTTTCTTAATTTCAGCTTTTTGATTATTTTCTCCACTTAGATTTTTTTCACTAACCTCATAAACCTATACATTTACTATAGTTGAACTTTAAGTTGTTCTAATTTATTCCACGTCGGACTCGAAAATCACAGGATATGACATTCCACCCCTCTTACAAAAAGTTTTGTTCTCAAAACTTACATACCTTAGTTAAAGAGTTGAGGATACTCCTCACACCTATGTTCCTCAATTTTTCAAGTGGCTTCACGTTACGTGCGATTGCTCCACTGGACCTTCACATAAGGAATCACCCGCGTCCTCAACACATGTTCCTTCCAGTCCACTATTCTCACCAGTGCCTCTTCATAGATAATATCACTATTGAGTTCTAAAGGTTGTGCTTCGAGCACATGGCTCGAATCTGTCACGTACTTCCTTAACTGTGATACGTGAAAGTCGTTATGAACTTGCACCAATACCGGAGTTAATGCCAACCTATATGTCAAAGCTCCTAGCTTCTCAAGTATCTCGTAACGACCCATAAACCGGGGCTTAGCTTGCCTTTGATTCCGAATCTCGTAGCACCCTTTGTAGGCGATACTCTTAAATAGACCCTTTTTGCCTACATTAAACTCCAAAGGCCGTCGCTTGGAATCTGCCCAACGTCTGCTGCGGTCCTGAGCCATCTTGAGTCTATCTTGAATGATTTTCACCTTTTTTGACGTCTTCTCGAGTAACTCAGATCATGTGAGGGTCTTCACACCGACTTCATCCCAATAAACTGGGGACCTACACTTCCCTCTATACAATGTTTCGAAAAGAGCCACATCACTTGCATTGTGGTGATTGCTATTATGCGAGAACTCCATTAATTTAACCATTTTGTCCCAACTTCCTTTAAAGTATAGGACACAAGCCCTAGCGTGTCTTCTAGGGTCTGGATAGTTCGCTCAGACTGTCAATCGGTTCGGAGATGATACGCTGTACTTAACCTTAATTCCATCACCCTGGCTCTCTAAAATACTGTCCAGAGCTTAGAAGCAAACAGTTGGTCTCGGTTAGACACTATGCTCATGGGAACACCGTGCAGGCTGACAATGTTGTCCATATCCAAATTTACCAACTTATTGAGAGATACTTCCCTCGAGACAGGTAGAAAATGTGCAGACTTGGTTAACCGATCCACAATCACCAAAATCACGTTATATCCACTTCTCGTTCTTGGTAAACCAGCCATAAAGTCCATCGTGCTACGTTCCTATTTCTACTCTGGAATCTCCGACGGCATCGATAATCCACCAGGTCGTTGGTGTTCAGCCCCAACTTGCTGACACACCAGACATCTCTCAATGAACTCCACAATATGCCTCTTCATCTTACACCACCAATAATATTGCTAGAGATCCCTGTACATTATGGTGCTACCATGATTTATCGATAACCTTGAGCTGTGAGCCCCTTGCAAAATTTTCTTTTCTTAGCTCATCTAAATCAGGTACACACATTTTTTTCTCTAAACATAAGCTCCCGTCCACATTGGTCTGAAATCCATCAACTTGACTATACCTCAGTTTCCCAGCAATATCACCCACAGTCTTATTCTTCTTTTGAGCTTCTTTCACCCAATCCATCAAACTCCGGGGTGACAGTCAATGATGCGAAAATATTACCATAGAGTCAACCGAATCCAAGTTAAATTCTTCTATTTCTTTCTCAAGTGGTGACTGTCACGCATGGTTAGATTTTCTGCTTAATACATTTGCCACTTTATTAGCTTTTCCTGGATGGTAATTAATGGTTAAGTCGTAGTCCTTTTGTAGTTTCAACCATCTTCGCTGCCTCATGTTTAGCTGTCTTGAGGCATACGCGATAACTCGTTCGTGTTGCATCAAAACACAGCCTACAAGTGAAGTATCAACTAAACTCGATTTGGATCGAAAATCATAACTTACGCTACAGTTTACGTACCTAGACCGTTTTTCGACGCATCACTATTTATCACAAACCCATCAGTACTGGAGGATTGAGACAATACTGGAGTTGTGGTTAACCTCCTCTTAAGCTCCGTGAAACTTTTCTCGCATTCCACCGTTCAATCAAACTTGGACTTCTTTTAAGTAAAGCGATTGAGAGACATCGCTATTGTCGAGAATTCCTCGACAAACTTCCTATAATAACTAGCTAGACCCAAGAAACGCCGCACTTCGATTTCATTCGTGGGTCTAGACCACTCGATAATAACTTCAACTTTCTTTGAATCAACAGCAATCCCCTTGGAAGGTTATATCTTCCATCTCAGAATTCTTAATTGTCACTTGTTTTAATCGATAGTCAATGTTGGTGTGAAATCATAATTTGATCTCGGACGCTTGGACACAGTACGGAGTCTCCAACTATTCTGGTGAACCACAAAGGCGCTTAACAAATCCCTTTGCCACAAAAGAGGGGTTCACGCCGCTATGAAAAGTACATTGGCGAATATATTGTTCACTAAAATTGTACCTCATACCACATCGGCGACTTCCCAAATATCCATGGCAGTCATGACATTGACGCGGACATTCGTCTTCGGCTGCTGAGCCGCTTCCCCCAGAGCATCCTTTCTCATCTATAAGCAATCTCTAATGAGATGACCCACCTGTCCGCATCGGTAACATACTCCTGCCAACTTCCCACATTCACCGTCATGGCTCTTATTGCAATGCGTCAAACTCTTACAGCCTGCTGTACAACTGGATTCTATGGTGGAGGTCTCTAAATTTCCTAATCGGGCCTCTCTTCTGAATCTTGACCCAACGTCCAGGGTTGTCACCAACTCCAATCTCCGCTATTGGCCTCTTACCTCTGTCAGAATATCCTGCATCGGCCTCTCTTGCCGATATTCTGTGAATATCACTCTCGATGCGAAAGCACATGTCCAGCATGTCCTCGCAGGTTCTCATCCCCGCATTTACAATTGCTGACTGAATTCGTGAGTCCAAACCTTGCTCGAACTTTGTCATCTTTAAGTGCTTATCAAACATAATCGCATGAGTGAATTTACCCAAAGCATATAAACAATCGGCATACTCCAACATTGTTATTCCATCCTGTTTCAGCCTCCCGAACGCCCTTATATTGTCTAAGATTTTTGTCTCGGGCACGTAATACTGCAGAAAGGCATCGCAGAATTGTGTCCAGGGGATCGGTGGGGTCTGAAATTTAAATTATTACAGAAAGTTAAATGATATACGCGCTCGCACACACCCAACCCAGATCATACTTAGACTCTAGATAATCAGCACTTATACCTAAGGATCAAACTTAAAGGAAAATCATATCTTAAATTGCTAAAAGGTCATGAACCTAAGTTTCTGAGATAGACATGAAGCCTAGTCTCTGATACCACCTGTAGCGCCCCGGTCCAATACTGGACATCGGTACCAGTGCACCCGTCGTGGCCTACTACGAGAATTACGAAGCGTCAAAGCAGATCAAGCACACGTCATTCATGACGTAAGATAAATCAGCAGAAACATCATAAAATTTAAAACTTCAATAACAATAATATCCCAAATGAAACACAGCGGAAATAAAACATGTCGGGGAGAGTATCTAAAGTATCCTTCAACACGAAGCCTTAACAGTAATTCCTTCAAATAAAAGATAAGGACTGTAAGCCTGTCTCTTTTAGTGACCATCGTCCCAATGAGCCCACTCGCCGTTATCTTCAACAAAAATCATCTCGTACTTTGGCTCACCTGAAAAGCAGATATAATATTTGTTCTTAGCGAAAACATCGCCAGCAATTAACCCGTCTATACACCTTACAGGACCACACACGACGAGTCACCAGTATATAAATCAATGCCCAAAATAAGGTGCTCGGATTGGCAAATAACATCTTTATAACGATTCATCAAATCCATATAAGCCACATAATTGACACACAAAATGAATCCAGCACATATAGAGCCAAACATACTACATAAGCATACATATGCTAGTAACATTTCTTGCATGTCAAATCTTATGCTTCGTGTAACATGATGCATGTACTTCTTCAAAACACACACAAAACCCATGCATATGTCTTCTTTCATAAACATGTCATGCGTGTCATTTCACAAAACTTTTCATAATTCTTCTTATCATATTCTTCGCGTAGCAGAACTTTATACCATGTGGGTGATCAGTCCACAGCAAATAGTTTTTTATACTCCGTGCTGAAAGGTCCACAACCCCATAACATATAACTTTATGCCCAGTGCTGAAAGGTCCACGGCCCCATAACATATCACTTCATACCCCGTGCTGATAGATCCACGGCCCCATAACATAACTTTATTTTTTGTAGTGATAGGTCCACGACCCCATAAAATACTTTATTTTCCGTGCTGATAGGTCCATGGTCCCATAAAATACTTTATACCCTGCTGTTGATTCACATGTCACGCTTTTATACCCTGCTTCCGCAGGCGTGACTTTTATACCCTGCGAGCAACCAGCAGCCATAGTTGCTTTTCGGAAACTTTAATCTTCTTCTCAAACTCGTATTGTTTTCACAAAACAAAACTCATGTCGAAATGCAAAGTGTTCATGTCGTGATGCAGAATGCTCATGTAACATCATGTCAACGTGTAAACATGCACACAAACTTTACATATCAAGTACAAAGTCCTGAACATCTATCACACCCTGCTCGTACCATTTCATGTCCTTTCGTATTACAACAATTCATATCGAGTTCACACTTAACCTTGCTCATTCATACTTCCTCCAACATGCCTTATTCGTACCATTTTATGCCCTTTCATATTGCTAACTCACTTCGAATTCATACCTAAATTTACTCATTCACACTTAATGTTTACAACTCTAGAGCACCTCATTCGTACACTTCATGCCCTTTCGTATCGCAAATTCACTTCGCATTCATACTTAACCTTACTCATTCACACTTAATGTTTACAACTCAAGTACACTTCAAAAACACTTGTACTTTATGAGCAATGGACGAGAATAAAGGCATCTCACATTCATAGAGCACTTAATGTGTCAAAAAGGACTTCCAGTACACTTGGAAATCCTTCAAGAGGCGCCTAATGTGGCATAAAGCGCCTATTCTGGGCGTTCGAAGTGTTCTAGAATGTGCTGGTATAGATCGAACGCCTACATGAAGTGCTTTAAGTGACATCGAACACCTTCAGAGGTGTTTGAAGTGTTCTGGAATGTGCTGTGACACATCGAACGCCTACATGAAGCGCCTTATGTGACATGAAGCACCTAATGTAGGTGTTTGAAGTGTTCTGGAATGCACTGGGACACATTGAACGCCTACTTTAGGCGCCTAATGTGGCATTGAGCGCCTAAAGTAGGTGTTCGAAGTGTTTTGACAGTTCCAGAACTGCAAATTTCTGCAGTAACTTCTCCCCGCTTCCTCCTTCACCCCCCTTTCATGTTAAACACTTCAAGATCCATCTTACCACCTAGATGCATCATGCTTAACACACAACTAACATGAATTGATTCTTAAACATGTCAAAACGTACCTACTCTAAGCCTTTTATCACCCACAACTTCCAATGTATCCTCAAACTTTCCAACACAACCAAATCTACAACATCCCATCATTCATCCTTCATTTTCCTGCAAATACTCTCAAATCAACTAAGTTACTGTTAATAACTCAAGAACTTACAACAATACGATAAACACAACATGAATGACACTTTTATGGGCATATTTAACAACAATTAAGCGCAACATGGATACTTTCAGATTTAGGCCCAAAGAACATGACTTTAATCAAACAAACAACAACAAATACGTATAGTAGAGCATGTAACATAAACAAATCAAGATTACTAATGTGTGATCCGAATTTTTTCTTTATAAGAACATAAGGCCTGTTGTATCAAAATTTGCGTAAAGCATATAGAAAGATTACTTGCCTTTGTTTCTAGATAGTCTTACTAGCGTACTGCAGGATTTTGGGAAATATTGAACCTAGATTGACCGCTCTTTCTTCCTTCTCTTCTTCTTCTTTCTCTTTTCTCTTCCTTTCTCCTCTTTCTCTCAGCCGTTCTTTCCCTTTCTTTCGGCCTGTGTAACCGATGGTCTAGTGTCCTAATGGAGAGTTATACTCCTTTGTGTAACTCCTTAGCATTTAAGTGGGGAGGGCATTTTCGGTATTTTGATCTAATTTTCTTAATTTCAGCTTTTTGATTATTTTCTCCACTTACATTTTATTTCACTAACCTCATAAACCTATACATTTACTATAGTTGAATTTTAAGTTGTTTTAATTTATTCCACGTTGGACTCGAAAATCACGGGATATGACAGGTTGAAGGTTGCCTGTCAAGTGTGACACCTTCTCCTGGCCAAGGATTGCTCTGCATACGACAGTAGACCATAAGGAATAATTTCCACTATTTAATTTTATCGAGATATGTAATGTTTCTGGTGCAAGTGATAATATGGTGGATTGTGATGGTGAAATACGAAGGCTGTTCCAAAGGATTTGGGCCACCTGCAGTGCCCATTCCCCAGGATTTGACTGCTTGAAGAGGATTCTGGTATGGGGTTTGAACCCTCTGTTTTCCAGTGTCTAAGATCGTTTGATGGATGATGCAGTATCTGCTGGAGCTACACAGTGATATGACTATGAAGCAAGGAGAGATCAGGAGGTCGTCTGGCTGAGGAAGGTCTTAGCCGTATGGCCGAGTAAGGTATAAGGCTATAATGAGATTTTTCTGAGCCTAATTCTCAGAAAACTTTGTTCACAGAGAGGAATTTTCCTGCTCTGGTACCATGCTCAAGACTTGCAGATCAATGATCTTTTGTATTTCATTGATAATTCTGTATTGTACATAGCTTCTCTACTTATAACCGTATTGTTCATATATACAAGGAAACAATAATCATCTACTGATTTCCTAAAACAATCATCTAATTAATTAGTACCTAGTAAATCAATCAAAATCAATCTAACTAAGGTAAGTCTTTAACTACAATAGTGATACACTGGTAATAGAAAGAAATCTGTCATAATTTCCTCTAACAGAAAACTTTCATTGTTACGATCCAGACCTACTATCGATCTAGTGGAATTTGGTGGTTTTGCTTCAGATGTATGTACATAACTTGTTTACGGTAGAACTTTTACTAATTTGATACAACTGAGAAAGACTTCATCATAAATAAAAGTAGGAAGAAACTTTCATATGGAGTCGCAAGACCATGAAGAAAGATAGAGAGCCAGAAGGCTCTAAAAAAAATTTACAAAGAAAGTCTTGTCCCGAGAGAGACTTCTCTCTTGATCACAAACAAGCAATTAAAAACTCAAAAATGTCAGTCCCAGGACATATCCTAATGGTTCAAGATAGATGGTTTTGAAAGAAACGTCTGGAGTTTGAACCTTGCCGAAGTCAAAAATGTTTGAACTTCCTCCAGGCTAGCTGCATAGAGTGCGAACACTATTGGCTCATGGAATGACCTGATAGGTTGACAAGCCAACCCGTCGGTTGTTTCTTCGGTGCCAATGGGCTCTTTGTGTTGTCCCTGTGCTATGAAAAATTCTACTAGTAAACCTTGAGAACCTGATTCCTGTGAGACCACGGAGATGTCAGAGAGAGATGGGTTCAACCTTTTTAAAAAGGGATAATTCCCTTTTGCCCCCTAGTGTTTGACATAATCTCCAATAACTTCCTTGATGTTTAAAAATACACCTTTACCTCCCCTGATGTTTGGACTAAAAGGTAAAATGACATTTTAAAATACAAAACTAAAAAATTTTAATGAAAGGTCAAAAATGCCACTCTCCACCTTTCCACTGTTCATCATCATCCCGTTTCAACCTGCAAAAAAGAAAAAGAATGCTAAATGAATGCGAAGAGGAAGAGCAAGAATACGAGGAAGAGCAAGAATCTACTCTTTTGATCCATCTCATATATTACATTTTGTTATTTTCTCTCTTTTAATCGACCTATCAGTAACATGTCGCCCTCCCGCAACACACCCACTCCGCCATGCTCCCCACCTCCGGCCACCGCGATCTGTATATCTTTCTACTCAGAGAAATAGTTTTACACAAGAGAGAATGCTTGTATCCACTTGCTAATTTGTATGTTTATGAAGTTTGTTTTCGTTTAGTTCACTGGTAAGCCGAGTTATTGGTTTCAAATCATACGCAATGGCAGATAAATCTCATATATCAGCTTCATTTTTTCTTGCGAATGATGTGTCGGAAATTCCAGACTTAGAATTTAACGGTGCGCTTTCTGCGGGGGATAATTCCCGTGTTAAGATTGTAAGGGTCTATACTCGGAACAAGAGGTGCAAGTCGGAATCCAAAAACTCTGTTAGATGATTATGGTGAGCCTCACTTTGCTGACAGTGGTAGAATAATTTTCATAAGCATTGGGCTTTTGATATTCTTATTATTCATTATATGTCAATGCATCTGGACTTCTGATGAAAAAAATGCCCCTGGGAACGTGCTGAAGAACACATTTTTTGAACTTCTCCTGAACTTGTTCATGCAGATTGTGTAGTCATATATTTTGTACAGCAGAATGGTAACACATTTTGTCGAATTCAAGTATCAGTCCCACATAACATTAAGAAATCCGTGCTCAAGGGAGTTCACCACCATGGCAAAGCAGAAAAGATACCAAGTTGGACAAAAGGATGTAAATGGCGGGCAGAGGAAGAAGATGAAGAAATCAAGGCAAAAGTGGCAATTCATATTATATATATTCAAATAACATTTTTTTAATTAAATCAAGGGTTTAAGGGTATATTTGTTCAAACATCAGGGGGTAAAGGTGTATTTCTAAACATTGAAGAGGATATTGGAGATTATGCTAAACACTAAGAGGGCAAAAGGGAATTAACCCTTTTAAAAATGCAAATGTCAACCATGCCGTGTGTTTGCGTCATGAAAAGATGGATATTGATCCAAGAAAATTCGCGCTTTCAAGGTACCACTAATTCGCATTTATAGTATAAAAACAAATAAAGGTATGATTAAATATGGGAAAATGGATAAAAACAAACTTTGCTTCCTTTATGTTGTGTACCGTACGTCTGGCAGCAAATCAGAAACATTTCTGACATGATCACATGTGAAAAGCCAAATCCCCTGCAAAAGTAGAAAATCACTTCACATAAAACCACACACAGGTTCCAATCCCAATGTCCAAACATTTCACTATAAGATAAACATGGTCCCGCCACACTCAGTCCTAAATGTATTGTAGGGATGTAAATCAGGTATCTAACAGTTTGCTAGCAGGAGCTTAGTCATTTACACATTAGTCTGCATAAGGAGCCCCCAGCACTGCAGGCAAGCCTACAGACCAAGGAGCTCTCCCACTGTGCACTTACTGGAAAGGGGCTCTCTTACCATTGGAAAGAATTGAACCCCTGACCTCTCTTTCGAGAACCCCTGTCCAGAACCAGTTGGACTATGTCTTAGGGACATTTCACTATAAGATATTTTCTACCTCGGAAGTGTCTCAGTCTTATAAAGCTGCATGGAGGCTACAAATCAGAAATTCGATGGTCTTATAGGTTGGCAAATTGTCAGAACCTGCAAAAAAAGCCTACTCAAATCGGGTCTATTATGCGCGTGTCCTGGTCAAACCTTTATGTTCCTTGGAACAATGTCTCCATTCGAATATCAACTGAACTATGTCTTATAAATTTCACTATATAATATTTTGATTTCTCAGATTTCTATAGATCACAGTACTCTATATTTATTGTATATTAATCGGTCTACGTACACCATATACATGTGAAAACGACACGGTTAAGTATTTGGTACTAATATACATTCGCTGATGCATTTTATTATGTATCAGGTCGAGTGGAACTTAATGGATGTGAGTTTCAAAAGATAAATTCAAACTTAACATGTTAGCTTGACAGATCGGTTTTGGATTAATCTATCAACCTGATTTTTGAGCTTAGCGAGTTTGGAGAGTTGAGTTCGAGGGTTGGCAAGTTTGGAATATTGTGTTTGGTACGTTAACATGTTGGTTGTCAGTTTAATTTTGAAGATTGATGGGTCACTTTAAGTCTTATCAGGTCATTTTTATATTGGATTTGACTTTTGATAGATTGTTTTTTGTCTAACAGATCAAATTTGAATGATTCTGATCCGAATCTGCAAACACAAACTTAAACACCGAAAAAGTATGTTAAACTCGCATATCATAATACGAGATTCGAAGAAAAAAAGAATACGAGATGAGATTATAGTATAAACCACGAGGTATTGGTTTTCATATTATTGGTTTGTCTGTGTTTAGTAATATAAGAAGGAAAAGATTTACAAGATCTGATAATTCTACGAAGATTAGGATAAAGAATTACATGTTTTGTTAAAAAGAAAAGAAATATGTAAGCCACAAGGTAATTTGGATACAAATTTTGAACACGCCGACTGATGTTCCCTTGCCGGGAACAGCACCGCCAATGACGACCACCAAGAGGCCACGTAGGCACTCGGACAATGGGTCCCACCGGCAAGGCTGTTTGTGGGGCTCAAAGGAGTTGGAGAAAAAGCGGAAACGTGGCGTCTACATAGAATGTTTAGTTTACTTCTGAAGAAAATAAAAAGGAATAATAATAAAATAATGTGAAATTCGTAATTGGAGGGAGTGGGAGGGGCAGCACATGGGTTTGTGTTTTTGTTCAAGAAATTCATGTGACCACATGTGCTTTTTTTCCTTTGCTTTTTTGACCTGGGGCCCACTTCGTTTACCAAATCATCTTGTGTTTAATTAACTATCAGTATAAGATATAACTACTAAATAGTGGATTATCTTAAATATGATTATTAATGAGTAACGGATTATTTAATAATTCTAAGAAAATCTTCTTATAAAAAAATATGTTAAATTATACTCAGGTTAAGGTAAGCTAACAACAACAACCATACACATTTATTCTAATAGCGACAAAAGCTACCAACATGAGGTGAGAGACAGAGAAACATATCTCTATTCTAAAAAAATAAAGACCTTGTTTCTAGTAAAACTCCGACTAGATTTCGGTTAAAAAAATACACACAACCGATAATCCCTAATTTGATAACCATATAGATATTTGTGTGTGCATGCATGCTTGTACGGACTTTACCTGTAAAGTTTAAACTATGTGATCAAGAACGAAAAATAAAATACACAAAAAGAAACAAATTTGCACGAAAATAAAAATCAAAACATTGTACTTCTCCAAATAATGTAATTAATGCATGTTGATGAAATAAAATTATTAATTGATAAAATAAAATAAATAGACATTTCTTGGAATAAATCATTCAAATTCCATCCAAACCGCAATCAACTATCTTAAAGGACGGGAAAATTTCTCCAACACAATAGTTATACCATATTAACACAATCATGATATACTATCGATGTATTAATATAATGTAATAGAGTTTCATTGTAACATTCGAGTTTTCTTATAGCTAAAAGCTAAACAGTTGTTCATTGAAACTTATAAGTTTGTGACGCTACAACGTACTCACTTTGTTTTAAAAATATTTACCAGTTCATATTGTTTAGTTTTACGTGTTTGTTATCTTAAATCATACGCCTAACGATGTCTGATAGAACTACATTTAATTACAAGTTTGTTATCTTAAATCGTACACCTAACTATGCCGGATAGAACTTTATTTAATCAACTACATCAATATTACATGGAAGAGTAACGTAACTTTAAAGGGTTATAACAACGATCACATTACCTCATTACCTTACAGGCTCTTGCTTATGATAGGATATGCGGGATAAGATATACGTAACTATATCCATATATTAGAAACACACAGATGTTGTTTTTTCATGACCTATAATGAAATCGATCAACTAATACTCCACAATATAAAAAGTTCACCCAAAAACCCAGAAATGTCAGAGGCTTCTTCGTTGGGGGTGAGATCCTCTCACCGCCACCCATCTTACCCCCCACGTGACCGCCCGCCACGTGGCAGTGGAGGGGGTGGTGAGGCTGGGTGCAGGTGATCCCCACCCAGCCTCACCACCCCCCCTCCACTGCCACGTGACAGGGGGTCATTTCTTACCCCCAAAAATGGGGGGTCAGGAGATCCTGACTCCTTCGTTGGCATTGATATTTCCAGTATCAAAACCAAAGGTTGAACCCCCAACCACTAAGGGTCCCTGCCATACCCAGTCTCAAAAGTAGTGTAGGGATGTAAATCAGGTATCTAACGGTCCGTTAACAAAAGTTTGGTTATGTACACAGTATTCTCCAAATTATGTAATTGCACCATTCATTTCATCCCCCCAACCCCCCCCCCCCCCCCCCCTCTCTCTTCCCAATCCACATAATTTCATACAACCACCGCTCCCCTTTCTCCCTCATCTTCCCCTTTCTTGAATTCTTCTCCCACCATTCCCAAATCTTTCATCTCTTTCCGATGGAAAAAACCATCAGCATTTCCAACACAACCTCCAAAGAAAACCCACCTGCTTTATCAAGAAAACACACTGAACTCACCCACGCAGCCCCCCAAGACTCCCCCGCCGCCGTCCTCCGCCGTGCGAGGCGGCAGAGAAAGAGAACCCATAAGAAAATTAAGGTGGAAAATCCAAGTGGAATTGAAGAAGATGGAGATGAAAATGAAGATGGTGAGAAATCTGAGGTGGACAATAAAATCATGGCGTTACAAAGAATTATTCCAGGAGGTGAATCACTAGGTGCTGATAAACTGTTTGAGGAAACTGCTGGTTATATTTTGGCTTTGCAGTTTCAAGTCAAAGCTTTGAAGTTTCTTACTAGCTTTGTTGAGGGTTCTGAAAAAGAAAGGAGAAAACTTGGAGGTTGATATTGTTATATATTTATTTTATTTATTACATTTAATTTATATTTGCAAGTTTTTTTTTTTAAATTTATTTTCACTGCCTTCTTTAGTCATCAGTGGAGGGCCTGTTTCGCTCCCCTCCACCACTTAGTTACAAACTAATGATTCATTTTTTTTTTCTTCTCTTGAATCAATTTCAGTTTCAGTGGATGTTTTCTAGTGTTTTTGTTTCCTAATAGTTTCTCGTAAAAGAACTTCCCGACGTCGTAGGTTATGCACAAATCTTGTAGGTATTTTTATTTTATTTTATTGTAATGTAGGTTATGTAGAACTTTGAATGATCTTCCTTATGTCTGCTAGCTCTGAACAAATAATATATCTTAATTAATGTGCAGCAATTTTATACCCTTCTCCTTCCAAAAAAATACTGGCACAAAAATATGAACACACTTTGTAAGTCAAATTATAATAATATTTTTGATGTTCAGAGTATTGCGTTTTAGTACGACATAATAATAATCTTAGCTATCACTCTTTATTTGTTCAATACAACAAGAACACATACCCAGCATATTTCAACAATACTAAAAACTATTGCTAAGCTCTTTATTTGTTCAATATGATTTGGATAAGTAAATGGTTTACTGACTATTTTTGTCTATATTCCATTATTCCAATGGATTATTCCTCATTGGATTAGTAGCTCAAAAAATGTGCGTTTTAATATGGAATTTGTTCTTTATTCTAATACATCGATGTTATGGATGTTTGTTGTAGTTTTAGAAGTTCAATGTGAATTTTGGACTCTAGAAGATAATTTAATGTGTGATATTTATACATGATTTCTTATAAAGTCAGGTCGTGAGTCAGATCTTCGTCTAAGACCAACGGATATTTTGTTATCAACTTATGTCATGGAATGAGTATTGAAGATCTGGAAGGGGATGCACATCAACTTTTTGTTTTGCTTCTTATTCTTTCCAGCGCTTTTCTTTTTCTTTTCTACAGTTCCAAATAATTTAAATGTTACTTATTCCTAATTAACTGGTGGAAAATAAGTAATAAAAACTTGATAGGATGTATTGTACTTTTTTACCCTTCCAGGTGGAAACTGGGTTAAGCTAGCGTCACGCGTAATTAGTGCAAACCATTCATTGTCTATAGAAGTTGAAACTTCATGACTCTTACCTTTTCGGGACTCAGATTCTATTACTAGTTTTTGTTTTCGTTGTGATATATTGAGTATACTTGTTGTTATAATGTTTTTAAAGTTTGTTATAAACGATTTAGAAATAGTAAATTCATAAATGATTTAAAAATCAGGCTATTGACACGGTGTGAATCCTTGGAGTGTGAATCGTCTACTTTGTTATAACAGTTTAATATTTTTCATTTGATTATGCATGGACTTTTAGCGTTTTTCTTTTCCTTTTCCTATGAAGATTCCGTAATTTTACAAGTCGCTGCCTAATTAAATTGGCTGGTCAAAGATAATGAGATTAATTGGATAAGAATGTTTCTTTTTATTTATCTATTTTTTTACCTCTCTGGAAACATTGAAAATTCTACTGCATTTGGAATTCGAATAAACGAGAAAAAGACATTATAGCCACTGTCCACAAGGAGAGTTGGTTGTTTTCCCACACCAGGGGTAATTGTTACTAGAAACCTTCATATAAAAACTTAAAAACGGACCATGCATTTTAATAGACATTATTTACTAACTAACAAAACATATACAAGTAAAATCGATTGACATATTAGCAGACAAAAAGATCATTCTATGAATTTGTTTTTTGTTAGTTAATGAGTAACAATTTATAGACTTCCTAATCAAGTATTTATTGACAAGGAGATTTATGATATTTTTTTTTTACTAGTTAATAAACAACTATTAATATATAGATCATGTCAAAATTTGGTACAACATAAACTTGTTAAGACATAAAGTGTTCGTTTTGGCAAGTTTAAGGGCATTTGCCTCGTTCATTGTCTGGCAAATGACTTTCACAGTTCCTCTGGTCATTGTAGTCTAATATGTAAAAGAAATAAAGTATGGTAAAGTCAATGGTCATTGTGGTCTAATATGTAAAATTATTTACTAGTCTTAAAGTGACATAATCACCATCAGTTACTATATTAAAATTTACCATGAACATAACCGCTAGTTTAACGGTATTTGCCACGTTCATTGTGGTGAAAATTCCTAGTTTTATGGTGGCAAAGTGATCATCTTAATATCATTGATCATTAGTTTACATAATAATTATTTTTTTTTGGAGAAATGGGATCATTTTTATTTATCACATCAAACAAACAGAGCTGTTTTACATGCACAAAGCCACATCACAGGTTATCTACAGACATCATCCCTCAAGTTTCCCTTTTGCCAAGCAAGCCTAAGATTGCGTACTCTATCATATATCATCTCTTCTGCTTGATATACATCTAAAGGGACAAATTCCGGATCATATAAATTTTTGTTCCTTGAAGTCCATATATAACCAGAAGCCTTCCGGAAGATATACGACCATCTTTGATCCCAATTATCATTCTCTCGTGTTGCATCCAAGTTGAAGTCTATCCATCTGGCCACCCTCCCTCATTGCTGAAGAATTGGCTGACGTGATGAGTAGGGAGAAGTTGGTGCCATAATTGTTTGGCTCGCGGACAATCCCTTAGAGCGTGTAAATTACTATCCTTCTGCGTCTGATAGCTGACACAAAGCGGAGAGTCAGCTGAACTCCTGTAATGTAGTAATTCTCTAGTTGGAAGACTATCATGCGGGCCTGCCAAAGTAGACAGTTGCCTCGCTGTGGGCCCCGTAAGGTCCATATATTTATCCACTCCTTGCTACTCGGATTAGGTTGCATTTGAATTTGCATATCATATGCTGAAGCCACTGAGAAGGAATTGTTGGGATTACCCTTCCATTTGATATCTGTACCCAATGGCGGTAGTATCTGTTGCTGCACCGACTCCTCTGATATTCCTGTTAACACTGTGGGTATGGCTGCAAGAATGCTTCTCCATGTGTGTGTAGTGGCTTGTCTTGGTGGGGATATTCTCAAAGGATTGACGTACTTGGCACGTAGAACCTTGACCCAAAGCACATCCCGATTTAATATAAAATGCCAAAGTAACTTTGCAAGTAGTGCTTTGTTCATAAGCCTTATATTTTTGATACCTGTGGCCCCTAATTGCTTCGGCCGACATATGATGGGCCAAGCAAGAGTATGCAACTTGCAATCATCATCGAACTCACCCCAAAAAAATGATCTGTTGAGCCTCTCCAGTTTTTCAATCATGGTGGCTGGCAATTTGGAAGTTCGCATAGAATAAAACGGAACAGTGGACGCAACCGATTGAACTAATATATTTCGTGCTGCCTTAGAGAGCAGCCTGCCTTTCCATGCAGCCAACTTTCCTTCACTTTTTCTACTAGTCCATTATATGTGGTTGACGTAACACGTCAATGAAGTAACGGCATCCCTAAGTATTTATCTAGATCATGAGTGAGTGGGATTACAAATTTTTGACTAATAGACCGCCTTATCTCAGCAGGGGTGTTAAGGGACATGTAGAGATGGGATTTTGCATTACTTACTTTCTACCTATATAATCTGCAAAACTCAGCTATGGTATTTGACATAACCTCCCCTTGCTCATCCGAAGCAACCCCGAAAAGTAGGTCATTAGCGAGAATTAAATGTGAAGCAGCCGGCCCGTACCTCGATGTTTTGATTGGTTTCCACTCTTTTGATTCGACTGCCCTTTATATTTTCTGGCTTAAGAAGTCCATGCATAGTACAAACAAATACGACGCCAAAGGGTCTCCTTGCCGTAACCCCCCTCTGCGGCTGGAATGGCTCCAACTGGCCACCATTCCATCAACACACTTAATTGTGTCGACGTGGTGAGGTACATAATGAGTTGTACCATGTTTTCATCAAACTCCACACATTCAAGTACTTGTCGAAGAAACCCCCAGTGAATGCGATCATAGGCCTTTTCGAAATTTATCTTTACCACCATGAGTCCTTGCCGTCCAGTTTTCCTTCGCATAGTATGGAGTATTTTTTGTGCCACAATGATGTTGTCACTTGCCTACCTCTCCGGGATAAAGCTGTACTGATTTATACTCACCAATTTACCAATAACATGTTTGAGTTTATTTGCAATAACCTTCGAGATTATTTTAACCACCTAATTAGATAAGAAATAGGTCGGAACTGTGAAACATTTTCTGGAGCTGCAACTTTCGGCACCAATGCAATGAGAGAAGAGTTCATCTTCGACGGGAATGTTTTGACACGAAATGCTGCTAATACAAACTGGATCACTAAAGAGCCCACAATATCCCAGTTATGCTGGTAGAATATCGGGGGAAAGCCATCCGGTCCTGGGCTTTTGTAGGCCCCCATCTGATGGACCGCCTTATAGATCTCTGTATCCACCGGGGTCCTATTGAGTGCTTGCTTTTCTGTGTAAGATAATTTTGTGAAGCTGAATTTTGTATTGTTTGGGTGTGATCTGTTCGGCTCCACGTAGAGCTTGCGGTAATAATTCGAGACCAGTTCCTGCAATTCAGCCATACTGTCAACCCAAGCGCCGTCCTCCCGTTGTAATCGGCTGACTTGCTTTCTCCGTCTCCGCATCACAGCCGTAGCGTGAAAAAAACTTCTATTCCTTTCCCCTTGCGTTAACCAGTTTAGTTTTGATTTTTGTAGTCGGTATAGCTCTTCCTGTTTCAACATATTGTGTAGCTCATCCCTCAATGTTCTCTCCAACATATTCAGATAAGTAGATGGATACCTATGCATGGCTTTTTGAATCCCCTCTAACCTTGCATAGCACCATTGTTTCTGCTTCTTAATACTCCCAAATACCTCTGTACTCCAACACGTAAGATCTTTAGCACAATGTGAGAGACGTTCTTGCATATGGCCACCATAAGTTTTCCACACACTGGACAAGTAGTCCTTGAAGTTGTTGTGTTCAAGCCAGCAACCTTGAAATTTAAACGGTCTGTCCCTACAAACCCGTTGGTTCGGTGGGCACAGTTGGAGAAGAAGGGGGTGGTGGTCCAAACATGTCATGGGCAAGTGTTGGAGCAGCGCTGCCGGGAATTTATGACTCCAACGCATGTTGCAGAATGAGTAGTCTATACATTCATATATCCTATCCCTGCCATGACGTCCATTACTCCATGTATACTTTGGGCCCGAGGATGGCATTGCTATGCGTTCACATCTATCTATTACGCTGCATAGCCCTCCATTCAGATTTATCATTCTGCCGCCATACTTGTGGTCCTGCGAGATCACTTCAATAAAGTCTCCAATTAGATTCCATGGGCTTCTGAATATTGTCCTCATTCGTATTATATCACTCCACAGTCTCTGTCTCTCAGTTGCATATGGGGACGCATAAATGAGTGCCAGTAGCCAATTTACCATGCCATTCCGTACAACTGCTACGTTTATGAATTGATCAGTATAGTTAAGCACCTCCAACTCTACCACTGCAGCATTCCAAAAGCACCATAGTCTGCCTGTAAATCCTTCCACTTCAACCGCAATAAAGCGAGTGAAATCAAAACTTCTCAATACTCTCTTGCCCTTCTTGCTATGTACACAAGGTTCCATTATGAATAGTATATCAGGGTGATATTTACGTACTATCTCCTTCAGATAGAGAAAGAACTTGGGGGAAGATGCCCCATATAGTTCCATGAAATTATCTTCATAGGTGCTAGACAATAGGTGGGAGCTGTAGTTCCCCTCCTTAAATCATCGGCTCAACCGGCTCTACTTCATGTGCATTTTCACTTTGAATTGAAGGTGGCTCTGACGGCCCCTCTTGCTCCCTGCCATTTGCTTGTTTCACTACTAGGGATCGTGTGATGGACCTGTCAGGGGGTGCTGCTTGGTTAAGTTCTCCAAATTATTCTGACAAATATCCTCTCTGCCTGCTGGCCCCTGGGCAGCTCACCCTCCTTACTTCAACTTGTTTAATAACAGATGGATGTGTAATATTTGCGAGGTCACTAAGATAAAGTCTTCTCTGTCCTGCATCTGTGGTAGCGTCTTCATTCCTTCCTGAAGGATATTGTCCCACTTTACTTTGTGATGCTAGTTTAGATGAAGTCTTTACTTTTATTTGGGTTCTTATCTGCATCCCTTTCTTACCCTTAGCCTTGCTTACTCCTCCTTGTTCCTTAGAGACAGCGCTGAACTGGACAGGATAATTCATGTGATAATCCTGGCCAAGCTGATCACGAATTTCAGTTACACTAACTGGAGTATCATCATCAATTTCATCCTCCTCCACTGCTATGACATTGAACCGTGAGCCATGTGGCGTCTGGGCTGCATTCTTTCTCAGTGCTCTTGGGCCATCTACAACCAGGAGTAGTTCATTGGAGTTGTAGAGATTCACATCCTCCTGTCTGCGACTTTCAGTAACTTGATTACTATACGATGACATCCCTTGGCTAATGGTGTTAACCCCTTGATTCCTCCTTCTTCGTGTATTTGTTGCAACCGTCTAAGGGACAAATACTTCTCCCTCCTTCACAGCGTCGGATTGGGGGGCCATCATTGACTCTTTCAAAGTTTCGGTAGCTCTGCCTGCACATTCTGCATTACGGTGACCATATCGCCCACACTCGAAACATATCAGGTGCAGTCCTTTGTATTTCACCTTAAAATCTCGCCCATCTAGATTAACAATAGATGTCAGAGGTTTCGTCAGATCCACTTTCACACAAATTCGAGCCTATTTCTCCCGTGTCTCAACGTAGTGAGGTCGATTTTCACTGCCTTGCCGAGCTTATTACCAAGCTGCATGAGTACACCCTCATTGTAATATTCCACTGGTATTTTTGGCAGTCTGACCCATGCTAGTGTGGATGTGATGGAATTTTTATCCGGTTGAAACAGGGGCCTCCATTTTGTTACCGTCAAATAGTGGCCTTGTATAAGCCACGGCCCCCCTTCAAGTACCAATTGGTAATCGGATTTCAAGTAGAATCTAACTATGTAGTATCCTTCTTCCAGGTCTGTAATTACACACTCATTCGTCAAACCCCAGAGGGATTGCAGACGCTGCTGCAACAGTCGAAAAGAGACATGCTGGCCAAGTACTTTAATGATTAACACTCGTTTCTATAGCTTGTAGAGAGTACGACGTTCATCTGGTGGCAGCATCATCCTTACTTTGCCTGGGACTTGGTCCCCCTCGTCTGTTAACGGCGCTACTTGATCGTCGATCATATCCTCGCTGTCGCTGTCTTCACCATCACTGGTGTATAATGCTCTTTCAACTGGGCACTTCTCAATACATCTGCAAAGCACCTCTCCCCCCATACACCTTGCAGTGGCCGTGAATCCTCACTGGGTGGGATAAAATCACCATTGACATGCCGCTTATATTTTTTGATGCTTCAGGAGAAAAGATCTATTTCTTCCATAGATCTTTCCGGCATATGCGATGTTTGGATCTATCTCCATGGAGCAGAAGGGATTCCGTTGATATTACGGCGACCCGGCCAGCGGCCGTTACTGGCGCTAAAATTTAGGATCAGATTTATCAAGATCGCTGAAATTTAGAAGCGTTTTCAAGGATATGATTATTTTCCCCTCTTTTTCAACCGCTAGTTTACATAATTATTAATTATTAATTTACTGGAAGTAATAGTGAAGCAGCAACGTGTTTTTGTTCCATTAATAGGACATGTAGCAGTTGACTTTTTACCCTTGCAAAACTTGCATAAATTATCAGTCTATTATGATAACATGTTGAAACTTGGACTTACATAAGGTGATGTATATATCCATTCAAAATATTAAATCAATGTGTCATAGTAGCTCATTCTCATATAATCTATATATTTTTCTCAAAGTGTCCAATGTGGGACAATAATGTCAACACCCGTTTTCACATGGCAACGTAGTTTAATATCAAAATCCGTCCTCATGTGACAACGTGGCTTGGATACACACGCGCCTTATAACCCTCCCTTCAATCACAAATCCAAGAATGAACATCTGAACTTGGGTAAGGGAGATAATAAATGGCCAACCATGGGGCAGACATGATGTGAGTCCATATTTTAAATCTGTTCAGATGTCATGTTGAAACTTGTGCTTACATAAGATGAGACTCATATCTATTCAAAACATGAAAACATTGTACAGTGATACCTCATTCTCATATAAATAATATATATATTTTTTCTAAAGTGGTCAATCTGGAACAATGCCCTCAACATAACCAAGGCTGATTTTCAAAGTATATGTTGTCGCTTTCTATATCATTATCCTTAACCTGAATAAAGAGATGCGAATAGGGAAGCCAGTGGTCCAATTAATATTAATATATATCGAAATATAAGCAGTAAATATGAAATAGTGCGTTACAAAAATGTTTAAAACAATCATGAAGTGAGGAAATCGTATCATGACGGCATCGGGAAGTAATGTAATCATGTGATCTTTCTTACTGTAATGTCTTTACTGCAGGAATTACTCTTTCCATTTTTGGTGGTTCTTTATTTACTATATTGTCTTTACTCGAGGAATTATTATTTTGTTCAAGAACGGTAGTTGTCTGTTGAATATTTTCAGATTCAAAAAGGATCATAGAATCTCTATTTGTTCAGTTTCAATAAAATTCGTAAAAAATATAAATCATAACTTCAGCATCTTTCTTAGTTGGTAATGCTTTTTACCAGATAATCCATACAAGGTATTTACTGTAAAATGAATCATCGACACTTTAACCAAATTAGATTAGATACTATGGCCGCGGAAACAATCTCTTACGCAAAAAAGTATAGAGTAAAGCTGCGTACATCAGATCCCGAAGCGATCCGCTCCCTCTTGGGACCCTGCGCAAACGCAAGAGCCTAGTGCACCGGAGACACCCTTATAGCTAGATACTATGGCGTAAGCCAGTGCTGTCCCAGATATCATTATCACATTCATGTTGCGTATGTCCTGATTCAAATATGTGTCGTTCTAATTATAATTTTTTTATCTGACATGAAATCCTCGGTTGGATGTGGCATAAAAGAGGCTCCAGTGTCTTTACAGCCATGACAACTCCATCCCAACTGTCAGGCAGACTTAACAGTATCACCAAAGCCAGAACTTCATTGTTGAAGACAATCCCAACTGACTCAAGTTGGCTAGTAATTGTATTGAACTCACCCAAGTATTCCTGCATCGTCTTGTATTCAGTTTTCTTCATGTTGAAAAGTCTCTTCATTAGATGCACCTTATTATAGGCAGATGACTTTTCATACATCCTTGTTAAAGCATTCATTATGTCCTTTGTGATCTTTCCTTTTGAGATATTGAATGCTACGAGTTGCATCAGGGACAGCCTAATGGCACCTGCTTTTACGATCCAGAATTTCACATTCTCTATTCGTCATGTCAGTAGGCTTCACCTCCTTCCCTTCAAGAGAAAGATATAGATCTCTCTGATATAGATAGTCTTTAACTTGCACTTTCAAGAAAACGAAGTTTGATCCATCAAATCTCTTAATCCTTGATTTACGTTGACTATCGCTCCCACTTGAGCAAAGAACCCTGCAGCTCTGATACCAGTTAGGGTTGCGGAACAACAAAAACAACTACGACGATTGCTAACAAGAACGCACAACTGCAGTATTGCGATACAAATGTAACAAACAATGATTAAAGAAAACAATAGATAAAGAACACACGATTTTTACGTGGAAAAACCCTCAAGGGGAAGAAAAACCACAGCGGCTGCAATCTAAGAAATTCACTATCAACCAATTGAGGTTTCAGTTACATCAAATCTGCGTCTAACATAGGGAGTAAATGATCAACATGATTTATGGAGTTTTCCTTTTACATCACTAATTTACCTTGAATAAGACTCTATCAGATATTCCTTATAAAAACATAAGTATGGAAAGTTCTATTCAGAACATGATTCTCTTCAATCAAATCTCCAATCAAGGAATATTCCATCCCGTAAACTTCTGATGTGCTGCCGATCTGAGGTCAATGCTCTTCTGTTCAGCTCTGCCCGGCAAAGTTTCTGTCCGAGATAACCTTTGATGTGCAGCTCAGCTCTGCACTATCCAGCTCTGTCACGGCAATGTCCACCAAGTTATATTCAAGTTAACTTAAGTTCATCACTGCACCTCAGCCCAGTTGCTGACTTCAGTTCCACCAAACTTAACACTCTATACTAAAATATACAAATGTATGACCATATACGAGCCGTTTGTAATACGAACTCAAAATGAGTTTTCACGTACATATTCAAGAATATAGACATCGGATTTTGGATTTTTGAACCAAATCAATTACAATTCTCTCTTAATCGCATCGGTTTGATCACCAACATTTATAATACCATTTTGAATGTATTAACATCATTTTTAAGTGTTTTAGTTGACTTAACAAAAAAGTGTTTTAGTTGACAAATTTTTCACCAAATCAAGAAAAAAAAAACTTTTTTTGAAAAGGAAAAAAAGGTTTAGAATTGAAGAAGAAATAGATGCTTTAGCTTGCAAAAAACCAGCCTGTTCCAAGAGATCTAAAGTGTATTTCCTTTGATTGATGTGAATCTCTCCCTCAGCCTGAGCCACTTCAATCCCTAAAAAGAACTTCAAACAACCTAAATCTTTAATCTAAAATGCATAATGCAAGGATTTTTTGATGTCAGCTATGGCCTTCTCATCGTTACAAGCAATAATTATATCATCAACATACACCAAGAGAATTAAATGGGAAGGTCCAACAGTTTTAGTAAATAGTGTGTAATCACATTTTGACTGATGGGAACTTATGGATAGTAGGAACTTAGTAAGGGTTGCATTCCACTCTCTACTCGCTTGCTTCAAGCAATTAAAGGATTTCTGCAGTTTGCAAACCATATTAGGACCAGATACAGAAAGGCCAAAAGGGGCATCATGTAAGATCACCATGAAGAAATGCATTGTTGACATCAAGTTGGTGAAGATGCCACCTAAATCTTGCTGCCAATGCAAAACTGTTCTAACGGTAGCCATCTTAGCAATAGGGGAGAAATTGTCTTGGTAGTTTATGCCATATTGCTGGGTGTAACCCTTGGCCACTAACCTTTCTTTATGCCTCTCTACTAAACCATCTGCCTTAAGCTTGACCTTGTACACCCACCTACATCCAATTGCCTGCTTGTCTTGGGTGAAGGCACTATACTCCATGTGTTGTTCGCCTCCAGCGCTGCCAATTCAGTGGCCATAGCTGTCTTCCAGACAGGCAACCTAGCAGCTTTTGCATACGAGGTAGGCTCAACATGTACATTTAGACTCAATATATATGCTTTGTATTATAAAGCTAGAGATGCATAAGTCATGACTTTGTCTAAAGAATAAGGAGAAGTAATAGCTAATGAGTTCAGAAGGAAAAGTAATGGAATTGCAGTGATAGTCTTGCAAATAGGTAGGCATCCGTCTCATTCTACAATGCCTAGTATTGATAGAAGTTTCAGAAATAGGAGGCAACTCTATAACAATGTTGCCACCAGGTAATGAGGCACTGGGAGCATCAGCCTGATTAGGGGCAAGACTAGATGTATGCTCAGAAGAATGAGAACCATGAGGAGATGATGAAGTAAGTGTGGGTATAAGAGGCAATTGATCATTATCAGTAGAGACAGAAGGAGATAAGACAAAATCCATAGGCTAAGAAGGTAGCGAATGATCAGGAATGAAAGAAGAATAAGGATCAATTTCATGACATGAAGGTGAACTGGACGTATTGAGTGAATCAAATGAAGTCTTAGATGAACAAGGAACTTGAGGCATGAATGGAAAAACTGTTTCATGGAATGTAACATCTCTGGCGATGTAAATTTCCTTTGTATCAAGATCTTAAAGGATTTACCCTTTAGTAGTGTGAGAGAGACCCAAGAATACACTCTTCTTAGCTCTGGCCTCAAATTTCTCTTTATGCAACTTAGTGTTGGTTCCAAATGCCAGGCATCCAAATACCCTAAGATGTCTGTAAGTAGGAGGCTTTTGTATAGAAGTTCATATGGTGTTTTCTGATGTAGAATGAGTGTAGGAGTGATGTTGATAAGATAGACTGAATGTTGGACACAGAATCCCCAATATGAGGAAGGAAGGAAAGACTAAAACCTAAGTGCCTTGCTATAGACAATATGTGTTAATTTTTTTCTCTCAACTACCCCATTTTGTTGTGGTGTATTAACACAACTGGTTTGGTGGATTATGTCATGAGATGCATAAAACTGATTCATATTGAACTCTGGTCCATTGTTAGTTCTAAGGATTTTGATCTTGGCATCAAAGTGAACAGATGCATAATAGTAAAAACTCTCAACAACGGACCTGGTCTTAACTTCGCTTTTCATCAAATAAACCCAATAATATCTTATTTAATCATCAATAACAGTGATAAAGTAGTATTGTTTATAAATTATGGGAAACTTGTATGGTCCCCAGATATCCATATGTATAAGATCAAAGGGATTTGGGGAGACAGAATCTGAAATTGGGAAAGGTATTCTTTTCTGCTTAGCAATGGGACACACATTACATTTTAATATGGGATCAAGGATATGAACAAGCGAATCAATCTTCTGAACCTCTTTTATTCTTGGAATGGACATGTGGTCTAGCATTGAATGCCATAGCAATATGTCTAAAGAAGTGACAGCATATGCCAAGAGAATAGAGTGAATGGAAGAAGTTGTCTCAGTTGCAAATTTGGGTTTGCCATTGATATGATATAAGCCTTGATATACCTCAGTTGAACCAATAATCTTCTTGGTTCTGAGGTCCTGAATCAAGCAAGAATTTGATTTAAAAGTAACTTCAAGTAGGCTGGATTGGGTAAGTTTGCTCAATGACATGAGATTAAATGCAAAAGCAGGAACATAAAATACATCATTAAGAGTTAGATATGGATTTACTCTTACTGTTGCTATATGTGTGACTTTAGCAAGTGATTTATCAGGTAGCTTAACAGATATGGAATCAACAGGTGAATAGGATTCAAAGAGGTGAATGCAAGAACAGACATGATCACTAGCTCCAGAATCCAATATCCATATGTTTAAGTTTTGTTGTAATGCCTTATCTGACACATTACCAGAAACTGTAGCTTGCTGTGCTGACATGACAGAACGGCTTGTATCTATACTGTTTGAAACCATAGCAACATCCTTACTGGTGCTTTATTAGTGTTTCTGCAACAAACTCATCAACTGGACATAGTGATCTTGAGTCAGACTTGGTGATGACTTTGATTTAGTAGTATCATAGTTTTGGATCCTCTCATATCCTCCATGGTTCATCACATCACCATACTGTGGCATGCTTCCCTCATTGGTCACCATGTTCACCTGTCCTCTGGATTTGAACCTTGGAGGGTACCCATGCTTTTTGTGACATTTATCGACGGTATATCCTGTCATATTGCAATAACTACAAACAGGAGCGCTAGAATTGTTATGATAAGGTCTTGGCACTCCCTTTCTAAAACCTTTGCCAACTGACCTTTTCCATGATGCAACAGGATTGCTGGGACTCGTGGACCTAGGTGCAAATGAATTGGTCTTGGATGCAGTATTTACATTCATCACCACTGAAGGATTGTTATTAAACTGTCATTGACTTCCAGAATACACCAGTTTCCTTTCCAGCTTCATTGCCATGGCAAAGGCAGTTTTTAAGTCTGACAAAGGACTGGACAGTAGCACTTGCAACTTAACATCCTTAAACTCTTCATTTAATCCTTTCAAGAACTTGATCACACAATCATTCTCAACAAATTTATCAATCTGTGTAGTGAGATTACAACTACACTTGTGGCACGTACAAGTAGTAACATATCTCGACACTTGTAATTCCTGCCATACACTCTTAAGCTGAGTGTAATAATCATTCACGTTACTACTGTTCTACTTAATAGCATAGAATTCTTCTTGCAAATCAGATAATATAAATGAGTGCGCGTGTCCATATCTAAATTTCAAGTCATTCCAAATGTCTACAGCAGAATCTAACCATGCAACACTCGTCCAATACTAGGAATTAAAGAGTTCACTAACCAGGACGTGACCATGTTGTTAGCCTTAATCCACGCATTGTACATGCGAGCCTTCTCCTCTGGTCTTTCAATTGTACCATCCACAAATCCAACCTTATTCTTTGACTCGAGTGCTCTCCTCACCGATCTAATCCAACTGTGATAGTTGTTTCCATCAAGCAATAGTTGTACCAACATCATTGACGGATCGTCACTTGGATGAATGAAATATGGATCATCCATAGGATCAGCAGCGACATTAGATGTAGAAGCAGAAATAGGACTATTATTGTTATTATTCGATGCCATAAACTTTCCAAAATTCATGAATTAAGCTATGATACCATGTGAAAATTATACTGGATAACAAGAAAACTTGCAAGAATCTCCAGAATCAAATTTAAGCAAGAAATAACAAGCGAAGAACAGAGAGAAAAGAGAGATTGAGCTTAATTGAATTTAGGACAAGAGAGAGAAAAATATCTTCAGGAATTATTGAATTTTCAGAAGCAGAACCTCAGCATCGCTGCTCATGTCTGGCGGTTACAGAAGGAGTTTAAAAGGAAGAAGAAGAAGAATCCTAAAAAGACTATTACGCCCTTCTATTAATTCCATCTATAACTACAAAAATAAGTGCAAAACTGTCATTTTACACCATTTAAACGCTCCCACCTGAATCTTTCTTCCTTTTCTTCTCGCCTGCTCCAGCATAAGTCATGAACCGGATTCCTCCTCCAAAATCCGCGAGTTAGCCCTATTCCTAACACCTCCACGCTCCGTTTGCAACTCCACGTAGCAACTAACTGTTTTAATCATCCATTACACCTATAACTTGATGGAGCAGTCTTCACTTTCCTTAATCTATACCTTGGATCACCACTAGTGTATCTATCATCATCTTTGATAATAATCATTATCAATTCATCAAACATTCAATCAAGAACAAAGGAAGAGTACAAGCAAGAGAATTGGGATTAACTAAGAAATTTGACAGAGAAAAAGTTGGAGAAGAAAATTTTCCGTATCAAAGAAAACTGAAGGTCACACATACTGAAGGAAGGAAAAATGAAAGCTAAAATACTCCTAAATTGCTTCTACTCTAAATATAAATGATGAGACTAAAGTTGACCTGTTAGATAAGACGAGAACCTCAAGTTAGTCAACAACGGTCAACGTAGGTCAAGCTCAGCTAATTGACGGGTCAACCTCGGTCTCTTTCAGCTCAACCTGAGGAGTGGCAAGGAAAAAGACATCACATAGCCTAAGGACTGTTTCGGCCACAGGTCAGCCCGGCCAGAGGCCGAAGTCGCTGAAGCTCGGTCGTCTTCTGGAAGGCTCAAAGCACATCCAGGGCTTAATATGATCAGGTCGGCCTACGCAGGACAGCTCAGCAATCACTTTATCTTCTGTGCACAAGGCTGGCATGCTCTGGCCGACCTTGGCCCCTTGGCCATACCACACATGAATTGACTCTACTCGACCATAACATGCTTAGGCAGACTCCTACCACTCAGCTAGCTTGGTTTCCCAGCTCAACACGTGGTGCTACTTGGCCTTCATGCAGGCTAAGACTGACAGTGACTCAGCCACTCACCTCCACATGTCAACCGTATAAAGGAGACCTGCCAGCACAACAACTCTTAGCTGCCGCGTGGCGATCATGCAAGCCAAAACTGCCATCTAGACAACCAGGTGTCATCACCACCTCTGTTCTGGGACACACGGCTCTCAGCTTCAACAGCTATAAATTAAGTTTCCTCCGTTGAAGCAGGGGATTTCTTTTTTCCCCAAGTCTTTCCAAGCCACTTCAAGTCTAAGGGACAACTCAGACTCAACAGTTCTCGGCTCTTCCTCTGCCTTGGCATAAACAGAGCTAACTTTCCTTGAAACTACTTCTGGAACATCCCTATCCTTCGATCGGCAAAAGTTACGCTGTAGCCGACCCACATAAACAGCTACCCTCTCCGAAAGAGAGCACTAAACAGGTTCTTTACAACATATGATTCCAGCATAAGCTACACACAAAAATGCCCATAACTCATTTGAGCGTCAGAGGGTTTTCCCCAGGGCATTGACCCTGGGCCTCTAGCGTTACCTTTCATTCTCAAGTTCTATAGACGGAGCCTAACGGAGAGTTGACGCCATACCACAAGGATCGCTTCCGGTCCACCTGGTGAAGATCCGACCTATCAATAAACATACATTCTAACCATAACCGTCCTTCTAACTAAATAAACAATAAATATCTCAACTGAGCTAAGTTTACGTCGGAAATAGGATCACGTCTCCAAATTCAGCATTCTTCTGCTTTCTGCCCGTGGTCTTCTTTACATGCGTGCATTCTTGCAGCTGCTGACATGGCATATGTGTTCAAACGTGTTTTCCCGCCAACATGACGAGCTCCCTTGATGCTGATGTGTACTTCCTCATTAGCTAGAGGTTGATGTTGAATGCTGTCTTTGGCTTCATTCTTAACAGAGGTAGACAAAGCAGGGAGGCAGGGTTGCATTATAAAAAGGGATTTGTCAGAAAGTGTGGGGAGATGCATTGAATGATCGAAATGGGAAATGGGAAATGGGAGAAATACATGCAAGTCATCAAATTACGTGCTTTTTCATTTAATACAATCACAAGAAGCATGGGAACGAGTCAGTTGTTTTTTGCACAATATGTTGTTGCGCATTAACATAATTGCTGTCATTGTCATAAGGAATATACATACATATATATATATATATGTATATATATGTGTGTGTATATATATATGTATTTTTTTTAATCAAGAAAATTTGGTATTAGTATGCCTCACTTATGGCAGAGGAAAACCATAGTGCAAGAAGAGTCATCGTATGCAAATAACCAATATAAGGATCTAAGGATTGTCAGTCTCCAATCACGGGTCAGATCACAGGAGGTAGATTTGTAGGTAAAATATGAGGTCTCCAATCACACGTTGCCACGTGTACAATCTATTATTTTAAAAAAACAAAAAAACTTTAAACATTTGTCCTTTTTGTAGACGTGGCAGCGTGTGATTGGAGACCTCATATTTTACCTACAAATTTACCTCTTGTGATCTGACCCCCTCCAATCATATATGATATGTCGCATTAAAACATTGCCAAGTAAAACCACCCTTGTGGATAAAACCTTGGCGAAGGAAAAAGCGTACATATTTATATAATTAGAGTAATGACGTAACTGAAATAATGCCAAAATGGAGAAATAATTGAAAAAGCCTCCATGCGTCCAAGTATGCTGTAATCTGTGTATGCATGTAGCGGGTGAGATCAGAGGAGGTTGGAAAGGAGGCAAAATATGAGGCCTCCAATCACGTCCCGCCACGTGTAAAAAACATTGTCAGTGGTCCCACCACATTCAAATTTTTTTTTAAAAAAAGACAATTTTTTTACACGTGGCGGGACGTGATTG
>AP025052.1:23798462-23848431 GCA_036186865.1 Eustoma russellianum | reverse complement strand
CAATCACGTCCCGCCACGTGTAAAAAAATTGTCTTTTTTTAAAAAAAAATTTGAATGTGGTGGGACCACTGACAATGTTTTTTACACGTGGCGGGACGTGATTGGAGGCCTCATATTTTGCCTCCTTTCCAACCTCCTCAGATCTCACCCCATGCACGTAGTGGCCATCGATATCGCCTCATAAAGCAAGCGGGTTGTACTCATTTCCAGAATGTGGTCAGTTTTGTTGCTTGATATTTGCACATAGTGAAGCGTGATGTGAAGAATCCAAACGTAGAAAAGCCATTTGGTACTCCCTTGAGTTGAATGATCGCGAATGAGAGTCTCGCCATGAATCCATGCAAAGGAAACATAAAATGAGGATTAATGTCCATTTGAATAGTTAGTGCATAGAAAAATGATCCAGGATATGTAGAATATGTACACATGTTGCCTGTATCCGGAGACACAGGCAACAATAAAGGATATCGCGCAAGAGTCCAAAATTTGCAAACATATAATTGATGATAATAATCGTGAGAAGTAGATGAATGTACCCGCGTTGCCCATAACATGTAATGATATGGGCAACATATTTTTTGTATCGCCTTATCCATGTCTTAAATGTGGGATTGCCTCTGTCTTAAGACTAGCTCGGGCTAACGGAGGTAATGCTGAAATAGTCCTAAAAATGGACAATTGATTCCAAATCTGACCATATTGAGCAAGATAGTGTGCCACCTAATTTGCTTCCCTAGGAGTATGTATCATTGAGAGAGACATAGAATGCAAAAGATCATGAAACAATCTTGCTTTATGCGAACTGCCATTTTGGACCTTATGTATAATATCCTGAGCATCCACCTCCACATCTATTGGCATCCAATGAGGTGCAAAGTATAGAAAAGCATAAAAGGCTGCCTGCAGCTCTGCCTCTGCTGGTGTCGAAAGTGGCAGATAGAACGAGATTGCGCCTATGAATAATCCTCGACTATCACGTAAGATAGCACCTGCAGCTGCTGTAATATTCCCATGTGCTGCATCCACATATATATGTATATATATATACACACACACACACACACACACACACATATATATATATATATATATATATATATATATATATGTATATATAGACACATGAGAATCAACAGATACACATTCCGGAAGGCTTAACCGATGGTTTGATATATTTGGCAGAGACTTATATATCTTCCACTGTGGATTCTCCTGCAAATACTCTGACAGCAGCTACTGGAGAAACCGCCCCTATCGAGATGGCGGAACTGGAACTAGCTGGGAGCACACCTAGAATTTCAGTGATACATATTAGTCCGGGAGGATTATCTAAAACTGGACCAGTTCATCCTAATTGTCGAAATGCATGGAACCCGGCTCATGCGTGCGATGATTATTGCTATAATATGCTTGGTGTCACTAAAGGGGATATTCCGGCCTCAACTTTGCATGACACGTCAGAAACTGAGAGCGCGGAATCACACACAACTTCACAAAAGGAAATAGAAATTGATTTGGAAGTCCAGCATGATGAAGGTTTTCTACCGTATAAGTCTAAGACAGCTCACAAGCAGCGTCGTGCAAAAAAAGATATACCTCCTCCGCCTCCCTCACAAGTTGAAACCCGCGGTAAAGGAAAGATAATACCCCGAAATCGGTTTCCTTAGATTGGTACTTCATTCTTCTATTGTAATGCTAGGTTAGTTTTTTTTATATCGTGTAATAAAAACGGTTTTTCTTTCGACGTAAGTGGGGATCCTCAATAAAATAAAGAAGGTTGTGCCAAAAAAATAGATATATATATACACCCACACCCCCCCCCCCCACACTTCTCTGCTTCTCTCATTTTTAAAAACCGTTGATTGAGGCTGATTAAAAATGTAACACAGTTAGAATTTTGATCAAAATAAACCATACAATGATGTTTTTCTTTCATTTTTATTTTACTTTTTTTGACAGGAATATCTTATTCCTTTACAGAAAGTGCATATATGGTTTAAACGAGTAAACTTATAGACACTGTGAATGTAACACATTTCATAAACAGCGAAAGGGACATTGATTTACATAGCAATATATATAGGCTGAACGGTACCTGGTAAAAACCTCTGTTGACCCACTATTCATTTCTACGTTAAGTTCAATGTTACTGTAATACTACGTTTCATGTTAAGCTACAAGATGTATTAGTATGGACCTAAGGTACTAATATCTATGTTAATTGTTTTTGGGTTAGTAAAAGCCAAACCTAGAAAATTTATATCAGATAACATTGTCAAAACCCAAATCTTGAAGATTATAAAATTGTTTAAGAACCGGCACACACTTTCGACCTTATAGATTGCTTTTTTTCAAGGACACATTTACATTTCAGTTCAAGTCCAAGTTGGCATCAAATATAATATAACTCAAGAATAAAACACAATTATGTATTGCTATAGCGACCAAGATGCAATTATGCTGTATCATGTTGATAAGTAGATATAATTCTTTTTTATATCATCATGTCATCGTAACTATAAAGGGAAGGTGTACAATAATCACACAATCATAGGGATGTAAGAATTTATTGTAATTGATAGGGAATTATTGTGATTGATTCATAGATATTTTATTACCATGTATGTATAGATTGTAGCCTATAAATCCATTGTAAAGGAGTGTACTAAAATAATTGAGAAATAAAAACAAAAATTATTTCATCTGCTTTTCTTCATGGTATCAGAACAGGCTTTTCTCAATCAAAGCCTACTTTGATTTCTGGGCACTTCATTGGCTCAGAAGTATATTCATCATTGTCATACCATACCTTACCTTTGATCAAGTGACACTATCTGACGTAACTGAGACCCATAAGGCTCATATTATCATTCCTCATTGCCTTTGAATACCGTTTTTCTGCCCTTGACCAAGATCAAACGATACCTGCAAAAAAAAAAAAAGAAATCAACCATATCACAAATCCCAGATACCAACAAAGCCGATATCTCTGAAAGCAGGCCAAGTCTTCCTGCAAGTTTCAATTTTTCAGAACAATTTGCACGTTTTTTACAACAAAGCATGAAACTGCAACAACCTTCGGCTACCTCCGCCAATCTTGTAATGAAAGTAAAGCTTAACAGCACAAATTACAACCTTTTGAGCAGGCCAATGAAAATAGCTATAAGAGGCAGGGAGAGAATCGCTCATATCACTGGAGTGTCATCTCCACCCCCACCCACTGAACCCGGATGCCAAAGCTGGGAACAGAGTGACCAATTGGTCTTTACCTAGCCCATTGACAACATTGATGATAGTTTGGCAAACAATGTGTCAAAATACTCAATTGCAAAAGCTTTGTGGGACGGATTAACAGTAACCTACGGGTTAGGGAATGACCTTTTACAAATTTTTGATCTTCATAAACAGTGCTACACGATTAAACAAGGGACCTGAACACTATAGGCTCTTTGGGATCAATTTCAAGGCCTCTGGATGAGTATTGACTCCATGGACTCAAATCCCATGGAGTCACCCAATGATATTGCCATTTACACGAAGAAAGTTCAAGAACAGAGGCTATATCAGCGTTTACTAGCCGTAGATGACCGATTTGCAGATACAAAAAAGGAAATCTTGAAACGCGACCCTATACCCACATTGGAGACAGCCTATAACGAACTCAGGCGGTCAGATGTGCAGCATGGAGTATTGGTCCCATCAGATCGAGGATCATCATCTGGGACAGAGATTGGCCATGGATTAGTGATGAAATCACCAACAGATCAAAGCAAGAAGCGAGACAGTCAGTTTTCTCGCTTTGAAAAATCATCACGGCAGGGAAAAGAGGACAGAACCAACTTAAAATGCAGCCACTGCAAAAAGAAGGACCACATTCGAGAAAAATGATTTAAACTCCATGGTTACCCAGATTGGTGGGAGGAGTTTAAGGCAAAAGTTCAGGCATCTGTGGCTCAGGTTGTCATCACCGAGGAAACAAGCACCAGGAGAACCTAGAGCTTCGCAGAAACAGAGGAGAAGAATGGATTAGAAGGTACAGCCGCCAACACGATGGGAGGCGGCAACGAAAGAGGTAAAGGGTTAGGGAAACCTAACCTTAACCCGTTAAATACCTACTCTCTTTAGAAATTACTCAATTCCCCCTTGAAGTTGAAAGGATTATTAGCTATGCATGTTTATTTCCTGAAACATACGCCGACACCCCTGAACTCCAATAATTATGTCCGGCCCCCTGAATTTCCAGCAAATTGCCTGGCACCCCTGAACTCTCAACAATTACATCCAGCACACATCACTTGCCCCTTATGACAGATCTGGCCCCTGAAGTTTCAATAAATACATCCAGGCCCCTACTCTCCCCAAAATTCCCTAGTCCACCTATAAATGCCACTTAAATGCCAGAATTACCCTTACAATCAGATTCAACACAACACTTTGTGTCTCAATGCTATAATACCTAGGGGACCCCACAGTGGATCTTTGACTGTGGGGCTACTGGCTCTATGACCAATGACACTAATGACCTCATCACTCATACCCCTCTAACCAAGACACATGTCGAAACTGCAAATGGAGCCTCTGTTCCTGTTGCAGGTGGAGGATATATAAAAATCACCCAAAATATCACCCTCAAGAACTGCCTTTATGTCCCTTCATTGTCTCAAAAACTTCTATCAGCGAGCCACGTTAGTAAGAATTGGACTGTGTTGTTATGATGTATTCTAATTTTTGCCTTTTGCAGGACATTCATATGGGAGCGATCATTGGACGTGGTACTGAACGCCAGGGTCTGTACTTTGTTGATGCCGTAGTGCAACAGGGCCGATCCGATCTTGCCACTGGAGCGGTCACCAGACAGGTGTGGTTGTGGCACCGCCGGTTAGGGCATCCCTCATTTAGCTACCTAAAACATTTATTTCCTGCTTTATTTATTTCCCAGAAACTTGATTTTACATGTGATACTTGCCTCCGAGAAAAACATACTCGGGCGTCTTATTCTGCCAATAATACTTGTGTCGATCGTATGTTTACACTAGTACATTCTGATGTGTGGGGCCCCTCACCCTATAATACTCCCCTTGGGTTCATTACTATGTCATATTTGTTGACGATTTCTCTCACATGACTTGGTTTTATGTCCTAAAAAACAAATCTGAAGTAAACCAAAAATTTGTGCACTTCTACAATATGGTACTTACACAGTACAAAACCAAAATACAAATTCTAGGGTCTGACAATGGGGGGAAAACATTGATACAAATCTAGGTCTCTTTCTCCGAGAAAAAGGCATCATTCATCAGACTACCTGTCCTAAAACTCCAGAACAAAATGGAGTTGCCAAACGAAAAAACCATATTCTTCTTGAGATGGCTAGGGCCATGATGTTTGAGTCTCATGTCCCGATGAGTTTTTGGCTGCAGGCAGTATCCACAGCCACTTATCTTATCAACGGACTCCCTACCAAAATCTTGAGTATAAAACCCCTATCCAAACCTTGTCTACACAGCACACTATCCCATCTATCTGTTCCCTACCTCCGAGAATATTCGGATGTACGTCTTCGTTCACACTCCTAAACACGAAAGAACCAAGCTTGATCCCTGTTCAGATAAATGCATATTTGTTGGTTATGCTACCAGTAAAAAGGCTACCGGTGTTATAACCCCCGCACTCGCTGAATCCATGTGGCCATGAATTGTACATTTCTTAAGACCAATTACTACTATAACTCCCAATCTCGAGCTCAGGGGGAGAACCGAGACGATGGATCTCTCGATTGGTTGGTATTACCACCCACCTATTCGACGATTGTACCAACAGGGTAAGTAGGTGGCGCCGACTGTACCGCAGCTCCCAACAATGTGCCACTCGTGGCGTCAGTACAACCCGAGGATCCGCTGGCAATGAATGACACATCAGAGGTAACTGTTTTGGGTACAAGTAATATACTGTCTGATAATTCTAGTAATTCTGATACCATCCCTATCCTGCACATCCCTACCTCAAGTGATCACATAAATATTCCTGGCCATACCCTGGAAATAAATATGCTTACTAATATTTCCTTTGAGCAACAGGTTCGAGTATTGCCCCCAAGGACAAAACGAGGAATTCCACCCAAGCGGTATTCTCCAGAACGAGTATCCAGAGCAACACAGTACCTAGTGAATGTGCCTATGGATGGAGTATCTGATATCGCCAAAAGCTTCTTTGTGTCACTATGCTTTTAAAAAATTCCACGCACTGTTGATGAAGCTTATGCAGACCCGATATGGAAGGAGGCCATGTTAACTGAAATGACAGCACTAGGAAAAAACAACACGTGGGAAAAGTGTATTATACCTTCTGAAAAAAGACCGGTTGGGTGCGTTGAGTGTTCACTATTAAGTACAAAGCCGATGGAATCATTGGAAGATACAAGGCTCGTCTGGTCGCAAAGGGCTACGCCCAGACATATGGTGTTGATTATTCTGAGACTTTCTCACATGTGGCTCGAATTGATACTATCAGGGTACTATTTTCAATCGTGGCAACTCGAGATTGGCTCCTCCATCAGTTTGATGTGAAGAACGTCTTTTTACATGGGGATTTAAGGGAAGAAGTATATATGGACCCCCTCCTGGTTCTTCTGACAGTTTTAAACCATGAAAAGTCTGCAAGCTAAGGAAAGCCCTGTATGGTCTGAAGCAGTCTCCACGAGCGTGGTTTGGCAGGATCACTGAAGTAATGAAGCAAGATGGTTACCGCCAAAGCAATGCCGATCATATGTTGTTCGTCAAACAGAGGAAGGGATTGATAACATACTTAATCATCTACGTAGATGACATGGTGATCACATGGTATGATACTGAGGAAATATCACGTCTTAGTAAGCATCTGTTTATTAAATTTCAGATGAAGAACCTTGGAAGCCTGAAGTACTTTCTGGGTATTGAGGTTTTGAGATCGCAAAAGGGGATCTACATATCCCAACAAAAGTATATCTTAGACCTTCTTACAGAAGATGGGATGCTTGATTGCAAGCGGGTTAATACTCCGATGGCAGTAAACCTGAAGGTGCAAAATATTGATGGAGATGGAGTAACCTTTGCAGACAAAGGCCGGTACCAACCTCTTGTTGGTAAGCTGATCTATTTGTCACATACGCGACCTGATATAGCGTTTGCAGTTAGAGTGGTTAGTCAGTTCATGCACAGTCTCCAAAAACATCATATGGATGCAGTCGTGTGTATTTTACAGTACCTAAAACATACACCAGGGAGGGCATTGTATTCCGAAATAATGGACATCTAAACATTCAAGCGTATACAGATGCTGACTGGGCTGAAAGTCTAGTAGACCGGAAATCTACTTCTGGATACTTTACGTTGGTAGGAGGTAACTTGGTAACTTGGCGAAGCAAAAAAACAAAAGGTAGTTGTTTTATCCAGTGCAGAGGCAGAGTTCCGTGGAATAGTCAAAAGACTAACAGAGGTACTATGGGTTCAGAAGTTATTCAAGGACATCGGCCTACTTGTTAATCTACCCACACCGCTATTATGTGATAATAAAGCGTCCATCAGTATATCAGAAAATCCAGTGTGACATGATCGGATCAAGCAAGTAGAAATTGATCGTCATTTTATCAAAGAAAAACTGGAGGGTGGACTTGTTGAGCTACTGTTTATTAAGTCAGAGGACCAGTTAGCTCACGTATTAACAAAGGCCGTTAATGGGAGGTCGTTCGAAGTAATATTGTGCAAGTTAAATGTTGTGGATCCCACCGTTCAACTTGAGAGAGAGTGTTGAACTATAAAAAGAAGGTGTACAATAATCACACAATCATAGGGATGTAGGAATTTATTGTAATTGATATGGAATTACTGTGATTGATTCATAGATATTTCATTACCATGTATGTATAGATTGTAGCCCTATAAATCCATTTTAAAGGAGTGTACGAAAATCATTGAGAAATAAAAAAAAATTATTTCATCTGGTTTTCTTCATCATCGTGTGTGTTTGTTCTTAGAGAGCTAACAAACATTAGCTCTATGAATAAACATCCATCAATGCTTGTCATAAATAGATATCGACTAGAATAATAATAGTAACGTTACTAAACTTATGTCACCATGTAATGCTTCTCTACTATTGGCAACTATGTAACAAAGCTAAATTCCTACTTCAACTTTTATAGAGGCATAGCCCTTTTGCTGGATAAACATTACTTGCACCTTGTGTCCAATGCCTGCAGAACATTCTTTATGCAATGTAATTCACTTCTTTTATATAAAGAGAGCATTCTATCTCTAACCTCCCAGTAGACCTTTTATTAGCATATTGTCTTCCAGCCTTCCAGCAGCTTGAAATATCAACAACAACACATACTCAATATATCTAACGGCATCAAAAACTCTCATTACGGTCTAGAGAGGGTATGCTTGTTGATTTTCTACTGAATATATCCAACTGCAGCAAAAACTATCATTAGAGTCTAGAGAAGGCGTGTTTGTTGATTTTCTACCGAGACGACTCAAGATAACAATTCATAAATGATTGTGGGAAAGAAAGAACATATCGTATATTTATAATGCTCTGGGAGCATCAAACTTCAACTCGATGCACGCCCCATCCGTGAGCATCTTAAAATTTGTGAAGAACTCAATTTATTTTTATAAATAAATGAATGAAAGTCATTTTTCATTGACGTCAAAATATTATACTGAGTCTCCTTAATTAGATTTACTTGACCACCCTCCTCCTGGGCTTCAGCACTTCAACAAAGACATCATCAGATGGTCCTTTTGTAGGTAGGCATTTCGAGAAAGCTGTCCCTTCTAATACACATAATATATATGATGTAAACAATAACCAAATATGGATTTCCAGGTCATCTATTATCTATTTTTAATTTTTTTTTTCCTAATCCTGCTTGAAAGCCTAAAATAATTGCTTGTCATCTTCTAAAAGCGCTGCATTAATAGTAAATCTAATGTGGTCCAATACTCCATGTGATTCTAGGGGTCTATGCTCATTTTTGACCATCTTTTTGTAAATACCGTGAATGAACGCAAGGTAAAACAAAAACAAAGCACAAGAATATAATAGAAAGAACACGAAAATTTTCGATGGAAAAAATCTCTTGGTTGATCAAAAAACCACACCAAATAGTCGGCCCTATCTTTTATATTTATAGGAGAATTTTACAATACAACTACAAGGAAATAAATCATAGAATACAACTAAGAAACTTATACAAGGACATAAGGATAAGAGATATATTTGACATTAAACACCTCATTCCTTTTATAAACTTTTCCTAATACTTGTCTTCACTCATAATAATCTCCCACTTCAAGACAAGCTTACGACACTTGACATTCAGCGACCATCCTTTCTTGTTGCATTTTCATCCACTCCAATCACCAAATAAGGCCAGCAACACTTGGCTAACTTTGGCGAGTTCAACCGAGACTATGCATACCCTCAACTTCTCCATAGTGACGACTTTTGTGAGCATATCCGCAGGATTTATTACACTCATAATTTTCTTCAACGATAAAGTCTCATCGTCCACTAACTCCCGTATTTAATGATACTTCTGTTGAATGTGCTTTGTTCTCGAGTAATACACCAGGTTCTTTACCAGATACAAAGCACTTTGGCTATCAGTAAGGAGCAGCCTGCTACTTTGATCCCTTCTGACTTCTTTCAGAAAATTAAGTAACCATAACATCTCTTTTTCAGCCTCCGAGATTGCAACGTATCCGGTCTCTGTCATAGAAAGTGCTATGCAACATTTCAATCTCAACATCCAACTTATCGACATACCATCGTACGTAAAAATGTAAAAGGACGTACTCTTCCATAAGTCTGTGTCACCATCAAAGTCAACATCAATGAAACCTACAAGTCCCGCAATATTTTTCTTGAAGCCTAATGCAATATTTGAAGTACTCTTCAAATATTTTAGCACCCATTTTACAGTCTCCCAGTGAGCGGCACCAGGATTTGCCATGTATCGGCTCATTATCCCCACTGCAAGAGTAATATCGGATTGTTTTCATACCATGGCGTATATGAGGCTGCAAACAACCGATGAATATGGTACAACCGTCCATATAATTCTGCTCCACTTCCATTTTTGATGACTGAGTTTTACGACAGCTTGAGTCGTATCCCCAAAGGTGTAATCCTCGACTCAGCGTCTTGCATACAAAATCGATCCAACACCTTATTGATGTATTTTTCTTGCGACGAGATCAAACAAACCTGACATCCAATTTCGAAGGATATGCAAGCCTAGATTCAATTTGTCGGACTAAAGTCTTTCATCTCAAACTCTTGCGCTAATTATTAATTTTAACGCATCGATCTCCTTCATATTAGCTTCCACAGCAAGCATGTCATCGACGTACAACAACAAGATAATGTAAGATCTACTGAAAGACTTGAAATAGCAACAATGATCCGTGTATCCTCATTTAAATCTACGACTACTCATGAATTTATTGAATCGTTTATACCATTGCCTTGGAGCTTGCTTTGAACCGTGTATACTTCTATTTAGCCTACATCGAGACCCTCTTGTTCTTTGACTTCAAAACCTTCGAGCTACTCCATATAAATTTCTTCTTCCAAGTCACCGTGAAGAAAGATCGTCTTCATGTCAAGTTTTTCAAGGTGCAGATTTTCGGCCGCCACTATGATGAGAACAATCCGAATAGACGTGAGTTTCACAACGGGTGAGAATATCTTGATGTAATCAACTATTTTCTTTTGTAAAAAGCCCTGGACTACCAATCTCGGGTTATATAGCTTGCTCCCATTTGCCTCTTTCTTGATTCGGAAAATCCATTTATTTTGTAGTGGTCTTTTTTCTTCTGGCAGCCTAGTTACAGTCCAAGTGTTGTTGTTTCTCTAGCGACCGTAACTCCTTATGACCTTATTATAATCTTTGGGCTTACCTGAGTCGGTCAAGAGTAAGTAATTTAGAGAGGATAAGTACCATACGTTTGTCTTGCAAATGCAACTGGATCTTTTTAGCATCGCTTCTTGCAAATTTTTCTTCATCCTGTTGGAGTTCGCTTTCATTAGTTTCCTCAACCTCAGTCCTCTTGGTTTCAGCCTCATCATCTGAAAATTGTTTCGTCTAAATCAATCTCCCTCACTTCATCTGCCTTTGGTTTTGAAGATTTATCATCGTCATTGAAGGTAGCATTTTGTGATCGAATTATTTTTCAACCCTTTTCATCACAAAATCTGTAGCTAAAATAATTTGAACCATACCCACAAAGATCCACTTCTTCGCCTTTGCATATGGCTTGTCTCTATTTTCGGAATCTACATGAATATAGGATGTACATCCAAAGACTCGCAAGTACGACAAAGATATCTTCTTGCTTGACCACTTTTCCTTTGGTAGCTCAAGGTCTAGAGCCATTGTGGGACTCTGATTGATAAGATAGGCCGCCGTATTCACTGCCTTCGCCCAGAAAATTTTCGAATGTTCTGCATAGAGGCGCATTGCCCTTGCTCGCTCATTGAGGATACGGTTCATCCTTTCGACCATCCCATTTTGTTGCGGCCGATTGGGGATTATTCGCACGGGCCATTTTTCTCACTCCGCACACTATGTCTTGAAGTTGGTTTCTTTATACTCGTCACCATTGTCCAACCTCATGCACTTCAATTTTTGGACGGTTTGATTCTCGACCTCCGGTTTCCACTTCTTAAAAACTTCAAATATTTCGGATTTGTGCTTAAAAAGATAAACTCATGCCTTTCGAGTAGAATCATCGATGGATGTTACATGATATCTTGAACCTCCTTATGATTGAATCGGGGCTGACCCTCACACATCCGTGTGCACAATATCCAACCTTCCTGCCTTGCGTGGTCGGCCTTTTGTTTGCCGAATACGCATCCAAGGAAACGCTTCCATTGTTGCTTACTTCGATAATTCAAGCTTGATGAATGATGAAGATAAGCGATGCCGGCCTTTTTTTTCGGACAGAAGGTGAAGGGTTAAGTAATCAGGTACTATTAGATGTTACACCTATCTTCAGAGATATTCCGTCTAACAATTGAATAATGAAGGAGGGAAACTGACATCAAATTTGTACATGGACTGGAAAATGCTTTATCCACGATGCTTGATAACCCCCCCCCCCCCCCCCCGAGGGGCGGGGAAGCTGAACATATATTATTGGTTAGTTCTTTTCATGCTATTCATGTGTTTCTACAGCCTGCTTGAGTCACTTTTGTAGATCACTTTGTGTAGTTATAGGATGTTTTGTATGATCATCTTGACATTTTGGAGTCTTCTTGTCAATCGTTTAGCTGTCACTGCAGCGCTTTAGAAGTCTAATTGAACCTCAAATGAAACTAGGCCATTATTTATAGCACAGAACCACCTATTCTTAACCTTTTTTTATTAGTACTACTTTCTCTAAGCCTCTTCTTGGTTGAAAATGAAACTCTTTCATTCAAGCAATCCGAACATCTGCATTCGTCGACCTGATGGGTCTTACTCGGAGGATTCTTTGGAAAGTACGAGGGGTGATTTTGACGAGAAGTTCTAGACACCACAAAAAAATTGTTGTTTACCGACGAAAAAATCACCGACGAACAACGTATAGTCGTTGTTTCGTCGGTAATAGCGACGACTCTGCGACCAAAATAATGTAGTCGCTAATTGCGACGAAAGTACGATGAAATTCGTTGTCGCTAAAAGAAAAATAGTCAGTCAGGTGAATTACGTCGGTGATTTGTCGGTGTCTCGTCGCTATTCTGCGTGTTTTTGTTCGTCGCTATTTAGTTTATAACGGTTCGTCGCTATGTCGTCGCAAATGTGTCGCAAAAAGTATAAAATAAATTCGTCTAAACAAGTTCTTGGAGTTGTGTATCGTCGTTTTTTTGTCAATGAAACCCGTATGTGGCAAATGGTTTGAATGGCTTTCCGTTCGTAATTCGGTTTGTCGTTGTGTCGTCGCAGATACATCGAGAATTAAACACGTGTATTGATTAGGAAAAAGAAAGCGGCAATTGGGAAAAATACTCATTCATTTAATAATAAGAAGTTACATTATCAAACGAAAAAATAAAAAAAAATCTAAAAAGAGATGCGGAGATGGGCCGTTCACTCTTCGTCATCGGACGAAAGAGTGACCGCGACATTCTGCGCAAACTCTTTGAGAAGGCGCTTGAGCTTGTAGTATCTAAATTTCATCTTCCGCAGCCTTCTAGTCATGTAGTGCAGTTGCCGCGACTGCTGATGCATGTTTGCCATCAGCATACGGAAGTCGGCGTCCTGCACCGGCATTTGTTCTTGATCATCCTGATGCGGCGGTGAGCCATAGACAGATACAGAACCCTCTCGCTCAACCGATGGTGGTTGAGGAGGAGGCCCTTCTGGAGGGGCACTGTTTGCCCGTCCACCACGCCTTGGGGTTCTTTTAAAACGACGCGGCATATTTTGATTATTTATAACGTTCTATGTGTGTATGTATAACAGCGGATGTTTGGGGTATAAATAGTGAAATGAGCGACGACATAGCGACGCATTTGTCAACCGTTGGGAATGTGCAGTGAATGTGCAGTGTGTGCAGTGAATGTGCAGTGATGACCTTTCGGATGTTATAGCGACGACGTAGCGACGAATTAGCGACGTAAGTTTATCGTACGATGCAACCGTTGGGAACTGAACTGACACTGCCGAATAGCGACAACTTGGCGACGGAATAGCGACGAAACGCGTCGAATAATGTGAAGAGACGTTTTCCGTCGCTGTCTCGTCGGTAAAGCGTCGGTAAATTCAAAAAAAAAAAACCCGCGAAGCCCGTTCTTCTCATCGTATTTAGTTTTTCCCTTTTTCGTCGATACGGTTAGTAGGTTTTTGTCGTTCTATTAAGTTTCGTCGGAGATATAGTTAGGTTTCGACGATACGGTTAATAGGTTTTTGTCGTTCTATTAAGTTTCGTCGAAGATATATATAGTTAGTAGGTTTTCGTTGTTGTATTAGGTTCGTCGGTATATAGTTGATGTTTAGTCGGTGAATTAGTCGGAACAAATTTTTCTTAACCACATTTCGCGTATACAGGTGCGTCGTCAGGATTCGTAAGAGATTAAACACGTGTTATAATTATTAAGAAAACAAATACGATATTAAAAAAACAAACTTCATTAATATATAATTAAAAATTAAAAATTACAAAATATAATAAGAAATATTTAAAAAAAGCTAAATAGCGAAGAGTAGCCACTCACTGTTCGTCATCCGAACAGAGAGAAGCTATACTCTCCGCACACGCCTTCAGTTGGCGTCTCAACTGTGCAGATTTGGATTTAATCCGCATCTGCCTTTTATCTATGCAGTCGAGACGCTCTTCCTGAACCGTGACATGGGCCTTCACCTCATCTAACATTTTCCACAGATCTCGTACTTCTGTTTGGAGTTCGACAATTTGTCGATCCCGGCGATCAGAGGTCTCTGGTGGGGGAGGAGGTGGGGGAGGAACAGTTGAAGAAGAAGGCACTTCAGTTGGCGGTGTTGCCGCCCTACCACCACGTCCACCACGTCGTGCTTGCGCTTTAGTACGAACCATTTTGGATTATAAAATAGTTGTTTTATATGTTGTTGTGGGCACACGCTGATCCACTGTTTATATAGTGAAATCAGCGACGACATAGCGACGAATTAGCGACGCAAAACATCGTAAGTTGTAAGCATGGGGAACTGGACGGACTGTCTTTTACCGACGACGTACCGACGACTTAGCGACGAAACACGTCGTACGGAATGAAGAGACGTTTTGCATATCAAACGACGTGTTTCGTCGCTGGTCGTCGGTACGTCGTCGGTATATGTGTTTGTTTGTCTCCGGGATTTGTGTTTCTTGTTCGTCGATGTTCGTCGCTAAGTCGTCGGTATATGTGTTTGTTTGTCTCCGGGATTTGTGTTTCTTGTTCGTCGCCGTTCGTCGCTAAGTCGTCGGTATTGTCTTATACTGGGAACGATAAAACCATTGTATTTCTTCTTCTCTTCTTCTCTTCTCCCATTCTTCTCTCATTTCAAACACATCAATCATCAATTTTGAACGAAAATACAGAAGTGTGGAATTTTGATTTTTTCTACACACGAAAAAAGATAGCTGCTGTTAGTTTCAAGGTGTAGCGAGAAAATGGATCCGAGGAGAAGCGATAGAAAGTGGATGTACCAGAGAGTAAACAACGGAGAGTGGTGTTTAGATTTGTTGAAGGTCTCGAAGAATTTATTGATTTTGCGACGAGTAATGAAAGTGGAACGCAGATTAGATGTCCGTGCAAGAAATGCAAGAACCGTAAATATAAGGATCCGGGTGACGTGAGGGTTCACATATTGAAACAAGGTTTCGTCCACAATTACCATACATGGTACTGTCACGGCGAATATGAGGGGGCGTCTACATCTGCAACTGTACACGTCGAAGGGGGACCCGGTCAGGTTAATGCCGAAGAAATAGGCGAGGGATCTCACAAACCCATACATGCAGATGGTGACAGACGCAGCCGCTGGCGCATTTACCGGAGAGCAGTTGTTACAAATGCAGGATCCGGATGAACAGCCGCGTACATTCGTGGAGGAAGATCCGAACCCTCAGGCGAGACAGTTTTTTGAGATGCTGAACGCCGCCAACACGCCGCTGTATCCTGGTTGCGGTAGTCACACACAGATGTCCATGATCGGTCGGATGACGAGCATGAAGACGGAACACCGCATGACGGAGAGATTGTACGATGGGATGTGTCAGCTGATGAGGGAATCTCTTCCTGAAGGGAACACAATGGTCGACAGTTTTTATTCGACGAAGAAACAGCTGCAGGCGTTGGGACTGCCGGTTCAGAAAATCGATTGTTGTTCAGAGGGGTGCATCATATACTGGGGCATCAACGAGGATAAAGACATGTGCAGGGTCTGTGGGACAAGCAGGTGGAGAACGAACAAAAGAAACCGGAACGTGCCAAGAAAACAATTTTACTATTTACCCTCTCGCCCCTAGACTGCAGAGGCTATACGCATCCGGTGCCACAGCTAGCCAGATGAGGTGGCACGCGGAGCACTACACGAAAGACGGTGAGATGTGCCATCCATCTGACGGCGAAGCTTGGAGGACGTTCGATGCGACGCATCCGGGTTTTTCGTCGGAGACAAGGAACGTTAGGTTGGGTTTATGCACCGACGGGTTCAACCCGTTTGGACAGTCGGGAGAGCAGTATTCGTCGTGGCCTGTAATCGTGACGCCGTACAATCTACCGCCTTGGATGTGCATGAAGAAGCCTTACATGTTCTTGACTGTGATCGCACCAGGTCCTAGGAATCCGAAACAGAAGATCGACCTATACCTGCAGCCGTTGATACAGGAGCTGAAGTGGTTATGGGAGTTTGGCGTGGAGACGTTCGATGTATCGACTAAACAAAACTTCCAGCTACGCGCCGCGCTGATGTGGACGATCAGTGACTTCCCGGCTTATTCTATGTTGTCGGGGTGGAGCACAGCGGGGAAATACGCTTGCCCTTGCTGCATGAAGCAAGCGAAGACGATGTCCTTGAAACATGGACGTAAGATAAGCTGGTTCGACAGCCATAGGAAGTTCCTGCCCAGACGTCATTCGTACAGAAGGAACGTGACGGCGTTCATGCCTGGCATTGTCGTTAAGGACACAAAGCCCGAGCTCCTCACGGGTGCAGAGGTGCTGCAGGAGATAGACAGTTGTGGATTCGTGGGGGTCGCTGATGATCCGGACGGCAGTCACAACGAGACCTGGCTCGTTACTGTATCGGGTGGCATGTAAGTTTAGTATTTGCCTGTTACGTGTACGATATGTGATACACATTTATTGCCCCGTTGATGTATATTTACTTGTCCTTTTACAGGCGAGCAAAGGTCATCTGGCTGACGATGAGTACGGTTACATTCTGACGCCAGTAGCCGAGGGTCCATTGAACAGAGTCACGCGACACGACATGTGTTTTGTCAACGGGTATAGATTCCACACAGTCTCCCATGCCAGCCGAAAATCATCGGAGAACAGCGGTGTGTGTGTCAAGCGTTATGACAATAGCCCGGACGAGGATGACTTCTACGGCTACCTTACTGACATCATTGAGCTCGAATATCCCGCATTGCCTATAAAGCGGGTGGTCTTATTCAAATGCGAATGGTACGATCCAACTCGAGAAGGTTATCGCGTTGGCACAAAGGTCCACGACCAATATAAGTTGGTAGACATACACCAAGGGCGACGGTACAGAAAATACGATCCATACGTTTTGGCTAGTCAAGCGTCCCAGGTGTACTATCTATCGTATCCAACAACGAGGATGAATGCGAGCTCAAAAGACTGGCGAGCTGTGTGCAAAGTGAAATCGAGCAAGTTTGATGTGAGTATACAGACAGTTTCAGATGGTATGGACGCCGCATTTCAAGAAGAAAACCCGTCTGTTCTAGATACGACACATGTTGAACTGCACGACCTCCCTCTAAATGACCCCAACGGCGGTTTTATCGAAATTCATCTCAACATACAACCGCCTGACAATATTGAAGACGTAGTCGAAGACGAATACGAGGATGAAGAGGACGACGAGCATGTAGATGAAGATGAAGATGAAGACGAAGATGAAGATGCGTATGAGGATGCAGATGACCAGGAAGATTGACGTTAGCCAAATTTTTTATGTACCTCTTTATATGAAAGTGTGTATGTGTTGATGCACTTATATTCATGTATATACTACTTTATATTTTGTATTATTTTTTTTTTCGAAAATGATAACACTGACGAGTTACCGACGAAATGTTTCGTCGCCAAATTTGAAATAACGACGACCCATGAAAAATAGCGACGAAACTAAATAGCGACGGACGTTCCGTCGCTATTTCGTCGCAAAATTTCGAAGATAAACTGAACTCCCCCTTCTTCTTCCCCATTTCCCTCCCCGCAAAAAATCTCCCCCCGGCCTCCCCCGCAAAAAACTCTCCCCCCTCCCACCGGCGAACTTCGCTCTGAGGACCCCCGGCAAAATCTCCTCCCTGCAACGGTTAGTTTTTCTTCCTATTTCTTTTTAAATGATTTTAAGTAGGTATAGATTGAATTCTTTGTTGTGGGTGTTGGTGGTGGGTTGTGGGCGGGGGTGGAGGGATTGTGCTGGGGTGGAGGGATTCGGGCTGGGTGGGGCGGTGTGGGACTGGGTGTTGGATGGGACGGCGGAGGGTGGTTGTGGGTGGGGGCTGCCTGGCTGTGGATGGGGCTGGGTGGCTATGGGGTATGTTTTCACATTGTGCGAGGGTGGGGGCCTGGAGCTGGTTGTGGTCGGGGGTGGGGGTTGGGTGGTGGTGCGGCGGTGGTGCTGGGTGTGGGCTGGGGCTGATTGTGGTCGGGGTGGGGGCTGGGTTGTGCGGGGGTGGGGGCCTGGAGCTGGTTGTGGTCGGGGGTGGGGGCTGGGTGGTGGTGCGGCGGTGGTGCCTGGGTGTGGGTGGGCTGATTGTGGTCGGGGTGGGGGCTGGGTTGTGCGGGGGTGGGGGCCTGGAGCTGGTTGTGGTCGGGGGTGGGGGCTGGGTGGTGGTGCGGGCGGTGGTGCCTGGTGTGGGTGGGCTTGGGTGGCTGTGGGTGGCATATATATGTATATAGTATATATGTATATACGGTATATATATATATGTATATATGGTATATATATATATGTATGTATGTATATACGGTATATATATACATATATGTATATACGGTATATATATATGTACATACGGTATATATATATATATATGTATGTATATACGGTATATATATATACATATATGTATATACGGTATATGTATGTATATACGGTATATATACATACATATATACACGCACATATACATATATACGGTACACGCACATATACATATATACGGTATATGTATGTATATGTTTTTAATAGATTTGTAAATGTATGTATATATATGTATATGTATGTATATGTATGTATATGTATAAGTATATGTATGTATATGTTTTTAATACATATATACACGCACAAATACATATATACGGTACATATATTTAATTTCGTATTTAAATATAGTTAATTTGTAAAAACTGTTTTTAATAGATTTGTAATATATCTTTTGTAATGTTTGTATATAAATATATGTAAAATTATTACAAACTGTTTTTTTGGTAGAATTATGTATGTATATATATTTTTCCTATTTAAATATATTTATAATTATATAATCTATTTTTGGTACATATATGTATATGGTATATATATGTATATACGGTGTATATATATATATATATGCATATACGGGTATATATATGTATATACGGGTATATATGTATATGGTATATATATGTATGTACAGGTATATACGGGTTATATATGGTATATATGGTATATATATGTATATACGGTATATATAAATGATTTATTTTTTTGTGCCCTCCGTTTAAAAATTATTAATATGTTCCTCTCAGATCTGATGGCTAGTGACGGTTTACCGACGAGATCCACATACCCACCATCTGCACAGGACCTTCAAGGAGAGTTCGATGCTTTCATTTCTCAGCATGATACGTATGCCTCGGTTTTCGACCGCCGCTCTGGCTGCGGACTCAGACCTTTTACGGTCTGCCGACATGTCCGCACCCCCCAGACATACGACGCCACCCACACCCAGCGTTTCAGCACCTCATCCGGCGTCTGATGCGGCATCGGACCAGGGTGTCATATCAGGACGTCGTCCCCTCCCTTGGTCAAATGATACCCATACGTAAGTGATGATTAATTTATTTACATGTTTTCAAATATATTTCACGCGTTATTTTTCCTAACAACTTAAACTCTTTCAGGTTTGGATCGGACAATGGCGCGCTTTCCGGTTGCATCACCCGGTCCTTCCACCTGAGGCTTGACCCATCTGGATATACCTGGGGCCGTGTCACCCCGGAGACACGTAGCTTCTACTGGGATGAGTTTTCAGGTATTCAAAATTTGATGAATTTCACTTTTTGATGCGTAATCAATCATTACTTTTCTAACCACACTTTTATTATTCCTCCGTATGATAATTGCAGAAGTCGTACAGCTGGCCAGCCGACAATCGCCCGCGACGTGGAGCAAGGCCTGGCGGCATAGGGCCGCCAAAACGCTACGGGGACTTCGTCAACTCCCCTCAGACCAGTCGGAGCGTGACCCCACGTGGTAAGGCCTGCCTACGTATCCGAGGCCGTCTGGGCGGCGTGGGTAGCAGGGTGGAGGGACCCTGCTTACCAAGCCCGCAGCGCCCGGAACGCGGCGAACCGGCGCAGCGGCACATACAGGGCCCAGCACCTGCCACACACTCAGGTGGTTCGGTTTCTCCACGCCACCACGATGCGTTCTAATGGTGAGTATTTTAATATTGGATTATAACGACCTTCATTGATTTCATTGGATTATTTACATTCATCGACTTAATTGGATTATTACATTCAGTGAGTTAAGTGGATTATCTATATTCGTTGATTACTTATGTTGCGCTGTTGTTTTTTTGGTATTCGTATATGGTTACTTTAAGTTGGTACATGTGATTTGACTTGGGAGAGGCCTTTAAGGCCGGGATACCTCCGATAAACGAATAGGTCATGCCGAAATTTTTAAAAATTCTGCATATCACTAACATATTTTATTTCATTCTTTCAGCAACAGGAGACGGGGGAGTGGCCAGCCTCCTACGATCTCTTCTACAAGACGCATCGGAAGAGAGCCTCCGACGGAACGGAGGACTGGATCACGACGAAGGCCCGCGACATCAGTGTAAGTAGACTACGATTTCATTTGTTTTTTTCCTTAGTTTGTTTTATTGCTAAACCATAACAATTCATATTCTCATTTCAGGACGAGTACAACAGATTACTCGCAGATAGGGGCGAACAGGCCGACAAGAACCGCGCTTATTGGGATGCGGTTCGGACCGTCGGCCCTCAGAATAAGAAGAAGAAGGAGGTGTACGGGGTTGGATCAGCAGCGCCGCGATTCTTTCCCGAAGTTCTGCATCCAGGTGCTTCCTCTGAGGCCAGCACCTCCGCGCCTTCTGCGACGCCAGAGGATATTTCGCGCCTGGAAGCAGATAATGCGGCGCTGCAGCGTGAGATAGAGTCCATCAGGACGAGGCAAGAGGAGAGTTTACAGGCACTGCAGTCGCAGCAGCAGGCGATGCAGCAGGCGCTTCAGCAGGCGCTTCAGCATGCGTTTGAGCAGGCGCAGCATCAGACGATGCAGGTGCAGCAGGCAACGAACCAACAAATCTTCCAGCTGTCGCAGGTCGTCATGACTTTCATTTCCAACTCATCGCAGCCTCAGCCTCAGCCTCAGCCTCAGCCTCAGCTCAGCCTCAGCCTCAGCCTCAGCCTCAGCCTCAGCCCCGCCCTCCTGATGGTCACTCTTCTCCGCATGATCCCCCTCCATCTTCCTCTTCATAGTTTTTTTTTTTTCATTGTTTGTACAGTCTATTTCATTTGTTGTATTGACATTTTCTTTGTATTTTTATATATTCTATCTGACAATTTTACGGATTCTATTTCGTTTGTGTTGTTTAATTATACGAACTTGAATGCGCAAATACCGTATTACTGTATAATATTTGTACAAATGATTTAATATACAAAATAAAATATATTATAGAAATTAAATAATAATAATAAAAACTTTTTAATTACTAATGTATTAATATTATTAATAAATCAAAAAAAATTTAAAATTTAATATTAAATAATGTATTTAAAATAATTATTAGTAAATTTAATATTTTTAAAAATAAAAAATACCGACGAACCAGCGACGAAATTGGTCTGTCGCAGATCGGAAATAAAAAAAAAAAAAATTTAAAATTAGCGACGACAAGACATATTAACGACGACATTTTGCGACGAAATAAAACGGAAACAAAAAATAAAAAATAATAAATAGCGACGGTAAAACATATACCGACGAAAGTTTGCGACGAAATTATTTGTCGCAGAACATTAATAAAAAAAATAAAAAATACGAAATAGCGACGAAATAATTTACCGACGAAACAGCGACAACAGAATAAAGGTCGCAGACCTGACATTTTCTCGTCGCAGTTTTGCGACGATACACCGACGCAATTTTGTTTCGTCGCAATACAGCGACGCATTGCCGACGAAATTTGCTTTGCGACAAGCCGTATAACGACATTCATTTTTCGTCGCTATTTCGTCGCTATATGCCTGTAGCGACGAATAGCGACGTTTTTGTCTGTCGCTATATGCTTTTTTTTTTGTAGAGAGAAGACATCGAGTATGCGGAGTAATCTGACATAATTATGTGAACCAGTAAATAAGTATTGCTGGCAGCAGTTACAAATTATTGAAGAATTTACATTGTATAGACTAAGGATCTGAAGCATTCAGGCACTTAATTGGTGTAATTGGTGCTAACAAGTAGCAATATAAGAATGACACGACGCAATTTTCATTATGGATCACAACATCTGTGTGTTTCTAATACATGGGCATGGTTTGCACACATCCGACCCTCCATATTACGCCATAAGCAGGAGTCCTCTAAAGCAATGGGGTAATGTTGTTGTTGGTGTGGTGCTAGCATTCTTTCTTGTGGATGTTGGATTCGCCTGAGTAATCACAGAAGATGTTCAAGGTACATTGTTAGAGCAATTTGTACATAGGTGGAGCAACATATTCTGTGTTCAAGAATGAATGTTGATCACTATGAGACTCAATATTCCATTATTCAGGTCCTGTGGTTATACAGGAAACTTTTACTCGCTGAAAAGGTAAAATTGTATTCAAGAGGGTCTTGTCTGATAATCTGTATGAGGCATTGTTGTTGGCTGATTTAGATACAAGAACAAATTGCACTTGCGATCCATTGGCCCGTTTATGTTTACTCTGCTTCAAAAAATGGCACATGAAAACAAGGTTTCTGTGAGTCTTATGATATCTGGGCCCATGTGGTCATTTTGTCGTCATGGGTTGGAGTCTTTTTAAGTATTGGCACATTTGATGCACTTGCTTAGATCCTTGGATATTGGCCCATGTCACTTGCAGCCTATTTAAAACGATCTCTCTTTCCAATATTGTCCATGTCGTTTTAGAGTGGCTTGCAAGTATGTGTGGCGGTTTTATGTACAGAAATTTAGGACTACTGATTCACAAAAGAATATGTTAGGACAAACCTTTATATCCCGAGTTCTTTTGAGATTCATTAGCATTTCTGCACAGAAGAATTATCTCGTCCATGTCTGTGCTTTCTCCTCTCACGTCGTTGGTCCAAGTTGACAAGTCTAACTTGTTAAGGAGAAAATCATATGTATTATCTGAGCATTAAAATTATGATTATTAGTTATATTTTTGCTTCATGAGTAATGTGTAAGGGTAATTTTGAAACTGAAATTTTATGATTTTACTGTAGAAAGTGAAGAACATTATCTTAATAAAAAAACCTTTAGTAGGATATGCAACCGTTGGTGTTCGGTATGTAATGTTGTTTCTCATCTCGTGTTTAACTGACCTAATTGGATGTGTGTTAAAGCAGAAGGCCACAGAGGTGAATTTTTAACTCGGCCAAGTGGATATGTGAGAAAACTTGAAGCGCAAAAAGAGTGAAAATGGACAACCGGAATTGCAAATTTATACGCAAATCTAGATATAGTAGCCATAGTTATGGAACCAAAATCCCATTTTCCTCTCTAAACCGTGGGTACAATGGATGTTAAACATGTTATTTCCATCACCATGGGTCAAGTTACAGCTGGGAATGTACCTCGCGACGTTTTTACAACATTACAACATTACCCCATTGTCTTAGAGGCTCCCGCCTATGGCGGCGGTATAGAGGGTTGGATGTACGCCACCATACCCATGAGTTAGAAACACACAGAAGTTGTTTCCCAATGGAACATAATGTACCTCACTACATAAATCATGCTATAAAGATGCATGTTGCAGACCTTCACCTTCAGAAGAAAGTAGACTTCAAGATCTTGCTTTGGTTTCAAATCTTTAAATCAAACACTAGCACAAAAATAAATAGAGGGAAAAAAACACCCATTACCAAACATTCCATATAAATCTGCTCTAAATCTTCTGCAACTTTACAACATGCTTCTTTCCTTCAGTTTGAAAATCAGTCGAGTTCATTTTTCTGATTGACAGAATCCCCAGGAATGGTCATATTTGTAGGGCATCAGCGATCGATCCAGCAAGACTGAGAACTTCAAACGGAGCTTTATTTGCAATGGCTTTCACAGTAGGGGCACATGAATCTGGACCCAAAAGGTAGGAAAATGCTTTCTCCGCGTCTTCTAAGTAGGGAAAACAAGACCATTAGATTGACATAATCAAAGGAACTGTAGTGAAAATATAGCAAGCAATTACCATTATTGTATGAAGGAACCGCTCCCACGATTGCTTTGGAAAAACAGCATGTGTGACATATGCACTCACTTTGGAGGCCCCGTGAGCTGTCAAAACTTTCTGGTGCAACCAAAACAGGAATCAGATGCTAGACACTGAAAACTGATGCATTCTTCTTTGTGCAAAACGAAGATGCGGGTCTCTACTAGTACCAACAAATAACATATTGATACATTTTTACCCAAACAAAAGGGAAAGTAAAAAAAGAGTAAAGAAAGCAAACAAGAAAACCTGGCACTCGATAAGGGTACTTCCAGACTGCACCAAATCATCAACTATGACCACATGATATCCAGCAGGATTGCCCTCCTTAAGCCTTACTATTCTTTTGTCCCCTTCTCGGACCTTTGCACAGACCACCTACCATTTCAGAATTTCAGTACGAATAAAAAGGGAAAAGAAGTGTGTACAAAGTTTTAAGAAACCATAAGTTCATGAAGGAACCATGGGATAATGATCCAGCAGCTTGTGAAATCGCTTCCATGCTCCATCATCTGGGAAGGCAACTACTATCTAGAAATACAAGCAACCGATAAGAGATAAAGATGTAGAAATACTTCTAGCTTTTCATATAAAAATGCCAAGCTAATGAGAGAACAATTTTTGATAACACTCTGATCAAGTAACTAGGAAAAGTTAATCACCTTATCAGACTCAGGGAGCTCAAGAAGCCGTTGCTTCAGTAGTGGGATTCCTGTCTCAAACAAAGGTAATATTTGGTCCCCAAAATAAAATCTTTCCTGCAAAAGTAATATTTAGCAAGGAGGAACTATGTAATTATGCATGTATGTTATATGGTTTCTCTGTGAGATAGGAAGTAGCAAGCAGGAAAGTAAATCAGTTGTGAAGTACTTTGGCAATTGTTCTTCTCTTAAAATTTTGAAACTTTTCAGCAACAAAAAGGTTCTGAATGGAGAGTGATATACATAGCCTAACGAAAAGGAGTTACTGATACAAATATGAACATGTTGAACACACAAATTTTACCCAGAAGAGTATGTATCGGGAGCATAACTGATTCTTAAGACCTGGAATACACTTAAGTTGGTTGCTGACTAGCAGAAACAAATAGGTATGAAAGATGCATGAGAATAGGCGAATGTCATAAAATCTGAGCAGTTAGCACCAACTAAACAGAAAAGACAATTCGATGAATTATCCCCATCTGAGGTTTATTGTTCATGAGATAATATTCTGACTTCATTCCCACGTATGATTTACACAATTTATGTAAAATAACTAGTCACTAACTAAAAAGAAACAAAGAGAATATAAGCACCATCTGTTGAACAGTGAAACTCACTATCCTTCTTGTCCTAATTCATATTTCCCGAAAATCCCAGGAAAAGGTTGGTTAGAGAGAACACAACAAAGAGTTAACTACAGAAGTCAAGCCCCTAAGCTCATTGTTTACTCACATGTTAAAAGACCGACACTTTATAACAAACGGGTGAGGAAAGAAATAAAACAGCATTCAGATTGACCAATAACGAGTGTAGATAGAAATTGACCTGCAAAGCATGAATATCATAGATAACCAAACTCGTTGGACCACCACGTGATATAGGAATGTTGGAGAGTATTCTTGCCATGGTAAAGGCAGTGGCAACGTCCCCTTCCTCTTCCATCCTTTCAAAGGAACCCGTTGGGAAGAAAGGCAACACCAATGTAAAAGAAGCAACAAACAGCTTCGGAAGGGCAAAGATGACTGAAAGCTGTTCGAAGATGACCGCTGGTGAGCTAAACGATGCTAAAAATGCCACATGCTGACCCCGGATGTCTTGTGCTTTGTTAATGTAAAGGTTTGGAAATCCATCATCAAAGCTCCTAAATCAGAAAAAGCTTAAAGTCAATATTTGGGGAATGGTTAATTGGCCTCTCAATTAAAAGAACGTTCTCTATACTTAGACTCTATAATCAGACGGCCATCTTGAAAATATTCTGCTTGTAATTGTTTGCATGATTTAAATCAAAACATGTTCTCCAATAAAATCTAAGCCAGTTGCTACCTGTGTACTTTTTCACCTTGTGGGAAGAAATGAGGTACATGCAAGACAAGAACATTGTTATGAAAAAACAAATGATGCATTTAAAAGACGTATTACAAGGATTAAGATGAACACCATATTGAATATTTTACACCATCAATATAATTAATTCATGGTATTAGATTATTGAGTTCTATAATTTAAGTCAAATAATTCAAATCATGGTTATAATCGTTATCCAAATGTACAGAGAATGTAACAATGAATTAAAAGCAGCAGCAGATGGTGACATTTCATCAATCATTATTGTTCCACACATCCTCAAATATATCTGAGACAAGAACTAGAAAAATATGATAGACATAAGTAAGAAAAATGGATTAAAAGAACAAGAACGAGCAACTTTGTGTTGATTAATTTAGCCTTCAAGATGGGAACTTTAAGCCACTGAAATTAGCAGAAGACATACAACATATCACCAAACTGATATTTTTCTACACTACAATCCCAGAAAAAAAAAAGATACCATCTTTGGAAGCAGGTCATACTTCTCATTTTAGCAAAACAATTTCTCAATACCCCCAATCCACCTTTCTCCCATTCCCCCGCCCAAAACCCACCAAAGAATTGGAAAAATGAATTGCTTTTGTGTGAAATAAAAGAAGAAAGAGGGGTCAATCAGGGGACCTCCAGTTGATGGATTGGAGCTGAATAAAGTCAGATTGAGAAGCAACTTTGCGAGCTAAATCTTCTGCTTCCACACAATAATACAGCAGCACCTGCTTCTTCTTCGGCTTCTCCATTCCCTCTTGATTTCCCTCTGCAAACCCACTAAGTGATTCAGGGAAATTCGTGAAAAGAGGAGGCTTTGAGTTTTCTGTAAGGGTTTTTGCTGCTTTATTTCTTTAGTTTACTGTTCTTCTGAAAAGAGTGGCACTTGCAAAAGGGTTTTTGGTGGCTTTAGAATCGTATGCGCTTTGACAATTGCCATTGCAAAACCAATAGAAACGCTAGGAATATATTCCAACTATTTTTTTCAGTCTGAATAAATCCAATTTAACCTATTCTTCTTCTTTTTGACAGATTCTTTTTTCCCCTTTTGTTCTATGAATTTTCCTTAAAAGCCTTAAGTGTTGTATCAGAACATTCATGAGCGGAAACAGTAAGGGAAAAAATTGTAAAAACATCTTATTTATTGTGTATTATTATGTATGTTAGTGGAGTTAGTGGATGTCCAAACATTAACACCCACTAAGGTCATTAACACCCACTAAGGATCATCGTGATAGTGGGTATTAATCTTAAGAATAGGTTACAATTTTCATATCCTATAAATAGGACAACTTCTTGTAAGATTGGATACACCTTTGAAAAATATATTGCTTCTTCCTCTTGTTTTATTTATATCATTATTCGAGTTTATAACACGTTATCAGCACGAAGCTTTACCTGCTATAGAAGATCCATCGGAGGTTAGAAAATCATATATCTATTACTTATCTTCTGACAAAATTGCAAAAAGCCAAGCCAAAATCGTGTTTACATTGTTATACTTATACAGTTTTGGTGTGTTTTTTTTCCCAATACATTGACATTGTTTCTACTAAAACTTGTTAATGGTCTTTCATTGTGCTTTAACAATGAATTTACATCACACGTTTATTTTTGTTGGTTTTTTTGTTGTTATTACAATAGTATTATATTGTAAAACTCATTGTACATAATTACACTAGAGTGATTACTAGTACATGTTGTATGTGTATGTTTTTGCTATTTGTTGTTGCTTCCAAGAATTATATTTGGGTATGATTCTCACTTTGCTCCAACCTACTTCAAATGCATGAAAGTTTCAAATGAGGAAATGTTTTTGGTAATTACTGTTTTTGTTGCCATCTTGTTTAGCTTTTGGCTTTGGTTTTTGTTTCTTTTTCTTGGGATAATGTAGCTGAATTTTATCAAATAAAGAGAGTTACACTTTATATCCAAAAATGTTAGCAGGATATACCAAGCCAACTCTAGTAAAAATATGATTATGAACCGCCATAACAAAATTTAAATTCAAGAATAGTATGTTCCATAGGAATTGGCAGCAACCCCATTTGTGTGTGTTTTTATTTTTTTTATATATATATCATATGATAAATAGTTTGTGCATATGTGTGCTGTGAATGTAGTTTCAAACGTGGAGGCCAGTGGCCATTCGGCCATTGCTGCAGCATGCATTGAAAATAATAATCATTTGTGTTAGATGACCTATATATTTTCATGTATGCGTATGTGTATAGTTGTTCTGTTCTTACTTTTTGGGTGTATCCTTATCACGTTATCTAGTTAATTAAATTTTATTAGTATGATTTATTATGATATATTCTTATGCCTGAAGTATATAATATTTACTCAAACCTGTAGTTTTGAGTGAATATATCATTTTCTGATATATTTTCTTTATGTATAGATCAGACCAATGGCGAACACCACCAAATTAGAATTTGTTGCCCTTGATATTTCTGGCAGAAATTACATGGCATGGGTTCTTGATGCAGAAATCCATTTGATGGCTATGAATCTCAGGCATACAATTAAGAATGATATTGTGGCTAGTGAGCAAGATAAGGCTAAAGCCATGATATTCATTCGCCATCATCTCTACGACGGGCTGAAATCCGAATACCTTGGGGTAAAAGAGCCTCGAAAATTGTAGAAAAATCTGGAGGAACGATATGATCATTATAAAAGTGTTATCCTTCCAAAGGCTCGATATGACTGGTTGCACCTGAGGTTGCAAGATTATAAAACAGTCAATGAATATAATTCTGCTATGTTTTCTATTGTCTCCCAATTGAGGTTGTGTGGAGATAAAGTTACTGATGCTGACATGTTAGAGAAAACATTCACCACTTTTCATGCATCGAACATGCTCTGCTGCAGCAGCAATACAGGGAACGAAATTTTGAAAAATATTCCCAGTTAATTTCATGTCTCTAGTTGCTGACAAAATAATGAAATGTTAATGAAAAACCACATTTCTCACCCGACCGAGTCAAAACCATTCCCTGAAGCGAATGCAACTTTTAATGGTCATGGTAGAGGTCGCGGTCATGTCCGTGGTCGTGGCCGTGGTCGTGGTCGCGGTAGAGGTCGTGGCCGTGGTAGAAGCTTTGCACCATACCACCAGAAGTGGAAAATAAATGAAGCCGCATAAAAGGCAAAAGCTGCAAAAGATGGTGCAAATGCTAAGCATCAATGAGACATGTTATCAATGCGGATCTCAGGGCATTGGTCTCGTACTTGCCGTACACCAAAACATTTGGTTGATCTTTATCAGGCATCCCAGAAGGAAAGGCAAGAGAAAACAAAGTAATTTTGTAGACTTTGGAAACAGTAGATAATGATGACACAATCCCCAATATTTTGATGATTTAGATCTTGAAGATTACCTTATGGGCCCAAGTGGATGGTAATAGAATCCAGTTTGATGATGTTACAAATAACAATGGTCAGGCATAATTATGTAGGATATCTAGTTATTAGTCATGTTTTTGGATAATTTTCATTTAGTTTATGACGTCTTAGCATGTAAGTTTGTTTCAATTTAAACTTATATATTTGCATAAATAAAATTTCTTTGTCATTTACATTTGCATTTATGTATTGATTCTTTGGAATTAAATTTGATTATAAAATTGTATATTATGCTAGACATATATTCAAGATGAATGGTGGGGACATCTGTCTGGTTGACAGTGGAACGAACACACAATTCTTCGTGATCGAAAATATTTTTCGACATTGCAATTGACAAAAGCAAATGTTAGTACAATTTGGGCACTACATCTGATTGAGGGCTCTGGAAGAGCAACTATTATACTACCGGGTGGTACACATATATTGATAAATATGGCGTTATTTTCTACCAAGTCGAAACGAAACTTGTTGAGTTTCAAAGACATACGTCTTAATGGTTTTCATATTGAAACCATGAATAAAGGGAATATGGAATTTTTATGTATTACATACGAAGAATCAGGCCAGAAGCTTGTAAAAGAACAATTCCAATTTTCTCATCTGGATTGTATTATGCGCTATACATCCAGTAGAATCTAATATTGTGATGAACCAGAAGTTCAATGATCCAACATTATTCATGTTATGGCATGATCGACTTGGCCATCCGGGATCAGTAATGATGCGTAGAATTGTACAAAACTCACATGGACATTAAAGAACCAGAAGATTTTTTACCTCGTGATTGTGTGTGTGTTGCTTGTTCACGAGGAAATTAATCAAGAGGCCATCCCGATGAAGGTTCATGTTGAATCTCCTATATTTTTACAAAGAATACAAGGAGATATTTGTGGACCTATTGATCCCCCTTGTGGACCATTTCGATATTTTATGGTCTTATTGGATGCCTCTTCACGATGGTCTCATGTGAGTTTGCTTTCGACAAGAACAGTAGCATTTGCCAAGCTTCTTGCTCATTATACGCTTAAGAGCACAATTTCGGATTATCCAATTAAATCTATTCGTCTTGATAATGCTGGTGAATTTACTTCCAAGTTTTTAATGATTATTGCATGTCGATTGGGATTGATGTTGAGCATTCAGTGGCACATGTGCATACTCAAAATGGCCTGGCAGAGTCATTTATAAAACGTTTACAACTGATTGCTAGACCTATGCTCTTAAGATCTAATTTACCCATGACAGCTTGGGGACATGCAATTCTGCATGCATCTGCATTAATACGGCTTAGACCCAGTTCATTTCAACCATATTCGCCATTGCAAATGGTATCTGGCCAGCAGCCTGATATTTCACACTTAAAGATTTTTGGTTGTGCGATTTATGTTCCGATTGCTCCACCACAACGGACAAAACTGGGTCCTCAAAGACGTCTAGGCATATATGTGGGTTTTGATTCTCCATCTATTGTGAGATATGTTGAGCCCTGACGGGTGATTTATTTAAGGCAAGATATGTTGATTGTCATTTTGATGAGAAAGTTTTCCGCCGTTAGGGGGAGACAAAGTACCGTTTCCTGAAGAACGACGTGAAATTACATGGAACGTTCCTTCACTTTCTCATCTTGACCCACGAACAAATCAATGCAAGCAAGAATAAGAAGGATAATTCATTTACAAAATGTTGCAAATCATTGCCTGACGCATTTACTGATAGTCAAAAGATAACAAAATCCCACGTTCCGGCGATGAATACGCCAATTCGCTTGATGTCTCTGAAAGACATGATAATGGTATACCAAAAGCAAGTCTAAAACGGGCGCCCTGTCGGTGCAAAAGATAAAAACCCTCGAAAGAGAAGGTACAAGTTAATGCTCCCAAAGAAAACTCCAGAAGAGCAAAGAAGTTCACAACCTGAAAGCGCTATAGAAATTGAAACTGATCAGTCTAAAATTGATAAACAAGTTGCTCCTGAAGAAGCAAGTGAACAAAATTTTGAAGAAATCTCTTTGAATTATGTAAGTTCAGGAGAAAATTGAGATAGACAAAAGGTTATTATTGATCATTTTTGCTTATGGTATTGCATGTGAAATTGTATGAGGATCCTGAACCGAGATCCATTGAACAATGTCGACAAAGAAATGATTGGCCAAAGTGGAAAGATGCAATCCAAAGAACTGAAATCATTAGAAAGTCGCAAAGTATTTGGACCTGTAGTCCAAACCCTGAAGGGATAAAACCTATTGGATATAAATGGGTTTTTGTACGAAAACGCAATGAGAAAAATGAGATTGTGGATACAAGGCACGTCTTGTTGCGCAAGGTTTTTCACAAAGACCTGGGCTTGATTATGATGAAAATATTTCCAGTAATTGATGTCATAACATTACGATATCTAATCAGCCTGGCAGTTGCTAAAAACCTTGATATGCGGTTAATGGATGTGGTTACTGCATACTTATATGGATTTTTAGATAATGATATTTATATGAAGATCCCTGAAGGATTAAAATTGCCTACAAATGTGATCAAAAGCACATGGATTATACTCAATCAAATTACAGAGATCCTTGTATGGACTAAAACAATCTGGCAGGATGTGGTATAATCGTCTCAGTGAGTATCTCATTAGAGAAGGATATGTAAAAATCCAATTTGTCCATGTGTATTTATCAAGAGATCTGAAAATGGGTTCTCTATAATTGCTGTTACGTTGATGACTTGAATCTTGTTGGAACTCCTGAAGAGCTTACCAAAACTGCTAATTATCTCATGAAAGAGTTTGAGATGAAAGATCTGGAAAAACCAAATTTTGTCTCGGCCTGCAGATCGAGCATTTGCCTAATGGAATCTTCTATCTACGTACACGGAGAAGATCTTGAAGAGATTTTATATGGATAAAGCTCACCATTGAGTAGTCCTATGGTGGTACGATCATTAGATGTAAAGAAAGATCCATTCCGACCACCAGAAGATAATGAGGAATTATTAGGTCCAGAAGTACCTTATCTTAGTGCTATTGGTGCTTTAATGTATCTTGCAAATTGCTCGAGACCAGATATAGCATTCTCAGTGAATTTATTGGCGAGATATAGCTCTACACCAACACGAAGACATTGGAATTGTCAAGCATATTTTACGCTATCTTCGGGAACAATAGATATGGTATTCTATTCAAAAATTCTGAGTCACAGTTGTTGGGATATGCTGATGCTGGCTATCATCTGACCCTCATAAGGGAAGATCACAGAGTGGATATGTTTTTACTTGTGGAGGTACAGCTATATCATGGAGATCAGTGAAGCAGACATTAACAGCCACATCTTCCAACCATTCGAGATTTTAGCATTACATGAAGCGAGTCGTGAATGTGTATGGTTAAGGTCGATGATTCAACATTTAAGAATCATGTGGATTATCTTCACTGAGAAAGACTCCGACGATATTGTTTGAAGATAATGCTGCATGTATTGCTCAAATTAAGAATGGCTACATCAAAGGAGAGAAGACGAAGCATATATCGCCAAAATTTTTCTACACTCATGATCTTGAGAAGAATGGCGACAATCAAACAAGAATTTTGCTGATTTGTTCACCAAAGCACTACCACAACTACATTTAGAAAGATGGTCTACAGCATTGGAATGCGTCAACTGAAAGACCTTTGTCAGCATCAGGGGGAGTGTGATTACTATACATACTGTACTCTTTTTCTTCGTCCAAGTTTTATCCCACAGGGTTTTCTTGGCAAGGTTTTAACGAGCAGTGTTCACACTTACCAATTTTAGGAATGTGTACTCTTTTCCTTCGACCAAGTTTTTATCCACTGGGTTTTTCTTGTCAAGGTTTTAACGAGGCATATTCTATAAAATTTGGACATCCAAGGGGGAGTATTGTATATTACTATGTATGTTAGTGGGGTTAGTGGATGTCCAAACATTAACACCCACTAAGGCCATTAACACCCACTAAGAATCATGGTGATAGTGGGCATTAATCTAAAGAATAGGTTACAATTTTCATATCCTATAAATAGGACAACTTCTTGTAAGATTGAATACGCCTTTGAAAAATATATTGCTTCTTCCTCTTGTTTTATTTATATATTATTCGAGTTTATAACATTATTTTATCAGAACATTCATTTTCAACGATAACTCAATTAGTGTTCTGAAAAAATGACTTGTTAAACTCTTGTGGCTTCACAAATTATTCATGAGAAATTCGTTTTAGTTTTTTTTCCAGAGCGATTCTTTCTGGTTTCAAGTTTGATTTTTTCATATTTTCTATAACTAAAATAGAAACCGTGTATTTGACTACAAGTTAAAAGAGATTCCTTTTTTTTCCCCAACTTTGGCTTTATATAGTTTAACAAAATCACGACACTCTCTTTAGTTCCAAAATTTTGAGAGTCACACCTCGTATGCCATTAGACTATAAATATAATTTCTGCTAGCTTTAACAGAAATTTGATGTTTATGTAAAAATTAGAATTTTAAACTAGAGAGAGGGCCCTCTCTCAGAGTTGATTCAACAAATTACAAGGAGCAAAATGTCATGTTTTCATCACTTTTTCCAAATAGAATGATATCGGAAAGAAAGTAAGACTCCAACCTCAAGAGTCCTATATAAATAAAAAAATGTGTAACAACAAATCAATCTGTAGCACGTTTCACTAACGTGAGATTATTGTATATATTGCCTCATCTTGTAGAGTTTTGTGATTGATGTAAATCAAAAGATGTGTGACAATAAATCAATCTATAACACGTTTCACCAACGTGAGATTATTGTATACGACTCGTATAGGTTTGAGTTTGGTATGTGTTTGGGTCATAATGAGACCAAATTAGTGGATCCATCAACTTAAAAATGAAAATCCAAATTAGTAGACACGGATCTCTTATTGCTTTACACTTGGGCCCAATTAACTTCTACAGAAGAGGCCCAAATGCTTTTTGCCAATAACAGTTCCCTCATAACACACACTGTGAGCTCTTATTCTCAACAATGGCGTCAAAGTTTTCACCGACTCAACTCAGATCACTAGAGCACCGAATTCGTTACGGACTCAGAAACTCTCCGTTGAGTTGCTTTCAGCGATTCAATTACTGGAAGTATTATTCAAGTGATTCGAAAACACCCCCGGTCGTTTCTGATCCACCGGTTGGTGCCGACGCTAATCGGAAATTCGAAAATAAGAGATTTACAAGTTCTTCGAATGAAGCCGAGCTAGCTAAATTCTCTGCTATTTCAGATACCTGGTAGAATTTAGAATTGTTATTACGAGTAAATTTTGTGCTTTTTTATGGATGTCGGAAAGCAATTGTTTAAATTTTGTTTGTTTCCTCCCTGCTTCTGCTTTGTTCTGGCAACAACAGGTGGGATGCGGAAGGTCCGTTTAAGCCATTGCATGCGATGAATCCTACCAGACTAGCTTTCATTAGGTCCACTTTGTGCCGTCATTTCGGGTATTTCACCTTTTATTCTTTGAGAATTCTACTTTCTTTTTTTTTCCTGGTTGTTGCCAGAATGCCGTTTTCTTTCAGTGGTATCATGAATTAACTTGTAGAAGAGTTAACTATTTTTTTTTTTGTTCATGTAAGGTTAGGATTTTTCTCCTGTTGGTTTTGGCGGCAATATCTTATGCATTTATAGATGCTACTTTTTCCAAATATAGGAAAAGCATGCGTAAGAATTAAATATCTACTCCTGGTATTGATAATATCTAGAAAAGGTTGATCCATCTCTTTTGTAGCTTATGCATGTTTGGTAAGTTATCTAGATAGGGCTAAGTGGATTTTAATGTTCTGGGGCAATCCCAGCAAGTAATTTTTCTTTTTAAAGTAAAAAAGTTAACTTTAGTGTACACCAATTTTGTGCAACCACTGCTCAACTCTAACGAATATTTGTACGTTGAACTGTGAGGGAAGGGAAAACTAGAATATTTGCTGTTATAGCGTTAGGCCAATGACAATACACTCTTAAGTACATTAGAAGGCCCTGACCAACGCTAGCTGGAAGGTTGTATTATACCCTGATTCCCAGTATCCAACAATATGTCCCAGGTAGACTCCATCATGCAATGATGCCACTTATCAGTTGTCTGTGCAAAATCAAGCACCATTTTAAATTATGCCAAATGGAGAGAAACAGACTGTAGGGGATTTCAGCGTAACAGCCATAACACAAGGGTGGCCTTCTGAGGCCTTTTCAAGTTCCAAAATCTGTCTCCATGCTCCAAATTGGGAGGTTTTTATTTATAATTTAATTTGTTATTCAATGAAGCAACAGAAATTTTGCGAAGTGATGCAACCTCTAATTCACAACTTGTTTACACCGTTAGATAGTTCCTGGATAGTTGTTTCATCAAGTTCTTGGCAAGGTACAGGTTATTCCCCTTGATATGTTTTAATTTATGCACTGACTGCACACTAGCCTGGGATAATCAGTGAAATTGTCCCCAGTCTTAGTCTTCTGTGGTTAACTTTTCGATGGATGGGTGTCCAACTATGTTCATTTGATATTTTGAGTAGGGACAGGATCAATTAGTAACATTAAAGTTGTTTGACTGATCTGCAGCGAAGTTTTCCTTCCACTAAGCTGCTAGATATATGCAATATCTTTTATAAGGTGGTTAGGCATGTTTGTTTCTATTTATTCTTCAAATATTTAGCCTTGTTTTTCCCTTTTTTTCCTATGTAAGGTTGGAGCGTGCTTTCGCTTCACGTGTCCGTGTTCTCTAATACCTGGCACTCTTTCTCCTATAGTATGTTTTCTTTTGTTTTGGGTGTTGATTTCTATTTAATTTGTGCAGAAAGGATCCTTTTTGCACGAGGCCTTTTGAAGGACTGAAGTTTGTGGATGTTGGCTGTGGAGGAGGTATTCTGTCTGAGGTCCGTGTTCTTTATATGTTGTTACTTGGCTGAGATTTAGTAATTTTTTTCTCCTAGATGGTGCTCTAAGGTATCAAACATTAAAGGTCATGAAATCATACAAACCCAATGCTCACAACTAAGCTCTATAAGCATTTCTACTATGAGGAAATCTAGTTGATTTTATCTTCTGGTATGGACATGCTTCTGGAGAATAGAGATAATATTATGTTGCAATCAAATGTTGAAGAAAATACCAGCCTGAAACTTATTTTATCATTCTTCCAAATGCCTCTTCTCACTGCAATTCAAGTAAGCTCCTACATAGGGCGAAGGTTTAGCATGACATTTTCTTCAAAATTTGGTTGCAATATACTATGTGTGGTTTCAGAGGCTGAATGTGAAACCACACATAGTATATTGCAATCAAATTTTGAAGAAAATGCCAGTTTGAACCTTCGCTCCTATGTAGGAGCTTACCTGAATTGCAGGGAAAAGAGTTATTTGCAAGAATGATAACATAAGGGATAGTGTATATGTTGTTGAACAAAGAGCAGAAAATTGGATGTCCCAAATTTAATTGTTGATTCGTTGCATTTGTTTTTCTGCGGGAAGAAGTCACAGATAATACATGCTAATGACCTCTTTTTTCTATTTGGTTTATCATGAAGCCTTTGGCTAGAATGGGAGCTACTGTGACAGGAATTGATGCAGTGGATAAGAACATCAAAATTGCACGTCTCCATGCGGTATATGCTTCTGTACTTTAATTAAAGTGAAACAAGGATTGTATGTTGCTGATAGCAAACTCTACCTGCTCACTATTTTGTAAAAGTTGCATACATATGAAATTTAAATGACAAAACAAAAACAAGGATTGTGGTGCAGGACATTATAGGTTAGGTTCTGGGTCTGCTCCTTCAAGTACTCCCATTTTTAGAGTGGTATGAAAACAAACAATTTCACTGAGCTTTTATGCTTTGCAGTTTTACTTTTTTTTTTTTTTTTCATTTTTCTCCTTAGGATTCAATCTAATTAAAATAACGATAATGTTTTTTTTGTTGTTATTGTTATTATCATTGTTGTTATTGTTATGATATCTCATTCCAGGATTTAGACCCAGTTGCTTCATCAATCGAGTACCTTTGCACAACAGCTGGTACATGCCATTCTGAATAATGGATTTCATTTTATCTTCTTAGATATGGATGTTCTGTTTCGTTAATATGTTCACTCAGTAATCATATTTTGGCACTGGAACAATCAGAAAGCACTGATTTTTTTCTTCATAGGTTGTATTTATTTTTGAGGTATTTTGCCTAGTTGGTGAAGAAAGGATCCGATGATGTGTACTATTGGCTGTGCATTATCAACATACCATAGACGAGTCCTTTGCTTCAGGTTCTATTTTTAAGTGTGAGTAGGGATTGGTATCAACCATTCAAAGTAAATATGTAGCTGGTAATTGACATTTACAAACTTCTTTTCCATAGCAAGAAGAAACAGAACATCTTCAAACTCTGCGGTTTTCCCTGTCTATGTTCTTTCCCGGAATTAGCTTGGATTTGGGACATTCGAGTTATTGTGATTGTGGAACACAATATATGCATCATTGTGTTGATTTATCAATATCTAACTGGAGTTTTATCATGGTGGTATGTTTGCTTGTGTCATTAGGATTTTTGTGTCTCTCAGTTTTCTTTATAAGCTTCATTCCTTAAATTATTTGAAGCTGTTTCCAATTAATTGATTTTATTCTTTGAGTGTGCTCAGAAACTTCTGATTTCATGAGCAGAAATATTGGTGGAAGAGCACCGTGAGTTTGATGCTGTTCTTGCTCTGGAGGTACAACACAAAGATGTGCCTTTTTTCTGTTTGTTTCATGACCTTTTGCTGAGTCATGGTTGGTATCTTCATAGAAGTGTATAAAGAGAACTCGGGACGAAGTATTGCAAAGCTTGTGTCTGTAAGCATGTACACGGCAATCCTTATGGTTTTTATTTCCTGTAGGTAATCGAGCATGTGGCTGATCCTGCTGACTTCTGCAAATCGTTGTCGGATTTGGCTGTTTTCGGAGGGGCAACTGTGATTTCAACCATTAATCGGTCAATGAGAGCATATGCAACTGCGGTTATTGCAGCGGAGTATCTTTTACAATGGGTATGACAGTCGTAATTTGTTCCAAGTTATTTTCTTTTGATGATTAATGTTGTCTGTCACGCTGTTAAGATCCGAGCTGACCTTGCCGAGCAGACCTTGCTGAGCTCGGCCGTGTCAAGCGCTGAGCTGTGCTAACGAAATTGACCAGAATTGCGGATAAAGATTTGCGGATATATCAGTTTGATTCTTTGTAGTTATCTAATTGATTCCTTATAGTTATCACGTATCTGTGATTGATTTGACCAGATTTGATTGGTATCTATTCTTACCATACTTGTACATAACTACAAGGAATCAATTAGATAACTACAAAGAATCAAACTGATATGCCCGCAAATCTTTATCCGCAATTCTGGTCAATTTCGTCATCACAGCTCGGCAAGGTCAGTTCGGATCTTAACACGCGCAAACATTTGCGACTCGTTTGATTGTGTCTGTTGGTTTGGATCTGGATCATCTGGCTTTCGACCATTTGTAGTCATTTTTCGTACTAGATTTACCTTGTTTTGGTATACTTTTCATGGCAATGCTTCATTTGGACTTCTTTTGTGCAAACCCATATACGAAACACTTCTGACGGGATGACTATTGAACTTACCAGCTGCCTAAGGGTACGCATCAGTGGTCAAGCTTCCTCACTCCTGAAGAACTCGTACTAATTCTGCAGCGCTCTTCTGTCTCTGTAAGCAAAACAGCTTTTGGATGGCTTCTTTTCTTTCATTTTTTTTTCCCTTTACGTTGATGAAGTTCTCTAGTATAACTTTGTTCTAAAGCTGTTGTCTGCTTTTGGTTTCTCAAGGTTGAAGAAATGGCTGGTTTTGTGTTTAATCCACTGACAGGGAGGTGGTCTCTCTCCGACGATGTGGGTGTAAATTTCATAGCTTTTGGCACGAAAGACCGCAAATGAACTCAAGATCTTGTCCAAATTTGGTAGTGTTCCTTCGTAGTTATTTTGGCTGCCCTTGATGATTATATACGCCTGCCAATTTGGAAGGTTCTGTTGATTCTAAAATATGTAGGTTTGTAAAATAATATACTATATCTACTTATATTAAATTTGTTAGGTTCATAACATAATGTATCACATGTATGATGCTGCCTCCATCCTATCGACATTGACTTTCGTATAAATTACTGTATTTTGAAAAGTTTAAGTGGATTTATATTTTGACACCGAATATAAAACAGTCCTAGGCTAGCATTCTTTTAGATAGCGTGAGGATGGTGGCGGCTTTGTTGTTGGCTTTCTCCAGGGGAATAATATGTTTGAAAGTTACAGACTTAAGGAAAGAAATACAGGTTGTTTCTCGATGATTCATATCTGTGTTAGAAATATACAGAGGTTTCTCGATGACTCATAATGAAAATTGTGTCAAGATGTGTCGATCGATTGATACTTCACAATATAAGATTTGTAGCTAATTTAGTGAGTTATTTTACTCGATACAAGAAGGGAAAAGAAACACACACAAAGAAGTTAGGCTTGCCCTAACTGAACAAAAGAACTCCGAAAGGTTTTTAGGAGATTCTTTGTTGAAGTATCTCTTCTGAAACACTCTTACACAGCGAAAACACCTCACAAATGGCGTACACTCTCTGTCTATACACTACACGTATAAATATGTGTTATGTTGAAGATTGACTACTTAAAGTTAGGGATTGACTACTTAAAGTTAGGGATTGATTGCGTTAAATTAGGTTGTAAATCATACCATGTATAGGATAGTCAAATCAGCAAATTAAGATGATTGATTAGGTTTCCTTGTACAGCAAAATAGTGTACACTATAAATGGAGTAGGTGATGTATAACGATGATAGACCAAGGAGATCCCTGAGATCGCGTGTCGTGAGATTAAGGTCACGTGAGCAGTAATGCAGAGGCCAAGTAGATAGCTTGCTGAAGAATAGGTCAAGTTTGTTATTAATTTCCTTAGATAAGGTTGTTATCCAATTTAGTAAATAAAGCAGTTGTGTATTGACTGAACTATCCTATTCCTTGTGGACGTGTCCTGGGAAGTAGGAGAAGTAGTTATTCCTTTCTGTATTTAAGGTCTTTCTATGGCAATAAGAGAGCAGACTATTTTTCTACCAAACTTTTGTGGTTGTTCTTACCCTAAATAGAACTAATTGATACTCCAACAAAATTGCAGCTTTGATTGGGACCTATCATTGGTATCAGAGCGAGGTTTCCATGGCGACCAAGGAACGGAAGGATAGAGAAACTAGAGGTGGGTCTTGGAGGACTCCAAGACAACTTGAGTCGAATGGAGTTGGGCATGGCTGACAAGCTTCATCGCATGGAGGACACCCTACAAAGACTTTCTGAGTCGTTGCTATCCACCAACGAAGCCTCAACCAGTAACTTCAACGATCGTAACAGATGCGTCCAAAATTCTCGTGAGGTACCTCGTGAACAAGCTGAAGGAGGACGTCCCCCGTTCTCGTCGAAGACCGCCAAGCTAGAATTTCCTCGATATTCTGGCAATGACCCCTCCGAATGGTTTACCCGAGTAGAGCAGTTCTTTGAGTACCAAGGCACTCCGGATAATCAGAAAGTGGCACTTGCTTCGTACCATTTGGAAGGTGAAGCCAATCAGTGGTGGCAGTGGTTGAGAAAGGCGTATAAGGAGAAGAAATAGAAAGGGTGGTCTCATGGGCAGCATTCCATGAGGAGTTATGGGCCAGATTTGGACCTACAGAATGTGAGGATTTTGACGAAGCCTTGTCTCGAGTGAAGCAGGTAGGGTCCTTACGTGACTACCAGAGGGAGTTCGAGAGGCTGGGCAATCGAGTACAAGGATGGACACAGAAAGCTCTAGTGGGTACATTCTTGGGTGGCCTCAAACCTGATATCGCAGATGGCATTCGTATGTTTAAGCCCAAGACGTTGAAGGAAGTAAGCAGTTTGGCCCGAATGAGAGATGAACAACTTAACCGTCAGAGAATATTAGTACGCCCTTCCACACGGGTGATCTCTGAACCCCCTACATTGGCAGCGCCTAAGACTACGCCATCTACGAAGCGGCTGTCTTGGGAGGAAATGCAGAAAAGAAGGGCACAGAGCCTCTGTTTTAATTGTGATGAGAAATTTACTCCTGGGCACAAGTGTCGCCGACCGCAACTACTTATATTGGAGAGTGCCACTGAGCCAGTCGACGTTGGGGGGCGGAAGACCAAGACGAATTTCAACCCGAGATATCACTACACGCACTCTCTGGATGGTCACCGCACCAAGCAATGCGGGTAATGGCAAGGATTGGACAACATGAAGTAGTGGTGTTAATTGATAGTGGGTCTACCCACAATTTCATTAGCAGCAAGATAGCAGAATTGTTGCAGCTACCAGTGGTTCCCACTAATCCATTCAATGTGAAGGTAGCAAATGGAAATCCACTAAGGTGCCAAGGAAGATATGAGAATGTTCAAGTACTACTTCAGGGGATCCCTTTCTATCTTACCCTTTATGCTTTGCCCTTGAGTGGGCTGGACATGGTGCTTGGGGTCCATTGGTTGGAGAACCTAGGGACAGTGGTGTGCAATTGGAAGCTGATGACCATGGAATTTCAATGGAATAACCAGATATGCAAGTTGAACGGCATCGGGTCGGGATCAATCCAACCAGTGACTATGCAATATCTTTCTAAGGAGATTCGACAAGGAAGCTTGATCTGTGCCTTATGCCTTCAAGTAAACAGCGAGTCGACGTCTCAAGAAATACATGCCGATATGAAACAACTGTTGGAAACCTTTGACGGACTATTCCAAGAGCCAATGCAACTTCCGCCTAAAAGAGAAATAGACCACCACATTAATTTGAAGGAAGGGACCGAGCCTGTCAACGTGCGACCATACAGGTATGCCCATTTTCAAAAAACTGAAATTGAAAAACAAGTGCAAGATATGCTGAAGTTGGGGCTTATAAGACCAAGCACCAGTCCTTTTTCATCCCCTGTCCTCTTGGTCAAAAAGAAAGATGGTACATGGCGCTTTTGTACGGACTATGGAGCGCTTAATGCTGTGACTATCAAGGACAGATTTCCAATCCCGACAATTGATGATATGCTTGATGAGCTTCATGGAGCGTCTTACTTCACCAAACTGGATTTGCGAGCCGGATACCATCAGGTGCGAGTACATGCCTCTGATATTTACAAAACCGCGTTTCGTACCCATAATGGCCATTATGAGTACTTAGTTATGCCCTTCGGTTTATGCAATGCTCCCTCCACCTTTCAAGCACTAATGAACTCAATATTTCGGCCCTACCTACGCAAATTCGTTCTAGTGTTCTTTGACGACATATTAATCTATAGCCCCAACTGGACCATGCACCTCCAGCATGTTCAAAAGACTTTGGAGATACTAAAACAGCACCAGTTTTTTATTAAACTCAGCAAATGTGCATTTGGACAACAAGAGATTGAGTATTTGGGACACATTGTGACACCACAAGGGGTAAGGGTGGACCAAGGAAAAATTTCGGCCATGGTCAAGTGGCCGAAACCTAATAACATCTCTGAATTGCGTGGGTTTCTAGGTCTCACAGGTTACTATCGACGGTTTGTTCGCAATTATGGACTTATCGCACGGCCATTAACCAATCTTCTTAAAAAGGGGCAGTTTGGATGGTCCGACGAAGCTGAGCAGGCTTTCTACAATCTCAAGGCGGCAATGACCACCACTCCTACCCTCGCCACACCAAATTTTGATGAGCCCTTCATCATCGAATCTGATGCCTCAGGTGAAGGAATAGGTGCTGTTTTATCTCAACAGGGACGACCCCTTGCTTTATGAGTCGCGCTTTAGGCGCTGCCAAGCGCTCTTGGTCCATCTACGCCAAGGAAATGCTCGCTATTATTCATGCCGTCCAAACTTGGAGGCCTTATTTGCTTGGGAGGAAATTCTATATCCATACCGATCAGCGCAGCCTTAAATTCTTGTTGGAACAACGCATCGCAACACCTGAGCAACAAAAGTGGGTTGCTAAATTACTCGGGTATGACTATGAAATCATATATAAGCCTGGCCGAGAAAATACTGCCGCCGATGCATTATCGCGAGTGACAGGAAGTCCAAGCCTTGAGGCTTTATTTGTACCTCAATCTTCACTGTGGGATGCAATCAGAGAGGAAGCCTATGACCACACCTACATGAAAAAAATCAGCAACCAAGCCATTGAACAACCTGGGAACCCTTACACATTGCGGCATGGCTTGGTACACTACAAGAATAGGGTAGTAATACCCCCAGGTTCTAACATTATACAGAATCTCCTAAAAGAATTCCATGATTCTCCCTTGGGAGGCCATTCTGGAGTGCTTCGCACATATAAACGATTAGCGCAACAATTTTATTGGCCAGCCATGCACCGGACTGTGAAGGAATATGTTGCCTCTTGCGACACATGTCAACGAGCAAAAGCAGCAGAAACATTGGCACCCGCTGGACTTCTACAGCCGCTTCCAATTCCATGTCAAGTTTGGGACGATATTACAATGGATTTCATCGACGGTCTGCCGCAGTCGAATGGCAAGAGTGCGATCCTAGTCGTAGTGGATCGACTCAGCAAATCGGCTCATTTTTTAGCCATGTCACATCCGTACACGGCAAAAATGGTAGCTGAAAAGTTTGTGGAGGGGGTCGTTAAACTTCATGGGATGCCTCGGTCTATTATTAGTGATCGTGACCCGGTGTTCATTAGTCGTTTTTGGCAAGAGTTCTTCAAGCTATCGGGCACACAACTGAAGATGAGCTCTGCTTATCATCCACAAACAGATGGCCAGTCCGAAGTGGTCAACCGGTGTATCGAACAATATCTTCGGTGCTTCACTGCTCACCAACCTCGCAAATGGCATTTCTATCTTCCTTGGGCCGAATTCTGGTATAACACCGCTTACCACTCCTCTACAGGAATGACTCCGTTTCAAGCTCTATATGGACGGCCTCCTCCAACCATCCCTTACTATAATGAGGGACTATGTTCTGTGCACGAGGTGGATCAAAATTTGGTTTCAAGGGATGAGGTACTACGGCAACTTAAAGCCAATCTACACGCCGCAAATAACAGAATGAAACAGCATGCGGACTTAAAGCGGCGGGACATCGAGTATACTGTGGGCGACATGGTGTTTCTTAAACTTCATCCCTACCGCCAACAATCAGTGTTCAAGAGAGCTTATCAGAAACTCGCCAGCAAGTTTTATGGGCCGTACCAGATTGAGGAAAGAATTGGCAAGGTGGCGTACAAGCTCCTCCTTCCAGAAGGTTCTCGCATACATCCCGTCTTCCATGTCTCTCTTCTTAAGAAGCATCTCGGAGAAAACGTTGCACCTAGCACAGAGTTACCCCCTATAGCTGACGACGGAGATTGGGTCGTGGAACCAGAGGCGATTTTAGATACGCGGTGGGTCAAGAAGGGGTCCAAGTTTACTGAAGAAAGTCTAGTCAAGTGGAAGCGCTTACCGGAAGAGGATGCAACCTGGGAAAATTCTCAGGAGCTAGCTGAGAAATTTGTAAACTTGAACCTTGAGGACAAGGTTCCGACAGATGGGGAGGGTGATGATAGACCAAGGAGATCCCTGAGATCGCGTGTCGTGAGATTAAGGTCACGTGAGCAGTAATGCAGAGGCCAAGTAGATAGCTTGCTGAAGAATAGGTCAAGTTTGTTATTAATTTCCTTAGATAAGGTTGTTATCCAATTTAGTAAATAAAGCAGTTGTGTATTGACTGAACTATCCTATTCCTTGTGGACGTGTCCTGGGAAGTAGGAGAAGTAGTATTCCTTTCTGTATTTAAGGTCTTTCTATGGCAATAAGAGAGCAGACTATTTTTCTACCAAACTTTTGTGGTTGTTCTTACCCTAAATAGAACTAATTGATACTCCAACAAAATTGCAGCTTTGATTGGGACCTATCAAACGATTGAATAAAAGAAAGAAAATTTCTGCAAATCAATTTGTCCTTTTAACATGGTATCAGAGCATGACACTTCCTCTCTGAATTTAAAGTTTCTGAGAAATAGGCTCAGAAAATAATTCATCATTGCCTGAAACCCTTCTCAGCCATACGGCTAAGACCTGATTGGCCTTCACAGGAAGAACTGTGTTGCTCAATCAAGTTTGCTCTCACAAAACAGACCCACATAAACAGATACAAACATGTCAGAGACTGGAAAAACTGAAGCCACCACTTCCACCTCCGCACCAGAAACACCATCAAGCACTGTTCCCGGAGATTTGGCATTACAAGTAGCCCAAATTCTCCGGGACAGTCTCCGATCTCCTCCACCACCGCAACCAGTCGTGACACCCGGACCTGAGACATTACACATCTCAGTCAAATTAAATAGCAGTAATTATTCACTGTGGTCCACAGTGATATATCGGGCCATTCTTGGCCAGGGCAAGATTGCCCATTTAACTGGAAATCCTCAACCACCATCACCGACTGATCCGAGTTATATCGGATGGGAGCAGGACGACAACAGAGTTTTTACCTGGATATTGCAGAATGTAGAACCCACAATGATAAGTAATATAACTAGGTATCCCACAGCCAAGGCATTGTGGGATGGCCTAGCTCTCACCTATGGCATGGGCGGAGATGGCCTTCAAGTTTTCGACTTATACAAGAAGGCCAGCTCTATTCGACAGGGAAGTGGCAGTGTTGAAGACTGCTGGAATAGGCTCCAAGATGTCTGGGTGTCAATTGACACCAAAGATCCAAACCCGATGCACTGTCCGGAGGATATCCGCCTGTACCATCAAAAAACTCAGGTATTTCGATTATATCAATTTTTAATGGCTATTGGAGACCATTTGAACAGGAAAAAAGGGAGATAGTCAAAAGAGATCCGCTGCCTACGGTGGAGGCAGCCTTCGCAGAAATCCGCCGGGCAGAAGCCCGGAATAGTGTGCTCAGGGGACAACCTCCCTCAGAAACAGAGTCATCACTGGGAGTAGGGCAGGGACTGACTGGAAAAGCTCCAGTCTTTGGAAAGAATCGAAGCAAACAGGGACAGACAGCCAACCCTTCCCGCTCAAACACATCATTGCGGGATGGGAAGGCAGATAAAAGCCACCTAACGTGTAACCATTGCAAAAGAAGGGCCATACGAAAGATAATGCTTTCAGTTGCTAGGTTACCCGGATTGGTGGGAGGGAAAGAAGGTGACCACTACCGCCTTCGGTGGAACAGGGGCAGCAGTCAACAACATCTCCATCCCCCATGGCGAAGAAGAGGATAGAGGCATAGAGGGGAGAAGGATGGGTCTGCCAGAAGCAGAGCAAAGAAGCCAGACGGATGGAACGCAGGAGAAGCATCCAGAGAATGCTAGAGGGCACACAGCGGCGGCAGGTAGATGGGGGCTTGAGGGAAACCCTAGCCCCCAACACTATTTATACCCTAATATTAATCCCCTGGTCCCTTATATTTCTGGAAATGTTAATACAGTCCATGCAGAAATTACTAATCCAGTCCCTGCACTATCCGAAAAGTACATGCCACCCGTGCCAAATCTCCAATCCACCAGACTAGCCCCTCAGTTATCCAACAGTACCATATCCACCCCAGAGGTTTCACCAAAAGCCACATCTGCCCCTCAAACTCCCAGCAAATTCCAGAAAAGTCCTCTTACTACTTATAATACCACCACTACCCCTCACAAAACTACGGTCGCATATCGCAGCGGTCAACCCCATACTAATCACAATTCTCGCTGGATAATTGATTGTGGGGCCACTGACACTATGTCATTTGACCCCACTGATTTTATCAGTCATTCACCTCCCGTAAAATCCCATGTTGAAACTGCTAGTGGTGAGATTATTCCTGTTAAAGGGGGGGCCATTACCATTACTCCTCTTTACTCCTGAAATTACTGTACCCCATTGCCTGTTTGTGCCTTCCCTGTCTACCAAGTTATTGTCGGTCAGTCAGATTACTAAAGAATTGGATTGCGTCGTCCTTATGTATCCTTCCTTTTGTTTATTGCAGGACATTCATACGGGGACCATCATTGGACGTGGTACTGAGACCGGTGGACTTTATTATGTGGACACTGTAGAGCAGCAGGGCCGGTCTAATCTTGCCACTGGTACAGTTACTCGTCAGTTGTGGCTCTGGCATCGCCGGTTAGGACATTCGTCGTTTAGTTATCTTAAATTTTTATTTCCAGACTTATTTTCCTCCCATTTGAATAAATTACCTGATTTGACCTGTACCACTTGTCTCCGGGCCAAACAGCCTCGAGGAACATATCGGTCTAATAATACTCGTGTTGAGAAAATATTTTCTTTAGTCCATTCAGATGTATGGGGACCTGCCCCACAGTCTACGCCACTTGGTTATCGATACTTTGTCACATTTATTGACGATTGTTCTCGCATGACGTGGATATACATTCTTAAACATAAATCAGAAGTTGCTACAAAATTCGTCGAATTTCATAAAATGATTACAACAAAATTCCGTACTTCCATTCAAATTCTTCGAACTGATAATGGTGGGGAATATCTTGATGGGGCACTCAAAAATTATTTTTCTGATCTTGGGCTAGTTCATCAAACCTCTTGTTCTGGTACTCCTGAACAAAACGGAGTAGCTGAACGGAAAAATCGGACTTTGCTAGAAATGACACGAGCTATGATGCTTGACGGTCATGTTCCTCAGGTTTTTTGGCCAGAAGCAGTGGCTACTGCCACATACCTAAGTAATCGCTTACCCACATCCATCCTTCATCATCAAACCCCACTCCAAGTACTGGCCACCCAAACCACAATTCCCTCAATCATGACCCTACCACCCAAAGTTTTTGGGTGCACTGTTTTTGTCCATGTCTCCAAAAATCACCGACATAAATTTGACCCCTGTGCAGAGAAATGTGCCTTTGTCGGATACGCCTCTACCCAAAGGGGGTACCGCTGTTACAATCCTCGTACTCGTCGTATCATCATAACAATGAATTTGAAACCGAACCATTTTTTGCCACCCAATCTCAGTCTCAGGGGGAGATAACTAATGTCGATACTCTCGATTGGCTGTCAGCGCCATACTGGTCGACAATTGAGCCACGGCAAGTAGATAACGCCGACTACTCAACAGCGATCCACGATAATAATGACACCGGTTCCAGGCCTGTCAGTGCTGATCCCCGGATGAATGATCTGCAACAGGTAAACGGTAGTATACATACTGATGACTCCATTCATTCTTCTGGTACTGACTTACACGACTCACCGTTGCATGATCACATGACTGTCACCCATTCACCTATCCACTCACCTGAATTACAAATTGAAAGTTCTTTACACATGGACTGTACTAACCTTTCCTCAGAGAATCAGGGACGCACACTTCCGCCCAGGAAAAACAGAGGAGTACCACCAGTCAGGTATTCACCAACCAAACTTGCTCAGGCCACTAAATATCCTGTCGAGGCATTTCCAAAACAGGTGTCAGAAACCGCACATAGCTTTTTCACCACCATATGTACTGAGCAAATTCCTCACAATGTGGAAGAAGCATGTAAACAACCACAATGGAAACAAGCTATGGATGCAGAAATGGACGCACTAAGAATGAACCAAACTTGGGAAAAATGTGAGTTACCCCACGGAAAAAAACCTGTTGGATGCAGATGGGTTTTCACAGTCAAGTACAAAGCGGATGGGAGTGTTGAAAGGTATAAAGCTAGATTGGTGGCAAAGGGATACACACAAACGTACGGCATTGACTATTCAGAAACCTTCTCCCCTGTGGCACGAATAGACACTATACGGGTACTGTTCTCCATTGCTGTTAATCAAAATTGGCCTTTGCAACAGTTTGACGTAAAAAATGCATTCCTACACGGAGAGTTAAAAGAAGAAGTGTACATGACACCACCACCAGGGTTCACTGAAGGGTTTGGGCCTTCTCAGGTATGTCGACTAAAGAAAGCGTTATATGGTCTTAAACAGTCACCCCGAGCTTGGTTTGGCAGGTTCACAGCCGTAATGAAAAAGGATGGATACAAACAAAGCAATGCTGATCA
>AP025052.1:22994591-23094989 GCA_036186865.1 Eustoma russellianum | reverse complement strand
GAGAGTGGGAGAAGTGGAGGAGAGAAAAGAGGAAGATGAAATGAATTTGGGAAAATGGGGAGTGGAAGAGGAAGATCGTGGGAAAGAGGGAGAGAGGAAACTGACGGCAAGAGTTTATGATCATTGAATGGCGCAAAAACTGAAGAGACGGCGGAAATGACAGTGTAGGAATAGGGTTGAAGCGCCTCAAGTGACTTCGAACGACTTCATACAAACGGATGAAGCGCTTGAAGTCACATTGAACGGGTGTGGAAATCCAGATTAAGCGCTTAAAGTCACATCGAACGAGTGAATATTTTGGGATAAAGCGCTTGATGTCACTTTGAACGAGTGACATCCTTAACATCAGGCGCTTGATGTAACATCGAACGCCTTAACAGTTTGAGATGAAGCGCTTAATGTCCACTGATCTTGAAAATTTTTGAAATTTTCATGCTCAAAACTCAAGATGGTTTTATCAACCCATATTGAGCAACCCCAACCTACTTCTTATGGATAAAAATACATCGCTAGGCAAGGGTTTCGTGAAAATGTCCGCAAGTTGGTCATGTGTAGGAACAAATTCTACACTTACCAAGTTCTTTTGTACACAATCACGGATGAAATGATACCTCACTTCAATGTGCTTGGTCCGACTATGTTGGACGGGATTTTGTGCAATGTTTATGACGGACGTGTTATCACACAAAATTGGCACCTTTGAGAAGTGAATGTTATAATCATTTAACGTGTTAGTCATCCATAACAATTGTGCACAACACGAGGCGGCCGACACATATTCGGATTCCGCCGTAGAGAGAGACACACTGTTTTGTTTCTTGGAGAACCAAGAAACGAGACAATCTCCAAGAAACTGACAAGTTCCGGAGGTGCTCTTTCTATCAACTAGACTCCCCGCATAATCGGAGTCACAATAACCTCTTAAATCACAACATGCATTCTTAGGATAAAATAAACCAAATTTCAAAGTACTTCTAAGGTATCTAAGGATGCGTTTTACCGCAATAAAATGCATCTCCCTAGGATCACTTTGAAATCTAGCACATAGCATACTGCATGTAAAATATCGGGTCTACTAGCCGTTAAATAAAGTAGACTACCTATAATGCCACGATACAAGGTTACCCTCGACATGCTTTCCCTTTTCATCCTTGTCAAGCTTTGCACTTGTGCTCATAGGAGTGTTCACCTCTCTTCCTTCACCAAAGTTGTACTTTTTGAGCAAGTCTCTTGTGTATTTGGCTTGGGAAATGTACACACCATCTTTGGTTTGCTTGATTTGTAATCCAAGGAAATAATTTAGCTCGCCCATCATACTCATCTCGAACTCACCTTGCATAAGACTAGCAAATTGCTCACAAAGACAATTGTTAGTAGCACCAAAAATAATATCATCAACATATACTTGGACAATTAAATGATTCCTACCTTGTTCTTTTATGAACAAAGTAGTGTCAACTTTACCTCTTGAAAAACCATTACTAAGAAGAAAAGTACTTAACCTCTCGTACCAAGCTCTTGGAGCTTGTTTGAGGCCGTAAAGAGCCTTTTTAAGTTTGAAGACATGATGTGGTGAATCATGACATTCAAACCCGGGAGGTTGTGCAACATACACTTCCTCTTGAATAACACCATTCAAGAACGCGGATTTAACATCCATTTGGTAAAGTGTAAAATCTCTATAACAAGCATATGCTAATAGCATTCTAATAGCTTCAAGCCGTGCTACGGGTGCAAATGTCTCATCAAAATCAATACCTTCTTCTTGACGGTATCCTTGAGCAACTAACCTAGCCTTGTTTCTAGTGACATTACCTTGATCATCCATCTTGTTACGAAAAACCCATTTCGTACCAATAATAGGATGATCGTGTGGTTTGGGAACTAACTCCCAAACATCACTTCTTTCAAATTGGTTTAATTCTTCTTGCATAGCCAAGATCCAATTTTCATCAAGAAGTGCGTCTTTAATATTTTTAGGCTCTATAAGAGAGACAAATGCATTCTCTCTATATTGCCTTCGTGTGGTGATACCTCTATTTAAATCACCTATGACTAACTCTTGAGGGTGAGAACTTTTGTGCTTAAATGATCTAGGAAGATTGGATACATCACCTCCAACTTCCTCTTGATCATGTTCCGGAAGAGATGAACCTTCATCATTATCATGAACCTTATGTTCCGGAATGTGTGATGCATTTTCTACATTTTGTGAATCAACATGAGTAGAAGAGACATTTTTACTTGACTCACAAAGTTTATTTACACAAGGTGGAGGAGTGCCTTCAAGAGGTTCAACTCTCAAATCAACGAAGATGTTTCCATTTGGAGGATCATCAACGATCTCTCGTTGAGGAACAACCATAGGAACATCCTCAAGAATTTCTTCTTGAGGAGTCACATCTTCATCCTCTTCACAATCCTCATTAAGTTTAGGTTCATCACTAAGTGACTCATTAAACTTAACATGGATTGATTCTTCCACCTTTTGACTCCTTTTGTTGAAAACGCGAAATGCTTTACTATTTGAGGCATAACCTAAAAAGATACCTTCATCCGCTTTGAGGTCAAGTTTGTCCAAAGTATCTTTGGTATTAAGTATAAAACACTTGCAACCAAAGACTTTGAAATACCCAATGTTGGGAACTTTTCCATTCCAAAGCTCATAGGGTGTCACATTTAGGTATGGTCTCAAATAGACACGATTGATCACATGGCAAGCGGCATTAACCGCTTCGGCCCAAAAATACATAGGCAAACCGAACTCATTCAATATTGCTCTACACATTTCTTGTAGAGTTCTATTCTTTCGTTCGGCCACACCATTTTGTTGAGGAGTTCTAGGTGCCGAAAGGTCATGAGAGTATCCTTTGGATACACAAAACCTTTCGAAATCACCATCGAACTCACCACCACGATCACTACGGATGGTTTTGATGGTGTCACCCACATGATTTTCCAATCGTTTACTTAGACTTATAAACTCACTACATGCATCACTTTTCTTAGCAAGAAACATCACCCATGTATAACGAGTATAGTCATCTACTACCACGAAGGTATAATGTTTACCACCCAAGCTTCTTGTTCCAACATCCCCATACAAATCCATGTGAAGCAATTGTAGGGGCTTGGAGGTGGAAATATTTGTCTTGGGTTTGAAACTTGTTTTCACAAGTTTCGCCTTTTGACAAGTGTCACACAAGTCATTGTTTTCGAAACTCATTTTTGGAAGGCCTCGGACTTTATCATTTTCGCAAATAAATTTAAATGTTTTGAAACATACATGTCCGAGACGTCTATGCCATAGTTGCGTCAAATCATTCTTAGCAACTAGACACGGTACATTTTGAGAAACCAAATCATTGATGCTAACTTTGTAAATATTTTTGAAACGCAAAGCCTCAAATAAAATCTTTTCTTCCTTTTTCACAACACACTTTGTTTTCAAAAACGTTACCTCATAGTTAGCATCACAAAGTTGACTGACACTTATCAAGTTAAACTTAAGACCTACAACATATAATACATCACTAAGAGAAAAGGAATCGTTACCCACAATACCATGTCCTTTGATTTGGCCTTTGCTACCGCCAAAGTGGACAACTCCTCCGTCTTGCATAGTGAGTCTATGGAAGAGACGTTTGTCTCCCGTCATATGGTTGGAACACCCACTGTCCACGACCCATTTGACCTTCTTGTCTTCGCTTTCTCCATTGAGTGCTAGGGCCTACAAAAGAACCATATGAAGTTGGTACCCTTTTTGTTTTGGGTCCTTGAAGGTTAGTTACCTTCATCTCGCCTTTCGGCACCCACACAAGATTCTTATTATTTTTAGCTCTACATACTCTTTCTACATGACCTTTCCTATTGCAATAAAAACATGTAGGAGTATGCTTGTGTGTTGGTGCATGCTTGTGCGAATGTTTATGCATTGGCACATGTCGAGTTTCCTTCTTAGGAACCACCTTCTTCGGAATAGAAGAAGGTTTTTGTTTCACAACATGAACCAAAGGTTGTGATACCTTTGGTGCATTAGCCTTTTGTTTAGGCATGTGCCTTTGCTTCTTCAAGGAGGTTTTGGACTCCTTGACCACTTGTGCTTGTTCATTTTTATTTCCCTTCTTAGATGCATACATGGCACTAGGTTTGATTTTAGCTTTCATGCTTGGCCTAGATGCATCTTTGATCTCAATCTTTTTAGCACTTACCCTTGATTCATTTTTCTTATCCTCAAGGGCTTGAGCACATGATTTCATCAAATCATGTTTCTCTTCAAGTGCAATCACATGCATTGTTAAAAATATGTCATGTTCAAGTTGCAATGCAATGTGATTTTCTAACATGTCATTATACTCATTTATGCATGCTCTAAACTCTTTCTTGACACGTTGATACTTTAAATCAAGGAGATCATTTTCTTGTATTAAATCATCTCGCTCATCAATAACTTTATAATGAGATGAAATGTTGCATACCTCCTTGTCATCGTCAATGGCCATTAGTGCGAAGAATTCCTTGTCAAGATCATCTTCCACCACCCCCGTGAGTGCAAGATCATCTCGATCGCCATTGTCGCTCTCGGATCCAGAAAGGAAACTCTCCCAATGGGCTACTTCCGCTTGCAAAGCCTTCTTCCTTTGGTAGATGGCCTTTTTATCTTTGAGTTGCGGCTCCTTCACCCGACAATCCTTCATGAAGTGACCAAGCTTCCCACATTTGTAGCATTTATTCTCTTGGTCCTTCACCTTGTCCTTGGAGTACCTTTCCTTGACGAATCTCTTGGCTTCGTCACCATTCTTTCTTGCAATGCGTCGGAATCTTTTGACAAGAAGTCCGACTTTATCATCCGAGTCCTCCGACTCAACTACCAATGCCTTTGAAGATTGGCGAATAGGATCATTCTTCGCTTGTGCATCCAAATGAATCTCATAAGTGATGAGATTCCCGTATAACTCGTCCAAGGTGATTGTTTCAAGATCCTTGGACTCCTCAATGGCCGTCACTTTCGCGTTCCATTCTCTTCCTAAACTGTTTAGGAAGCAATGGTTTAGATCCTTTTGTTTTATCTTCTTGCCAACCGCTTTGAGAAGGTTGACAAGCTTGGTGAATCTTTGGATGGACTCTTCAATCTTTTCACCTTTGGGGACAGTGAAGTTGTAAAATTGTTTTATCAACTGTCTCCTTTTGGCCTTTCTTACTTGAGATGTTCCTTCGTGGATCATCTCAAGCTTTGTCCAAGCCTCGTGTGCGGATTGGACACCTTGAATCTGAGCTCTCTCATTTGTGGAAAGAGAGCTATTTAAAATAGCAAAAGCTTTGCTATTTATGGCCAACTGAAACTCCTCCTCAGGAGTAGGATCATCAATATCGATGGGAACCATAGATCCTCTTGAGACCTCAACCCATATTCTGTGAGAACAAGAACGCAAGTAGGTTTCCATGTTTGACTTCCACAGAGGGTAGTTTAAAGGGTCAAACATGGGAACTTTAACATGAACATTTGAGATAGAAGGGAATAGGGTTTCCTGCCTCCTTCTTCTGGAGGTTTCAGCACTAGGAGAACCCAAATCATCAAAAACAAAGGGATCCATACAGAAATGATCAAATCTTGTATTTGGACTCAAATAAGCAAGATGAGGCTCTGATACCAATTGTTAGGTCCCTTAGAACACACTAGAAGGGGGGGTTGAATAGTGTGTTCACCAAGTATGGATATTTTGTGGCTATTTTTCGTTTTTGAGTGCAACCAATACTTGGATGTGTTCTTTAGAAAGAATAAAACTTGAAAGACAGTAAAGAACACAAGTATGTATAGAGGTTCAAGTCAAGAGACTCTACTCCTCTACCTTCTTGATGTTTCACAAGAAGGATTTTGAAATGGGGATTGTTATTTCTTTTGGGGGAAACAACAATCAAAACAAAATCAAGAAAATACAAAAACTAGGCACCTTGCCTAGACCACAACCAAGAATTCTAACCCTTTGAAGTTTAGCCTCCAAAGATCTTCTTTGCCCTCAAAGAAATCTTGTAGGGAGAATAGTGCACCACACACTATCAACTAACCCTTCAAAGTCTAGAAAACTCAAACAAAGAGCACCCTTGCTCCTTGACCAACAATCTACCCAATCTCTCACAGAATAATCTCACCAAGAAGAAGACTCTTCTTCTTACAATAATCACTCTCAACAATAAAGTAAAGATGTACAAAGATTACAAATATTTTGAGAGCTTGAGCTTGAGAGAACTTGAGAGCTTGCAATGTAGAAAGTTGGAGAAGAGAATGAAGAAAACCCTTCTTTTATCATTCTTCAAAATTCTTCCCGTTTGAAAGCTTCTGCCCAGCCAATAATGGGATTTGGCAGCTTGTGAAGGTACTTCTGCATTCTTGGGAAACAATTCTTGGCATGTAGCAAACATTTTGAAGAGGATCCAAAACCTTGGCCAAGAATGGAAAACTGGCAACTCTGAGTGTGAGAGAAAACCTGCGAAAATAACACTAAAAGAAGAGGGTACAAAGAGTCAACTGGTTAGAAAATGAAGCAAAAAGACATTTGTACCGTTGAGCACATGAAGCGCCTAAACTGTCTAAAGAATAGGCGTTCAAAGTAGCATGAAGCGCTTAATGTGAAAAAGAACATGCGTTCGAAGTCACATTAAGCGCCTTATGTTGGCAACTGAGTGCGTTCGAAGTGACATGAAGCGCCTCATGTAGTACTTCATGCTAGTTCGAACTAAAACTGACATTTTCTCAGAACCAGACCTTGGGAAAGCGTGTTTATTCAGAAAAAAGTACTTTTGACTTGGTGAAACACTTGAAGCGCTTAAAGTAGCGTTCGAAGTGTTCGCACATTTCATCAGGGCACATGAAGCGCTTGATGTAAGCGTTCGAAGTGTCCTGACTTTCATACACTTCACATGAAGCGCCTGAACTAGGCGTTCGAAGTGTACGCACATCCAGACACCTCACATAAAGCGCCTAATGCAGGCGTTCGAAGTGTACTGGACTTCACCAAGGTACATTAAGCGCCTGAAGTGAGAGTTCGAAGTGTACTAACTTCAAACCATCAACTTGAAGCGCCTAATCTAACAAATTCAAGTGCCAACCTTGTGCAAATCATCAAAACCAAATTATATTCTAACATGCAATGTCCGGGGTGAAGAATCTTAACTACCAAAATGCATCAACCTAAGCATAGGGAATTGACATATATTAAAAGAAGAAAAGAAAAATGTACGATGCTCTTGCATTAAACTGACTACTTCAACATTTTATTTAGCATAAAGTTTAATAAAACAGTCCTTTTCCATATATCATGCCTGCACCAAAGAAGGACATGCATAAGTTATTGGGATACATAATCATGCAAACTTTGTAACGTTAGGATATATAATTTTGTGTCATGCTACGCGTTTGATACATAGACCAAAACATATAGAACATTAACGTGAAGGATCTCTATTGATCACGTCAAAAGGGGTTCCACAACAAATATATATAAAGACATTTTTAGTGTAGATTTGATCTATCTTTTGCATATATAGTTTTAGTCTAGACTTTTAGATTTTGCACACCAAGAAAAGTCGTTTCCAGTACACTAGACTCTCACATTTGCAAAAGGTTCGGAGAGAAAATGGATCGTTTCGCGATCTGATGTACGCACCCTTATCCTATACTTTGTGCAAGAGGCTGTTTTCGTCGCTCAAATCCGTAACCTCAAGGTACAAAACAGCAACCTTACTAGTTGCTATGAGGCCGGCTCTCTTGCACATCTCCTTCCCGATGAACCATAATGATGCATCAAGCTATGTCGATCAACTGCTACTTCACAATATAAGAAGCGCAGGCAATTTAGTGAATCATTTTGCTTTAATCCATTATATTCCAAAATCAAAGAAGAGTATGTCTTTAACTCCATTGATGAAAATTTCTTGGACTAGTTATAACAAATAAATGATCAAGGTCAAACTTGAAGATATCAACGTCCCTGCCCAAAGCGTTTCAGATACTCCCTCCCTCATGTATGGCCCCATATGCAGGGTTAGGGAGAGGGGAGGTCACATGGAGGGGCATGAATCAACATAAGCTAATGTGAGGTCGTTGGAGAGGAAACCTTGAGAGTGGGGGTAGTCTACCAGACTAACAACATTAATTGAACAAAACCAATGTGCAAGTTGCCCAAAAGGAAAGAAAACACCATATACTATTATATATTTTATATTTATGTATACATCTATAGAATAGTTACTTAAAAAAATCGACAATGCATGTACACAGAGCCGGAGTGTATCACTGGAAGCAAACTCTCTATCATTTGAAATGGAGGTATTGTTTGTCTGCCTTTCACCCTTCTCAGACTTTAGCGATAGTTTTTGTTGTCGTTGTGATATAATGTATATGATTGTTGTTGTATTTAAAAAAAAATCGACAGAAACATGGGAAGCCCCACCCTCAAGGGTTAGTTCCATCTTGTGGTAATCACCAACATCAATTATCACCAACGTGATCCGCAGGCAATCATAAGAACTAATTTGTCTTATTATATCTTAGTCATGACAAAAACAAATTCAGTTACATGTAATTACCTAATAAGATAGAGACAGAAAAATATTATATATACATATTAAAAGGGTTTTTTCTTTGGTACTCCAACAACTGAGTCATTTGATTTGGGTCATTGAATTAATATATATGTAAATAATCTAGTAGAATGTTCCAAAGTTGATTCCTTCACCAAAACTTAAAAACATGCCCAGTTTTATATGTGTTAGGTCGTAGGAGTTCATAACAAATTAGCAAAAGGTTTTCTTTTTTCTTTTTTTTAAAAAAAAAGCAGAACGATACCTCCTTTATTTCTTGACAGCCTCATTTATAATGGAGAAATACCGTAATTACATCACATAGTAAATTTTTACACAACCGTAGAAATCTACAATGGAACAAACTATAATACAAGAAACTAAGCAAACAGAAAAGGGGTTAAGTAGACACAATTGGTTAAAATTTGGGATCGTATGTTGACATTTTTTTTTACCAAATCAGACTTACCTACAGATTTTACTGTAGGCCTGTGGAGCTCGGTATATGTTTACTTGGAGGTATAAGGTCACACTTAGACACTGAGGGCTTCCACGGTTTCATATTCAAGGAGTTTTCTAAAGGATATAAATCTGGTCATTCCGCAGCCTCCTAGATGATAGGCCGATAAAGTAGTGCCCACAAGGTGTTTGAATCCAAATTCACTCTAACATAAAGAACTGACGGCAGAGTCCGGACACCGACATTACGGCTACCAAGATTTGAACTGGGTATGATATATATGAAATTTTTAGGATAATTAGTAGATAATTATATCATTTCCTTTATATCCCTTTCCTCAATTCAATCAAGCCATAAATAATAGCCTCTCACTAGGTTAAACAAGCTGCATCCATGCACTTTGGATAAAATCTCCTTTTACTACATCTACAATTTCTCTCAAATTTGTTCACGCAAATAAATGTATCCATCTATTCGACATTAAGAAACATCACATTGTCTGGAAAGCATAACTCAATTAGTTATTGAGCGATAAATTTTGTACAATATTACAAATTCAAGTATTAGCAAACGCAATGTAAGAGTTTAGGCCATTGTTATCAGTTCTGACCCAGGTTGGATAGAGTTTTGGTGGACTCTTTGTGGACAATAATCAACGTGATTCTCACCTAAAAAGTCGTTGAATGATCTGATTTACCTCACCCACGAAACTTTTAGTATTGAAATAGTGAAAGTCCTTAGAATTGATACAATCTTTGACATCAAAAGAACATGACATTAACTCTTGTCTACCAAATTTTGCAGCATGATTTATTTCTGAAATTTCGATATTACAACTATGCGAAATCTTTCTTTTTCTTTGAAATGTCTAAACATTATACAGTTCTCCAAGATGTTGTTGCGTGTTCGAAATGATTTTCTAGGATGAAGTTTTTGCCTCAAGTGCAATTTTATCCATATTATCTGAAGCATACTTTGTTGTACGGTGCTTGTCTATATTCTTAAAAAGTCCAAAAGCACACATTTGACGGTGAATTTAGATCGAGTAACAAAATGTGTCTTTAGCCAAATTAAACCAATCTGGCGTTCACATACACTATGCTTCCGCGTTTACGTACGGCCTACGGAAGGCCCGGGTCGCTTCGCGATCTGATGTACGCAGCTTTACTTTACACTTTGTGCAAGAGGCTGTTTCGGCGACTCGAACCCGTGACATCAAGGTCACAGAACGGCTCGAATATGTGACTTGAAGGCTTACCAGTTGCTCCAATCTTGATATATGATGTTGCAAGTGAATTGGGCTTTCTCCTTCTTCCAAGAGTACAACAACATCATTACCTTATTGTCTTAGAGGCTTCCGCATATAACGAGGTATGAAGGATCGAATGTACACAACCATACTCATGTGTTAAAAACACATAGATCTCCCGCCTACCAGTTTATATATTCCCATGCCGATTATCTCTTTTTTTTTTTTCCTTGATTCACAAAATCAAGATCAGGTCGAGATTGGATAATGTTTGTTAGCTAACCTTTTGGTATGATTAGTTTTTGCCAACATTGGAACGTGAATGGAGTGGAATGCCTTTTTAAGGTGCCTAAATAAACTCTAAGATATATTAGATGAAGAGAACTTTTGAGGAGAAGCATAGTTTGTGCCCACACAATAACGTGAAATGGAGTGGACGGCCATTCTAAACCATATTAAATTATAATTTAAATTATATTATTTAAATAATAGTATTTGATCGATACAGCTTGACGTATCATTATGGGTCATCGGAAAATAACCTCTGTGTGTTTCTAACACATAGGTATAATAGCGTACATCTGACTCCCTGTATCCCACCATAGGCGGGAGTCTGTAAGACAATAGGATAATGTTGTTGTTGATTATTGACTAATAAAATATACACAAATAATAATTGACATGTCAATAATGGAGTGAATGTGTTTAGAGCACGAGGCTCACCACCGTTTGTCTATCACTTTCTTTATTAATGAGCAATAGATAACGTATAGTTACTATCGACTAGTTTAAGATTTATATTTTTTTTAGAAGTTACTATAAGATTACAAATCTTTAAATCAACTTTAAAGATTATGTCATTGTGTACAAGTGAATGATTCAAAAGCATACTATGTGCATGTCAATCAACTTAGATAGATACACAATAATTACATAGCAAGAGTCAAAGATAAGTTAAAAGATAATCATATCTCTTAATAAAAATATAATTCAAAGCTAATATGACAAACAAGACATACATTCCACCTCCAATAATGGGTCTGCTAGCACTTTCCCTACCAGAGTCAACTCTGCAAAGTGTTTCGTGATGCTAGAGGCGTTGGCCCATGGGCCTGTAGGGGTCCGATTTGCTCCAATCATTGTTCGCATTTGTTTCACAATCAATCTAAAAAAAACATAAAACAAACAAACAATGAAACAAACGTTGATTTTTCTTCTCATCTATATAATTGTTTATTGGGAACATTACATCAACTCAGTTAAGATAGAAAACGTATCATGAATATATATATATATATATATATATATATATATATATATGTGTGTGTGTGTGTGTGTGTGTGTGTGTGTGTGTGTGTGTGTGTGTGTGTGTGTGTGTCAATATCATGATCGGTAGCATTCCTAAATAGAAAATTGTGCAGTCCCTTTGTTGTCCTTTCTTCAAACATTTTATATCTGTATTGAAATCGTTTAGATATTTTGCATGGTGATTATATAGGATTTTCGAAAAGAAAAAATGACACTTGGTGTCAATAACTATGGCTATTGTGTTTAGATTGTAAATTATGTACAATTTTTAACGTGCACCTATAATATGAATCTTTTTTCCTCTTTTGCTTAATAAGTCAATTCTCATGGTGCACCGGTAACTAATTAATTTTTACTTTTTTATGCTCGTTTTTTAGGTTTAAAATAGAAAAATAAAACCCTTAAACAGAAACAGAAGAGGAAAACATTTAATAGTTATTTCTGACACAAGGTTAAAAACCATTAACAGTTACAGGTACAAGATAAGAATTACAAACTTATCGTGCAATTGAAATACATTTACCATAGTTATGTGGCCAAGTGTTATTTTACCCTTTCCTAAAATCACCTATATATTCAAAAGAATTTTTTAGTGGATAAAAAAATTCTCCTAAAATAAAGGACTTCTGTCTCCACTGAGCATAGTTTATGCAAAATGCTAACTTGTCAACCCATAGGCGTTAGTGGAACGAAACTACAAAGGAGTGTGGTAATAAGACAAAGTAGCTTCCAATTTTCTTGTCTTTCAGTAAACAATCATTTTCACAAGACGATGGAACGCGATAATCAGATAGATGCTACATTTTTAAGCCACTTGTTAAGAATACATGTTAGAAACTCATAATATATAGAAGGAAAAAGTGTCATGTATATTTATAGGACATAGCTTAGTTGGTATTCATAATGGGACATTACAGTAGAATAGCAACAGTTCGACCTTGGTCATGCGCATTGTGGTGTTTAACTACTGTTCGGGCTAATACTGTCTTAGGCTATAGTATCCGGTCCAATTAAGAATAGGATTGCTGTCCAGTTTACAATGGATACCTTATATAAAATCCGTTAGAATTCTACACGGTTGGGACAGTAAAGACTCTCATGCTATAGATTCAGCTATTATTGCAGTAAAACGTGTCGTGCACATAGGCAACTTTGCTGAATATTGCATGAAAACGCAATAGAAGCCACAGAAATAGGAAGGACGTGCCTAGTTGGCCATCTCAAATGCTGAGTTTATAATAGTAACATTACGTGGAAAACTTGTACAAATGACTAGACGTTTGAAGAGACGCCAAAATGTTTTTTAGATCCACTTGCCACCAATCTTAAATTGTAGAACGTTAAATTTTAGAGATAGGATCCCCTCACTCACTTTTCCTTACCGCACGTGTCACCGTACAACATGTGGCAACGAGAGGGGATGGTGAGGCTAGATGAGGGTCACCCGCATCTAACATCACCATCCCATCCTGATGCCACGTGTCGCGCGGTAATGAGTGAGGTGATGAAATCCCACCCCTAAATTTTATTTGAGGGAGGCCAATGGCTAGGTGGATATTTTTCTTATCTACCCAATAAAGGTGGACGTATTTTTTTTTTTTTTTGTTACACACAATATGCAATCCCGACGAAAAGATATCTTCTATTTTAATCTATTCTAATCTTTTATCAGGATCATGTTCTATGTACTAAAATAATAACAAACTAGTTTACATGGTATGATCTGATCTATAAAATGTGATATAGAATGAGATATAAAATCCTCTTCCGGTTTAGTATATAACATTCATCAAGAGATAAAAGATCTCTACTATTATACTTGATGAAGCCGGATCTTCACCAAGGGTCTAGTTGACCTCAAAATAGCTTCGTCAGTTAACTTGAAGAGTTGTTAACTGGGATTGAGAGAGTGTAGCTGGAATAGCGCCAAATATCCTGCACAAGTAAGCACAGGTCAGAGGTCCTGGGGGGTTGGCCCCGAGAAAACCCTCCGACACTCAAGTCAGTTTGGGTCATATCTCACTGAGATTTATAATGTAAAGGGTGAGTTAGGAATTTCTCACAATGTATGCCGAAGAGCAAGGGGTGTAAGCTTGCTTTTGAGTATAAATGTTTTAATTCTGGATTCAGATCTTGGTCCTTCTTTGTCTTGGTTGGCTTGCCTTTATAGATATCTTTTCAGCTTTAAGATTCTGATAGTAGCTTGGAGAAGACGCTTTGTTTAGGGCAGAGAGTCTAAGACACAATAGGTCTGCTGATGTGATCAATAGGCTGACTGATGTGATCAATAGGCCGGCCTGGTTGATGTAACTGATAGACCGGCTGTTGTGACCTTGGAGTGTTCAGGAAGACTAAGCAGCTGTAGTCACTATATTTGACGAGTTTCTTCGTTTGAGGGTCCCACGAAGTACTATCGTAATGGGTTCATTTGCTGTGGTACACAGCTGAACTCTGTCGAAGTGCATGACTTGCTGTGGTACACAGCTGAACTTTGCCGAAGTGCGTGACTTGGCCTTATCCCGTGGAAGTGGTCTGAAGTGCGGTATCTAGACATACGGTGACGTTGATGCCCAGGTGCATACCTTAGCACATTCTTTTATAAGGACGCCATGATGCCCTCCTGAAGTGCCGTTGAGGCTGAACAGCCGTACTGAAGCGCTGAACTGCAGTACTTTGTGTGCTGGGCCACTGGATTTGAGCTTTTGACTGTTGTTGACTAACGGATGATTCAGTTATGGTTTATCATTTGCCCCCAGATTTTGTGTGGCTGAGCTGAACTGCGGAGGCGGACAAATCTTGTTCCTGTGATGTATCAGTCCTTCATTGATTGCATGGTTATTCTTTTACGCGCTCAGTAATTCCAACTTCAATGTAAGCGCTATTTTCGATACCTTATTATTGCTTTTTCGGCGGTTTCATTCCCCGAGGGAGGAAAAATGCATGTGCCTCTGCCTTTTCAAATTTCAAACGAAAAGGAGCAACTTTTTGTCTTCTTTTGCTTATAAATAGAAATGATTTCTTTCCCTCATTCTGCATTCTCCACTTATCTTCTTCGTCTTTGAAACCTATCCTTGTCTTTTGCAGTGTTCTTGCTTTCATTCCAGCCCCTCATGTAAAAGTTCCAAAACATGTATACTCCCTCTTACTCAGATGATCTGGAGGATGACCGTGAGGTCCAATCCTTCTATGAAAAATTTGGCTCTGATAGGGACAACCGTCTCTCAGGGAGATCATGCCTTACTGGCGTATCCTCTTTGGTTACTGCCATATCCTTCGTTTTAGCACCCCTGCCATCTCTTGTTACGGGTCCTCCTTTAACATATCCTTTTCCAGCAAAGGATTCATTTTGCTGTACTTCAAATATGGATAAGTCAAATGAATCACTCCTTTTTGCAATACAAGCATCCCTCTCTATGGTTACATGGCAGAGCAAAATTCTGCTGCCATCATATCTTTGAAGATGGCCTTCGAAGAATGTAATCACAATTGTTTATTGCTTCACTGGAAGAAGAGGGATTTGCGCGATTAATGCTTTGCCAAGGAGTCTGTCCAGATCTGGATAAGGAGCATTCTGAGCTTGTTGACCTCCATAGTTTTAAGACTGAAGCTGTGGTTGAAAACCGAAGTGCTTAGTCCCAAAGTGGAATTGATCTCAGAGAAGATGAAGAAGTTGTATAGTAGAATAGGATTTTCTGTAGTTGTAATATATTTTGTATTTAAATGAAAATCTATTTTTCCCAACTTCTGCTTTTCAGCTTCTGCTTTTGTCTTCAACATGTGAAGTTTTACTTGCTTTGTCTGCAAATATTTGTCTTTGGCTCTGCGAAATTTTGCTTTATGCAAATATTTGTCTTCAGCTTTATCAAAAGCTTCACTTGCTCTATTTTAATAGTTTGCAAGTATTTGTCTTCAGCTTTACCAAAAGAATATCTTTTGTATGTTAGCTCTTCGCTGAAGTAATAAGCTTCAGCCTTTGTACTTGGCTCTTAAGCTCTGCTGGGTCATGATGGATTTTAAGATGCGGGAAAAACTTTTTCCCCTTCTCATCAACCCTTTTAGCTTTGCTGAGCTAGAATATAGACAAATCTTATCTCATTGTTGAGACTTGCTGAATCCCTCAGTTCTGCTGAGGTGAAAATATAGGAAACTTATCCCGCTGTTGAGTCTTGCTCAACCTCTCAGACCTGCTGAAGTAAAGATAATTTTGAGACCTGCTCCACCTCCCAGACCTGCTGGGGTAAAGTTAATGTTGAGACCTACTCAACCTCCCAGGCCTGCTGGGGTAAAGATAATGTTGAGACCTGCTCAACCTCCCAGACCTGCTGGGGTAAAGATAATGTTGAGACCTGCTCAACCTCTCAGACCTGCTGAGGTAAGAATATCGTGAAACCTGTCTCATCCTGCTGAGGCCTGCTCAGCCTCCCAGACCTGCTGGGGTAAAGATAATGTTGAGACCTGCTCAACCTCTCAGAACTGCTGAGGTAAGAATATCGGGAAACATGTCCCATCCTGCTGAGACCTGCTTAGCCTCCCCGACCTGCTGGGGTAAAGATAATGTTGAGACCTGCTCAACCTCCCAGACCTGCTGGGATAAGAATATCGGAAAACCTGTCCCATCCTACTGAGACCTGCTCAGCCTCCCAGACCTGCTGGGGGTAAAGATAATGTTGAGACCTGCTCAACCTCCAAGACCTGCTGGGGTAAGAATATCGGGAAACCTGTCCCATCCTACTGAGACCTGCTCAGCCTCCCAGACCTGCTGGGGTAAAGATAATGTGAGACATGCTCAACCTCCCAGACCTGCTGGGGGTAAGAATATCGGGAAACCTGTCCCATCCTACAGAGACCTGCTCAGCCTCCCAGACCTGCTGGGGTAAAGATAATGTTGAGACCTGCTCAACCTCCCAGACCTGCTGGGGTAAGAATATCGGAAAACCTGTCCCATCCTGCTGAGACCTGCTCAGCCTCCCAGACCTGCTGGGGTAAAGATAATGTTGAGACCTGCTCAACCTCCCAGACCTACTGGGGTAAAGATAATGTTGAGACCTGCTCAACCTCCCAGACCTGCTGGGGTAAGAATATCGGGAAACCTGTCCCATCCTGCTGAGACCTGCTCAGCCTCCCAGACCTGCTGGGGTAAAGATAATGTTGAGACCTGCTCAACCTCCCAGACCTGCTGAGGTACGAATATCGGGAAACCTGTCCCATCCTGCTGAGACCTGCTCAGCCTCCCAGACCTGCTGGGGTAAAGATACATTATGCCCCCACTTTCGCCGTGGGTGCTATATAGGCATATTATTGATCCATGCACCATATGGTGACTTAACCTTCCTGGCTGAATGCCAAACAAGAATATCCAGCCGAATAATGGGAACTGGTCCCTTGATAACATAAGGCTGAGCCAGAAAATACCAGATGAGTGCAGGAAGAGATAAGCCATGATTCGATTGAATCAGGAACTATTGTCGTTATATCAGCCTTATATGTTCAGGAACCCGTAACCTCCTTTCATCAGGATCTGAATCCTCGTCACTTAGAAAACCTTGATGAGGCCCAGGTTTACAACTTTCATCTGGAGGAGGTCCACCAAAGCCTAGCCTGTTGTGGAGCCTAGACCCTGGATTATAAAAACGTTGCAGGTGACCCAGCTCAATAAGACACCCAATCTCTTGTCCGAGCTGCCTACAATCCTCTGTATCATGACCAATATCATGATGATAGAGACAGTACAATTGAGGGTTTCTTTTGCGAACTGGTCCAGCTAGGGGCTGGGTTCGTTCACTAGAGATTTTTTCCTCATATAGGAAAGAATATGGGCTTTTGAAGCCAGCAGAGAGTTCCTTTCCTTTCCTCGGCCTCCTGACCGGATCTTGACAGAGCATCTTTCCTGCAACGATGCTTTGCCTTTATTTTCAACCTTTCTGCTATGTTTAAATGGCAAGGAGGCCCTTTGGGTACACCTTAGGCTTTGATAGCTAAACCTTTGTTCGGGCCGTTTTGCCTCGGCCATAAATTCGGCCTGACGTCTGGGGGAATAACTAGTCCGAGTGAGAGAATACTCCACATGTTCCAGTGGGTAAGAGTTACCAAAATGGGACCTACTGGAATTTGCTGCAGAGGCCTTTCCCTTCATCTCCTTCACCACTGTTTGGAAGACCTCTGGGTTCTGAGCCACATAACGAATGGCTCACCTGTGCTCTTCATATGTGAAGGCAATGGGAGTTGAGGATTCTCCTGGCTCCGTAGCGCATTGATCAGTTTGTTGCTGAGAAGACATTTGGCTCCTCCTGTATGTCATAGGTTGCTTGGACCTCTGACTATCTTTTTTATTCATCTTTTTCTCAATAGCTTCCAAGGGCAATTAGAAAGGCTCTGAGTAATCGTTAGAAAAGCTTTGAGTAGCTGTTTTCTGGGTTAAGGGACTTAGGGGCCCTCTTTCTAGCGCCAAATGATGAAGCAGGATCTTCACCAAGGGTCTAGTTGACCTCAAAATAGCTTCGTCAGTTAACTTGAAGAGTTGTTAACTGGGATTGAGAGAGTGTAGCTGGAATAGCGCCAAATATCCTGCACAAGTAAGCACAGGTCAGAGGTCCCGGGGGGTTGGCCCCAGGAAAAACACTCAGACGCTCAAGTCAGTTTGGGCCATATCTCACTGAGATTTATAATGTAAAGGGTGAGTTAGGAATTTCTCACAATGTATGCCGAAGAGCAAGAGGTGTGAGCTTGCTTTTGAGTATGAATGTTTTAATTCTGGATTCAGATCTTGGTCCTTCTTTGTCTTGGTTGGCTTGCCTTTATAGATCTATTTCCAGCTTTAAGATCCTGATAGTAGCTTGGAGAAGACGCTTTGTTTAGGGCAGAGAGCCTAAGACACAATAGGTCTGCTGATGTGATCAATAGGCTGACTGATGTGATCAATAGACCGGCCTGGTTGATGTAACTGATAGACCGGCTGTTGTGACCTTGGCGTGTTCAGGAAGACTAACCAACTGAAGTCACTATATTTGAAGAGTTTCTTCGTTTGAGGGTCCCACGAAGTACTATCGTAATGGGTTCATTTGCTGTGGTACACAGCTGAACTCTGCCGAAGTGCATGACTTGCTGTGGTACACAGCTGAACTTTGCCGAAGTGCGTGACTTGGCCTTATCCCGTGGAAGTGGTCTGAAGTACGGTATCTAGACATAGGGTGACATTGATGCCGAGGTGCATACCTTATCACATTCTTTTATAAGGACGCCATGATGCCCTGCTGAAGTGCCGTTGAGGCTGAACAGCCGTACTGAAGCGCTGAATTGCTGAACTGCAGTACTTTGTGTGCTGGGCCACTGGATTTGAGCTGTTGACTGTTGTTGACTAACGGATGATTCAGTTATGGTTTATCAATACTAATTCGAATTTTCTTATCAAGTAAAATGAATATTAATACTGAAGCACATTTTTAACTATACGAATTCTTTGTCTCAAATTTTGCAGTGGGCTATAGTTACACTATAATCGACATAGACTAATAATATAAGAGATATTTATACAAAAAGCACATGGTGGGTAAGCGTAGAGATTTCATCTTGATGTTTTGTGAATATGAAAAGCGATACGTTGTAATAATCGCTTTTAATTTTTAGGCATGACAGCAAATACCCTACAAGGCATATATTCCTCCATACATTTTAGCAACAATAAAATTACCCCAATTGTTTTAGAAGCTTCCGCCTATGACGGGTATAAAGATGTCGGATGCACGAAACCATACTCATGTGTTAGAAACACATAGAGATTGTTTTCCGATGACCTATAATGAAAATTACGTCAAGCTGTGTCGATCAAATGCTACTTTATAGTATAAGAATCGCAGTCAATTTAGTGAGCCATTTTGCTTTATTCTATCGTATTCCAAAGTCAAGAAAGAGTTTGTCCTTGACTCCATTAAAAATAGAAACATATACATTTTTAAAACAAAAATATTGAAAATGAAATACTAGACATATGATGGAAGATAAAGAAGAGGGCTTTAAGAAGTATAGTTAACTTCTTACTATTCCTACGCGACTAATATTTAGGTTAACAATTGTTGTTAATCATGTTAGATGTAACATAAAAAAAAAGTCGTAAAAATCTAATAATAATTAACTTACTTCCTCTTGGATCATTAAAGATATCTTGGGTAGGTGAATGTGTAAATCCTAATCCAATCTAAGAGGGCTTTAGCCTTCTGATTTGCATCATTCACAATGTTATTTGAGGTTGAGGCAGTAGGGCTATCAGGACGAGAGAATAACCTTTTGCTCCAATATTGTCTCCATCAAGATAAACTTAAAAAGTGGGGGCCGTCCCCAAGACATAGCTCAACTGGTTCCGGACAGGAGTTCTCGAAAGAGAGGTCAGAGGTTAAATTCTTAACAAAGGCAAAAGAACCTTTCTTAACAAAGGCAAAAGAACCTCTTTTCAACAAGTGCATAGTGTGGGAGCTCCTTGGCTTGTAGGCTTGCCTGCAGTGCTGGTGGGCTACTTATGCAGACTACTGTGTATATGACCAAGCTCCTGCTAGCGGGTCGTTAGATACCTGATTTACATCCCTACAGTACCTTTGGAACTGGGTGTGGCAGGGACTCTCACTAGGTGGGGTTCAAAATTTAAAAAGTAGGGGCCTTCTTAGAGACTGTCTACAACTTTTTATGGGGCCCACCACTTCCATTGACAAACGACTAGCCTTGGTGGAGCTGACTTTTGATCTTCCCACTTCGGCACTATTAGTCTTTCCTCCGACCTTGGTCTCATTCGAATACTGCAGCGTTCTCATATGATATTGGTTAGCTCCATTATTGAATAACTTTCATAATTCATGTTGTTTTGTTATGTATAATAAATGAATAAGATGGACTACGTAAGATAATAAGAGACAAATTTTCGTATAAGATATTATAGTTTATCTTAACGTCAAAAGGAGTCTTTCATATTTTTATTATAAAAATAACTGACACATATCGAGTCTGAAGTTTCACTAGAAGCAAGCTCTCTATTCTTTGGGATGAAGGTATTGTTTGTCTGTCTCTCACCTTCTCTAAATCCTAACGATATAATATGTATGATTGTTGTTGTATTATAAGAATAAGTGTTACGCACTAAAACTTTTTTTATAGCTTTGTTACAACGAAATGTTAACTTTTTGAATGTCATACTAAATGGCCATAAATTTGCTAATTAAGTTGATCTTGATACTTAGAACCATATGTCAAAAATCACATCAAACTCAGAATTTGATCATCAAAGCAATCATGATCAAAGTATCATAATGAATGAACGCAAATATAATATGATTTGAATGCTGCGGAGAAGAAGAATATGGCGCCTGATGAAGCCAGATCTTCACCAAGGGTCTAGATGACCTCGATTCAGCTCCGTCAGTTGACATAAAGACTTTGTCAACTGGGATTGAAAATGTGTAGCTGGAATAGCGCCAAATACCCTGCACAGAGTAGCACAGGTCAGAGGTCCCGGGGGGTTGGCCCCGGGAAAAACCCTCCGACGCTCAAGTCAGTTTGTGTCATATCTCACTGAGATTATAATGTAAAGGGTGAGTTAGAAATTTTCTCCCTCTCTTTGCCGAAGAGTAGGGTGTATGTATATGTTGTAGAGTCTCCTCCCCTCATTTGTCTTGGTCCCCTTACCTTTATAGATCTTTTTCCCAATCTGAAACTCTGTTGATAGCTTGGAGGAGACGCTTTGTTTAGGGCAGAGAGCCTAAGGCATGATAGGTCTGCTGATGTGATCAATAGGTCGACTGATGTGATTAATAGGTCGACTGATGTGACCAATAGGCCGACCTGGTTGATGTAACTGATAGACTGGCTGTTGTGACCTTGGCGTGTTCAGGAAGACCGAACAGCTGTAGTTGATATATTGGAGAAATATCTCCGTTTGAGGGTCCCACGAAGTATGGGTTCATTTTGCTGTGGTACACAGCTGTCTTCTGCTGAAGTGCACGAGCTGCTGTGGTACACAGCTGAGCCTTGCCGAAGTGCATGGCTTAGTATTGCCTAGATGAAGTAGTCCGAAGTGCAGTATTTGAACATATACTGAAGTTAATGCCGAGGTGAAAACCTTGATAGATTCTTCGATGTTATAAGGGCGTCATGTTGCCCTACTGAAGTGCTGCCGAGGCCGGACAGCCATCTTTAAGCATTAACCCACTGAACTGCAATACTGGGCTATTAGGATTAAACCGTTGACTGTTGTTGACTAACTGACGATCCGATTATGGTTTATCATTTTCCCCCAGATTTTGTGTGGCTGAGCTGAACTGCGAGGGCGGACAAATCTTGCTCTTATGACGTGGCAAATCTTCATTAACTACATGTCTATCCCTTTATTTATGCCATAACTCCTGTCTTTAACGTAAGCGATAGTTTCGACGCTCTGTTATTGCTTTTTTCAGCGATTCCACTTCCTGAGGGTGGGAAATGCATGGACTTCTGCCTTTTCGAATTTCAAATTTTAAACGGAAAAAGGGGGGCCTCTTTTCCTTCTTCTGCCTATAAATAGAGGTGCTTTCATCTCCTCATTCTTCATTCTTCATTTAAGCTTCCCATCCTTGATGCCTATCTTGGTGGATAACATTCCTCCTCTCCACCCAATCCTTTATCTCTATGTAAGCATTTCCGAAATATGCCTGCCCTTTCGTGCCTCATGAATCTGGAAAATACCTGTGGGACTCAGTCCTTTCATAGAGAATTTGATTCTGATGGGAACAATCTTTCTTCATGGAGATTGTTCCTTTCCAGCAATCCTTTTTTAGTCATCGTCGTATCTTTCGCTTTAGCGCCTCTGTCATTTCATGACAGGGATTCTCCTTCGACACATCCCTTTCCAGCAAAGGTTTCCCTTTGCTGTTTTGTAATCGCACATATCCCTTTTCTTCTAGTGAAGCAAGAAACAATTGCGATTACATTCTTCGCAGGCCATCTTCAAGGCATGGTAGTAGTGAAGCAAGGGCGGCAACAATGCTGCAAAGTTTTGTTCTGCCATGTAACCATATAGGGGACGATTGCCAAGAAGTCTACCCAAATCTGAACAAGGATCATTCGCTGCTCTTCGTAGTTCGAGTCTGAAGCTGTATCCAGATTACCGAGTTTTCGGAGCACAGAAGAAGATTCTGTAGTAGAATAGGATTTTCCCTTGTAAACAATTTGTAGTTGTAATAGATTTCATACTCAATGAAAATCTATTTTTCAGATCTTGCTTTCTGACTTCTTCTAGTTTTTCAATCTTTCGAAGTTCAATTTGCTCTTTTTCCCTAGATACCGAGTGTTGACCTTCTACTCTACGAAGTTCTTTCGTTTGCTTTCTGCAAATTTTTGTCTTCAACTTGCCCCGCGGTTATAGTTTGCAAGTATTTGTCTTTATCTTTGCCATAAGAGTATTTCTTGTGGCTAAGTTCCTTTATCCAAGTATCAAGCTCCATCTTTTATACTTGGCTTTTCAGCTTGGCTGAATTGGAATGCTGGCAAACTTGTCCCATTGTTAAGACCTTGCCGAAACCCCTAATACAGGGAACTTGTCTTGTTCCGCTGAGACCTGCTCAGCCTCCCAGACCTGCTGGGGTAAATATAGGGAACTTGTCTTGTTCCGCTGAGACCTGCTCAGCCTCCCAGACCTGCTGGGGTAAATATAGGGAACTTGTCTTGTTCCGCTGAGACCTGCTCAGCCTCCCAGACCTGCTGGGGTAAATATAGGGAACTTGTCTTGTTCCGCTGAGACCTGCTCAGCCTCCCAGACCTGCTGGGGTAAATATAGGGAACTTGTCTTGTTCCGCTGAGACCTGCTCAGCCTCCCAAACCTGCTGGGGTAAATATAGGGAACTTGTCTTATTCCGCTGAGAACTGTTCAGCTTTCCAGACCTGCTGCGTAAAGATGATGTTGAGACCTGCTCAACCTTCCAGACCTGCTGGGTAAGAACATATATGCCCCCACTTTCGTTTGTAGGTGGTAGATAAGCATAAATTATTGCGCCATGCACCATAAGGTGACTTAACTATCCTGGCTGAATGCCATATAAGGGTGTCCAGTTAAATATAAGAGACTGATCCCTTGATAACATAAGGCCAGGCTGGGGGATTCCGGATGAAGATAGGAAGAAACAAACCGTGTTTCGATTGAATCAGGGTCCACAGTCATTAGATTATCCTTATATGCTCAGAAATCCGTGTCTCCTCATCGAAATCCGAATGTGTATCACCCAGAAAATCCTGATGATATCCGGGTTTACAACTCTCCTCTGGAGGGGGTTTACCAAAGTCTAGCTTGTTGTGAAGCCTAGACCTGGGATTATAGAAACGCTGCAGGTGACCCAGCTCAATAAGACGCCCAATCTCTTGCCCGAGCTGTCTACAATCTTCTGTATCATGACCAATATCATGATGATAGAGGCAGTACAGTCGATGGTTTCTTTTACGGATTGGTCCAGCGAAGGGCTGGGATTCTTTTGCCAGAGATTTTTTCCTCATATAAGAAAGGATATGAGCTTTAGAAGCCAGCAGGGAATTCCTTTCCTCTCCTCGGCCTCCTAACCGAATCTTGACAGAACATCTTTCCTGCAACGGCGCCTTGCGTTTATTGTTAACCTTTTTTCCATGTTTAAATGGCAAGGAGGCTTTCTGAGTACACTTTAAGCTCTGGTGGCTAGACTTTTGTTTCGGCCGTCTCGCCTCGGCCATAAACTCGGACCGACGCCTGGAGGAATAACCAGGCCGAGTGGGAGAATACTCCAGATGTTCCAGCGGGTGAGAATTACCGGAACGGGATCCACTGGATTTTGCTATAGAGGCCTTCCCCTTCATCTCCCTCACTACAGCTTGGAAGACATCTGGGTTTTGGGCCACATAGCGAATGGCTCGCCTGTGCTCTTCATATGTAAAAGCTATGGGAGTTGAAGATTCTCCCGGCTCTGTAGAGCATTGATCAGTTTGTTGTTGAGAGGATTTTTGACTCCTCCTAGATGTCATGGGTTGTTTGGTCCCTTGACTATTTCTGTTACTCATCTTTCTCTTGATAGCTTCCTAAGCTGATTAGAAAGGTTTCTAAACAATCGTTGGAGAAAAATTTTGAGTAGCTGTTGTCTGTGTTAAGGGACTTAGAGGCCTTTCCTCTAGCGCCAAATGATGAAGCCGGATCTTCACCAAGGGTCTAGATGACCTCGATTCAGCTCCATCAGTTGACGTAAAGACTTTGTCAACTGGGATTGAAAATGTGTAGCTGGAATAGCGCCAAATACCCTGCACAGAGTAGCATAGGTCAGAGGTCCCGGGGGGTTGGCCCGGGAAAAACCCTCCGACGCTCAAGTCAGTTTGTGTCATATCTCACTGAGATTATAATGTAAAGGGTGAGTTAGAAATTTTCTCCCTCTCTTTGCCGAAGAGCAGGGTGTATGTATATGTTGTAGAGTTTCCTCCCCTCCTTTGTCTTGGTCCCCTTACCTTTATAGATCTTTTTCCCAATCTGAAACTCTGTTGATAGCTTGGAGAAGACGCTTTGTTTAGGACAGAGAGCCTAAGGCATGATAGGTCTGCTGATGTGATCAATAGGTCGACTGATGTGATTAATAGGTCGACTAATGTGACCAATAGGCCGACCTGGTTGATGTAACTGATAGACTGACTGTTGTGACCTTGGCGTGTTCAGGAAGACCGAACAGCTGTAGTTGATATATTGGAGAAATATCTCCGTTTGAGGGTCCCACGAAGTATGGGTTCATTTTGCTGTGGTACACAGCTGTCTTCTGCTGAAGTACACGAGCTGCTGTGGTACACAGCTGAGCCTTGCCGAAGTGCATGGCTTAGTATTGCCTAGATGAAGTAGTCCGAAGTGCAGTATTTGAACATATACTGAATTTAATGCCGAGGTGAAAACCTTGATAGATTCTTCGATGTTATAAGGGCGTCATGTTGCCCTACTGAAGTGCTGCCGAGGCCGAACAGCCATCTTTAAGCATTAACCCACTAAACTGCAATACTGGGCTATTAGGATTAAACCGTTGACTGTTATTGACTAACTGACGATCCGATTATGGTTTATCAGCGCCAAACGCACAACTTGAAGGGGAAGAAAAGGAAGGTGCTAGAAAATTTTCTATTCCACTCAAACTTTACTTTACAACATCTACATGTATTTATACTAGTTAAAGAAGTATGCAGAAACAAAATTAGCACGTGAAATATTAGTTTGGCTTGATGCAGCAACTTCAGCAATGTAGCGCTAAGGCACGCTGCCAGCACATCAAACGAGTCACCCGTGCCATCCTTGCCAGGATCAGCGCACCAAGCGTGCCAAGCATGCCATACGTGCCAGGACTAAAGTATCAGGCCTGCCAAGCGTGTCATCCATGCCATACATACCAAGACTAGAGCATTGATCCCGCCATGCGTGCCATACACACCAAGACTTGCCAACTGCCCAGTGACTTCATGCTATGTCACTGTCTGCTTCTTCTTTTTCTCCCCTTTGTCTTGCAATGTCATACCTGTATCTTCAACATCCCCCCTCCTCAATTCTAACTTCTTGTAAATGTTACAGACTCCTAATGTTGAAGTTAGAAATTGCAATCTCTGTGAACTTAATGCCTTAGTAAATAGATCAGGCACTTGAAACTCAGTTTTGACTGGTATTGGCTTAATCACCCGTTCCTGAAACTTGTCTCTAACCGCATGACAATCCACTTCTACATGTTTAGTCCTCTCGTGAAAAACTGGATTTTCCACTATATATATTGCACTCTTGTTGTCACAAAACAATTCCACTGGTTGTCTTTGATCCACCCCAGGTCCTTTAACAGATATAATAACCATTGTACCTCACAAAGCAAGTGATCTATATTCAGCCTCTGAAGAAGATCTAGACACAATAGTCTGCTTTTTGGCCTTCCAAGATACCAGAGCATCTCCAAAGAACATACAATACCCTGTGACAGATCTTCTGGTTTCAGTACATCCACCCCAGTCTGAATCTGCATATGCTTTGAGCAGCTTTGAACCTGTACTAGGAAACAACAATCTTTGACTAGGATTTCCTTTTAAATATCTTAACAATCTGTGAACAGCTTTCATATGCAATTCTGTAGGATAATCCAAGAACTGGCTTAACTGCTGTACACTATATGAAATGTTTGGTCTTGTAATAGTGAGATACAATAATTTTCCAATGATTCTCCTGTAACAAGACACATCTGAGAACAATGGTGAATCATTATGTTCCAATTTTAAATTTTGTTCCATAGGAGTTAATGCAGGTTTAGCAGCTAGAAATGTCTTCCATTGTATACTTCCTTTTACAGATCATGATCCCCCCTGAGACCTTGCCACCTCAATGCCTAAAAAATATCTGAGAACGCCTAAATCTTTAATTTGAAACGTGTAGTGTAAGTGTTGCTTCAGGTGCTGTATATGAGACATTGAATCACTAGCTACAATAATATCATCAACATAAATGAGCAAATCTATGAAAGAATCTGAAGTCCTTTTTGTAAACAGAGTGTAATCATTTTTGGATTGTTTAAACCCCTGAGACAGCAAATACACAGTAAGCTTCTCATTCCACTGTCTACTGGCTTGTTTAAGCCTATAAAGAGATTTCTGAAGCTAACAAACTGCATTAGGAATTGAAGACTGAACTCCTTGTGGCAAATCCATATAAATCTACTGATATAAATCACCATAAAGAAAAGCATTATTGATATCTAACTGATGCACATGCCAATGATTCATAGAATCCAAAGCCAGAAGAAGACACACAGAAGTCATTTTTGCCACAGGTGAGAAAGTATCAGCATAATCTATACCTGGTTGATGGGTGTATCCCTTAGCCACAAGCCTTGCCTTATATCTTTCTATTGAGCCATCAGGTTTTCTTTTAACTTTATAAATCCACTTACAACCAATGGTTACAAGGTGGCAAGGGAACAATGCTCCAGGTGTGTGTGGCCTCTAAGGCTGCCAATTCCACCTGCATTGCCTGTGGCCAGGCTGCTGATGAAGCTATTTGCTGATATGGCACAGGCTCCTGCTCAGTACTGATATTAAGTATGTAGGATTTGTACTCAGGAGCTAGGGCTTCAAGAGAATGATAAGACTGAATAGGGTATGGAAAGGAGACAGACGAGCCTGATTGAGCAGAAGAGTGGCTAAGATTGCAGTAGTAGTCCTGCAAATAAGACGGAGCATGTTGTTGTCTAACACGTCTATGATCAGAAGAATGATGTGATGCAGGAGTTGACACGGGAGGTAAATGAACTTCCAATTGTGTTATTGGTATTTGATCAACAGGAAGGAAATTTGAGTCATTAGGAAATGAAGAAGGAGAGGATGATACTGAAGGCACTGGTGACACAGAAGACGACTCAGTATCACTCAAATGTAAAGGATCAGGAGTTGTTGGTAACGCATGCAAAGGATGCACCTGAGGAGGGGTTGGACATGAAGATAAAGGAACATCAGCCACACCAGGAGGCACTGGCACTGATGCTGCTGGCAAAGGAGATCCATGAGAGAAAGGAAAAGAATTTTCATGAAACAACACATCCCTAGAAATAATGACAGATTTGTCATCTAATTTCTGAAAAATACAGCCTTTTGTATTCATAGGGAATCCAAGAAAAACACAGGGCAATGACCTATGTGCAAACTTGGCCTTATGAGGGATGTTATCACAAGCTAAACATCCAAACACTCTGAGATGATCATACATAGGATGTTTTTGATGTAAAATCTCATAAGGAGTTTTGTGCTCAAGAACAGGTGATGGCATCAAATTTATCAAATAAGTAGCATGCTGAAGACAAAATCCTCAGTAAACAATAGGTAATGAAGCATGGAATCTGAGTGCTCTGGCCACAACCAGAAGATGTTGGTGTTTTCTCTCCACTATTCCATTCTGTTGAGGAGTATAACTACATGTTGTCTGATGAATAACCCCATGTTGCATATAAAATTCAGGCATTTTGAATTCAAGTCCATTATCACTTCTAAGAACTTTGATATGGACATTAAACTGAGTAAAAACGTAATGGAAGAAACTTTGCAAAATTTGTCTAGCCTCAGATTTTGCCTTAAGAAGATAAATCCAGGTATACCTTGAACAATCATCCACTATAGTCAAAAAATACTTCTGATTGTACAAAGTAGGATGCCTTTAAGGGCCCCATATGTCAACATGAATGATATCAAAAGGAAACTTAGTGACTGTAACAGACGCAGGAAAAGGGGACCACTTCAGTTTTGTCAAAGGGCAAACTGTACAACTATCACTTTGGCCAAAAGATGGTATATCTGGATGTAATCTATGCAAATATGAATTCTAGCTGATGAAGCATGTCCAAGTCTGGCATGCCACGGATATGAATAAGAATCAAGACTAGAAGAAGAGAGAGCAGAAGGCAATACACAAGTACTAAAGACTTCAGAATGCACGGGTAGACTGGAATCATGTATGTAATAAAGTCCATGATGATTCATAGCTGAACCAATCATCCTCCTGGATAACTGATCCTGAATGAAACAACCAGAATCATGGAATAAAACAAGCAAATGAGGAGAATCAGTAAGCTTGCTTAAAGACGCAATGTTGAAAGAGAACGAAGAGACATATAGTACATCCTTCAAAACAAGACCACTGTGTAATATAACCACTCTTACATAAGTAGCCTCAACTGTAATATTATTTGGAAGTTTAATAGAGACATGATCAATATGGTAATAAGAATGAAACAGTGACAAGGAGCAGGAAATATGGTCAGTGCCCCTGAATCCAAGATCCATACACAATCAGTACTTGCAGAGTGTTTACCCGTAGACATACCAGTTTGTTCAGTCATAACAACACCTTGTAACTCTTTATTTCTACTGGTTCCTGGAACAACATCATCAACATCTAGTAATTTCAGAAGTTTAGTGAACTGTTTTTAAGTAAGAGAATGTGTGGATTGTGGAAATAGAGAATAAGAAGGTTGTTCAGTATCACAGCTCTGGGGCTTCTCTTCCATCAGTTCAGCTGCATTCACTTGGTTTTTAAACTTGAAGCCATGAGGGAATCTATGCTTTCTGTAACGTCTATCACTTGTGTGTCCTATCATACCACAGTGATTACATTGTAAACGCTTGTTACCTTCATGGTAAAACCTTCCATTTCCTCTTCTATACGTCTGTCATTGCCTCTTGTTCACATACGTGTTTGCTACAAAGCTCTTTTGATCATCACAATTAGTAACTAATGCTGTAGGATCATTATTGAAGCCTGCTGACACAACGTTATTAGTAATTTTCCTTTCAAACTTTAACGCCATTGCAAACACAGTTTTGATATCCGGCAAAGGTGTCATCACGAACACTTGCGATCTGACTAGATCGAATTCCTCGTTCAATCCTTTGACAAATTTTATAACGTAATCATTTTCAATAAATTCATTCACCTTCTTAGTTATATCACATACGCATCTAAGGCAGTCAAACTTTGGTGTGGATCTCAAAGCTACTAGTTCTTCCCATAGTACTTTGAGTTTCGTAAAGTAATCATTTACACTGAGACTTTCTTGTCTCACAACATAGAATTCACACAATAAATCAGACAATCTAAATGGATCACCACTGCCATATTTCATAGCTAAATCATTCCATATATCCAAAGCACTATCATAACATATTATACTCTGCGCAATTGAAGCAGAGACACAGCTCATGATTTAGGATTGGATCATGGTATTTACCTGCCTCCAAGCTTGAAATTGAGGATCATTTGGCGCAGGTTTAGGCATAGATCCATCAATGAAACAGGCCTTATTCTTTATTAACAGCGCCATTTGAAACGTCCTGCTCCACGAGTGACAGTTGTGCGGATTGAGTGGAGGTTGAACCAGAACATTCACTGGACTATCGTTTGGATGTAAGTAGTACTGATTATTTGTTGGATTATCATTGTTCATATGATTATTGCGTGAGCTAGATGATGCAGCACTTGTGTTTGCTATGTCTAAACTTCAGTTGAAGTAATTCACACTCGAGAAGATTGATATGATGCAGAAGTCGATCGAGAACACCAAATGAATTAATATTGAATTATCAATGTTCTGATACCATGTCAAAAATCAAATCAAACTCAGAATTTGATCATCAAAGCAATCATGATCAAAGTATCATAATGAATGAACGCAAAGAGAATATGATTTGAATGCTGCGAAAGAAGAAGAATATGGCGCCAAACGCACGACTTGAAGAGGAAGAAAAGGAAGGCGCTAGAAAATTTTCTATACCGCTCAAACTTTATTTTACAACATCTACATGTATTTATACTAGCTAAAGAAGTATCTAGAAACAAAATTAGCATGTGAAATATTAGTTTGGCTTGATGCAGCAACTTCTGCAATGTAGTGCTAAGGCTCGCTGCCAGCACATCAAACGAGTCACCCGTGCCATCCTTGCCAGGATCAACGCACCAAGCGTGCCAAGCATGCCATACGTGCCAGGACTAAAGTATCCGGCCTGCCAAGCGTGCCATCCATGTCATACGTGCCAAGACTAGAGCATTGAGCCCGCCATGCGTGCCATACACACCAAGACTTGCCAACTGCCTAATGACTTGATGCTATGTCACTGACTGCTTCTTTTTTTTTCTCCCCTTTGTCTTGCAATGTCATACCTGTATCTTCAACACCATATTTATATATCATACTTTATTTTACTCTCTTACTAATATGACATAGGATGTTACAGTAAGTTTCATATGGTTTAAGAGGAAGACTAAGATTATTAGGAACTCAAATGCTAACAAAATGATTGTCAAAAAAAGTAGTTGTAAATCATTCATCATACTATAGGAAAATTAGGATTCTCCTAGGCGTTGAGCATTATGAAAATTTTTAATGCATGTTGACCAAACCGTAATCGACTGTAGTTGGTGAATCTATTAGTCTATAGGTTCCGCAGTCTCATAATGCGCGTTAACATAAAAGCAAAAAAAATGTAATTGCTTAAATTTTTTTTACTATTTACTATAATCATAACTTAAATAAATTTAACACTCTAACTTAGCCAAATACTTAATACCACTCATCATAGTACATATATTTAAACTTAGTACAACTCAACTACACTAAGAACACTGTTACAGCTGTAGTATGAACATCTGTATCATAACTACAGCATCGCTTGTCTGCCTCTCACCGTCCTCAGACTTTAGCGGTAGCTATTGATGTCGTTGGGATATACTGAATATGCTTGTTGTTATTGTTGTTAAAGATTACAAAAACATATTCAACTTCCAATTTCGACGACTTTTAGCTGATCAACTTGGTATCCGAAGCAAAAAAAAAAAAATTTTGTGTGTGTGTCTTCTTTCTATTTACTGAGTGTTTTCCACCGTAGCGTGGGGCGTTGTTGGTTTCTCTCAAGTAAATGGAAGTTAACCCTTTTATTAAATAAATTAAAGGATTGCTATTTTTGCCTTTCGTTTTAAGAATTGATTTTCTTTATTTTAGAAGATAAATCAAGAAAATAATCAATCACACCTCGAGCCACACGGACTCTAATGATAGGTTTTTATGCCGTTGAAATATACTGAGTTAGAGTAGATTTTGATGCCTTTGGAATATAATTGATTTATTTCAAAAGTGATGTACGAGTGTTCTTCAACTCATAATTACTACGTACCTATTGGTTCTGTTGATATCCGAAACTTTTTAATGGCTTATGATTTGGGTAGTTATCATTACAAAGATACAAAATTATTTACTCCAATTCCATGCGTGAATGAGAAACGTTGGACGGTGGAGACTGGTGCGTTTCCAACATAATATATCTCCGACATGACCTTGTGGCCAATGAGTTTGCATCTATTTGGATTTAACATATAACTAATCGAGTTGTGATTGTTGATTGTTGATTGTTAACTAATAGGTTAAAGGTTCCAACAGTGCATGCCACTAAGACTAATCAATAAGCAACCTTTTCAGAAACATGAAATATAAAAAGTACAATGTTTGTGTGGTTCGGAGGGGGAGGGAGGAGGTTATTTTATGAAATAAAAAGCCATGTCGCCTCAAGTGGAAAAACTAAAAATAAAAAAAAAGTTGGTATTCGAATTGTGACATTGTTCTTGTGGTGAATCTTACCATAATGATAAAGATGACTGAGATAATTGCAGCCATAAATGTGATTGATGCCAACATAAATGTAAATATACTGATTGATTGTAATTGATAGGATAAGGAGTAATTAGAGGAAGAATTAACTATCTTCCATGTATACATATACAGTAGGGATGTATTTATAGGGAAGACTTGTAAACATTTTTGATATACTGAAATGAGAAGTAAATTATCTTCTTTGCATATCTTCTGCATATTGCATAATTGACATGGTATCAGAGCGGGCAATCTAGCCCACTACACCGTGTGTTTTTTGTTCTTTGGCTCAAAATTTGAGTTCATCATTGCCTTTACCTTTCACAGCCTTGGCTAGTGATCACATACCTTACCCATTCTTACCGTATACATGCTGCCCCAAACACATGTTACAATTTTTATCCGTCTCTTTCCTGCACCCATAAAACAAAATTATGTCAGCCCACATTGATACTGAGGGAGAAAGTTCTGAAACAAAACCTCAAAACACGACTGGTTTTGATTTTTCAGAACAATTTGCAAGATTCCTCCAACAGAGTCTGAATATAACCAGTTCATCAGCAGCCGAAAGCAACCTGGTGCTCAAAGTAAAATTAAATAGCAATAATTACAGTCTCTGGAAGAGGTTAATGCTGATGGCTCTCAAGGGCAGGGGCAAAAGTACCCACATAACCGGGGTACCCCCACCACCTCTGCCTACGGACCAAACATACGCTAGGTGGGAACAGGAGGATCAACTGGTTCTCACCTGGCTAATTGACAACATTGAAGAAAGCTTGATCCATAGTGTATCCAAGTATCCCACAGCAAAAACACTGTGGGATGGGTTGGCCATCACGTATGGATCAGGTGGGGATCCTATACAAGTTTATGATCTCCACAAACAGGCGGCTGCAATCAAACAGGGGAACCGAACCCTTGAATCTGTTTGGAACCAATTTCAAGAAATCTGGATGACTATTGACACCCTGGACCCAAATCCCATGGAATCACCAAAGGATATTCAAAACTACAACCGAAAAATACAGGAATTCCGACTATATCAACTCTTGGTAGCAGTAGACAAACGATTTGCCCACATCAAGAAAGAACTGTTAAAAAGGGAACCCAGACCAATCGCAGAGATCGCATACAACAAACTCCGAAGTGCTGAGATACAAGATGGTGTGATTACAGGAACCCCTTCAGATCTCTCATCACAAGGGGTTGGCTATGGCTTGGCAGTCACACGCGGACCAACTGGAAAAGGTAGGGGACGGGGCCACAACACTGGCCAGAATAATCAACAACCACCACGCTCAGCCACTGCATCATCGCGTGGTGGGGATAAATCTTACCATGAGTGCAGCCATTGCGGGAAAAAAGGGCACACTGCAGAAAAGGGCTTCAAACTACACGGCTTCCCTGAATGGTAGGAAGATTTCAAGAAAAAGGCTCAGGCCAAGATGGCCACTAGCACCACCGAAGGGAGCACAAAGACTAGGGATGGCTGCGAAGCTGAACAAGGGAGCAACGGGGAAGAACAGAAAGCGGCGGGCACGGGAAACCTAGCGGGCGCAGCCGCTGAGAGAGGTAACAGGGTTAGGGTTGAAAACCCTAACCCTTCCTTAAACACTCCTAGTCAATCACATATTACCCCCTTAGTCCCTGAAAAGTGTGAGTTTTTTAATAAAACCCCAGCACTTCTATATTTACCCCCGAAGTCCCTGTTTTTTGTGAAGATATTAATAAAAACCCCCAGCACATCCTTTTCTACCCCTGAAGTCCCTGTTTTATTAGATAATGTCAATACTGACCATATTACTGCAGAATTATCCATTTTAGGCAAGGAAAATGATGTAATTGCAAATCAGCCCTCAGACTTAACCCAATTACCACCAGAGCCCCAAATTTCCATACCTAATCCGTCTAAATCCGTTTTTTTCAAACAACCAACACACTACAAACCTCCCAAATCCCTATGTTATACCACAAAATGTTCTCCCAAATGGATCTTCGATTGAAGAGCCACAGACACAATGTCTTATGACCCCCATGACTTTATCACATATACATCACCTACCAAGATCTCTGTGGAAACAGCCAATGGAGCATCTATTCCAGTTCAAGGGAGTGGGTCAATTTCCATTACCCCTCAAATTGCTCTACGAAATTGTCTCTATGTCCCAACTTTATCTACAAAACTATTTTCTGTTAGTCAAGTTACGAAAGAATTAGATTGCATCGTACTAATGTATCCCAATTTTTGCCTCTTGCAGGATATTCATACGAGGGCGATTATTGGGCGTGGCACTGAGCGTGATGGACTATACTATGTTGATGCGATGGCGCAACAGGGACAGTCTAATCTTGCCACTGAGACGGTCTCCAGACAAGTGTGGTTGTGGCATCGCCGTTTGGGGCATCCATCAGTTACTTACCTAAAACATTTATTTCCCAGTTTACTTTCCTCTCAGAATAATGTTTTGTCTTGTTATACTTGCCTCCGGGCTAAACAAACTTGGGCGTCGTACCCTGCTACTAATACCCGGGTAAATAAAATGTTTATATTAGTTCATTCAGATGTATGGGGTCCGGCCCCTTATGATACCCCACTTGGCTTCTAGTACTATGTTATTTTTGTTGATGACTTTTCTCATATGACATGGCTTTATCTGTTGAAACATAAGTCTGAAGTATATCAGAAATGCGCACACTTCCATCAAATGGTCAAAACTCAATTCAATACCAACATTCAGATATTACGTTCTGATAACGGGGGGAATATCTTGCTGGGATTTTCAAACAGTTCCTTCTCTCCAATGGAATAATCCATCAAACATCCTGTCCCAACACTCCTGAACAAAATGGAGTGGCAGAAAAAAAAATTGTATCCTTCTGGAAATGACCCGGGCTTTTATGCTTGAGTCCGATGTCCCGAAAAGTTTCTGACCGGAGACAGTATCCACAGCTTCCTATTTACTTAACCGTTTACCCACAACAATTCTAAATCACAAAACACCACTATACACCCTCTCCACCCAACATCCCATCCCTTCCTTCTTTACCTTACCACCCAAAGTATTTGGATGCATTGTCTTCGTCCATACACCCAAATACGACTGTTCTAAACTCGATCCTTGTGCTGAACGGTGTGTCTTTCTTGGCTATGGAACCACGCAAAAGGGATACCGTTGCTATAACCCCCGAACCCGCCGCCTACATATCACCATGAATTGCATATTTCTTGAGACTGAATACTACTACCTACCCCAATCTTGGGTTCAGGGGGTGACATGTGACGGAACCCTAGATTGGCTGTCACCACCCACGTGTTCGGAGATAGTTCTAACACGGCAAGTAGATGGCGCCGACTGTGCTGCTGCTACCGACATAGTACCGTCTGACACCATAGTACACGCTGGTAATCAACCTCTGATGGATACCGAACCAGAGGTAACAGTTGGTGAGAATTATACTATGCAATTTAATATTGGTAACAACGACTCTGACATAGTTACCCCACTCCCTGATCACACTATACCTGATCATACTCATACTGTACCTTCTAATAATTTGTCTCCACCTCAGATTATACATGACCTTGATGATTTGAACAATCCAAGCTTGTATATGGAACGTAATGACATGACTAATGAACAGGAACCAGGGCGCATATTACCCCGCAGGACTAAGAGAGGTGTTCCACCAGAATGTTATACACCTGAGCGACACTCACAAAAAACAAGGTACCCTATCAATACAAGACGTAGTATAACTGATATTGCCAAAAGTTTCTTTGCATCTATTTGTTCAGAACAGGTACCAAGAACAGTCAGTGAAGCGAAAGGAACCACTGAATGGAGAACTGCAATGGATGTTGAAATAGATGCTCTCAAAAGAAACCAAACCTGGGAAGAATGTGTTCTGCCAAAAGGTAAGAAACCCGTAATGTGCAGATGGGTCTTTACAAACAAATACAGGACAGATGGCAGTATTGAGCGACACAAAGCCCGCCTGGTGACTAAAGGATATACTCAGACCTATGGAGTGGACTACTCAGAAACTTTTTCTCCAGTTGTTCGGATAGACACAATCAGGGTCCTCTTCTCCATCACTGCAACCAAACAATGGCCATTAAACCAATTTGATGTAAAAAATGTCTTCCTTCATGGCGATCTCAAAGAAGAAGTATATATGGAGCCACCGCCAGGTTTTGAGAATGAATTTAAGACAAGAGAGGTGTGCAGGGTAAAGAAAGCCCGTTATGGTCTCAAACAGTCTCCACGAGCCTGGTTTGGACGGTTCGCTATGGTGATGAAACAAAGTGGATATCGTCGGAGTAATGCTGATCATACCTTGTTCATCAAGCGACGAGAAGGTAAGGTAACTTGTCTGGTTATTTATATTGATGATATGATCATTACAGGAGATGATGTTGTGGAGATGACACAACTTTGAGAATATTTGTTTGCAAAGTTTGAGATGAAAGATCTGGGAGATCTGAAGTATTTTCTTGGTATTGAGGCTTTGAGATCTAAGCAAGGGATCTATATATCACAGAGAAAGTACATACTTGATCTACTGACTGAGGTAGGAATGCTTGACTGTAAACCATGTAGAACTCACATGGCTGAGAATCTAAAACTGGAGGTGGTAGATAGAGGCATTCCAACCGATAAGGGCCGATATCAGAGACTAGTCAGAAAGCTAATATATCTCTCTCATACTCGACCCGACATTGCGTATGCTGTAAGTGTGGTAAGTCAATTCATGCATAATCCCTAGAGTCATCACTGGGATGCGGTTGTGAGAATTCTGAGGTAATTAAAATATACACCTGGACAAGGGATCATCTTTCGAGACAATGGACATCTAAACATTGAAGCATACACTGATGCCGACTGGGCTGGCAATCCGGTTGATAGGAGATCCACCTTAGGGTATTTTACACTTTTGGGAGGAAACGTCTTCACTTGGCAAAGTAAGAAGCAGAAGGTGGTTGCGTTATCAAGTGCTGAAGCTGAGTTCCGCGGGATATCAAAAGGAATTGCTGAAGTATTGTGGCTTCAGAAACTAATCCGAGAACTAGGACTGGAGGTATGTCTACCAACCCGTCTGATATGTGATAATAAAGCGGCGATTAGTATATCTGAAAATCCAGTCCAGCATGACAGAACTAAACATGCGGAGATTGATCGACACTTTATCGAGGAAAAGCTGGAAGGCGGCATCATTGAGTTACCATTTGTAAAATCTGAAGATCAACTTGCCGATATTCTTACTAAAGTTGTTTGTGGACGAGTTTTCGAGACGTCACTATGCAGGTTGAACGTTGGTGACCCCACGATTCAACTTGAGGGGGAGTGTGGTGAATCTTACCATAATGATAAAGATTGACTGAGATAATTGCAGCCATAAATGTGATTGATGCCAACATAAATGTAAATATACTGATTGATTGTAATTGATAGGATAAGGAGGAATTAGAGGAAGAATTAACTACCTTCCATGTATACATATACAGTAGGGGTGTATTTATAGGGAAGACTTGTAAACGTTTTTGATATACTGAAATGAGAAGTAAATTATCTTCTTTGCATATCTTCTGCATATTGCATAATTGACAGTTCTAGAAAGATGTAGATTCAAACCATGATACGTACAGCATGTAAGTAATATTATTATCTGAGCATGAAGACCATAGGCCTGAATCCGATCCAATTGGGTGCTGAGTTACATTTCCAATTTGCAGTGAACTCCTTGTATGGGTTATCTGGTAACGCCTTACGAATCTAGGAATTTGGGTTGTCTGGTAATGTCTTACCAATCTATGAACTTGTTGGTTTTGTGAATTACAACTTCAACACAGTTCTACGGAGTTAGGGCATTGAAGATTTACGGGACCAGAGATTCGGGCTTTTCGCTCCATAAAAAAAAAGTGGTTACTTTTGTAAGATGTCACATGACTTTAATTCGAAACTGGAAGTCACGATAACAAACAGATTACATAGTTAACCACTACCTTGGTTATATCATAGGAAACACAATCATGTATCGTCCAAATTAGTAACATCAAGCTTTCATATTGTATTTTTTAATTAAAAAGGTCTATAGCTCTCTTCTCATTCTAAATTATTTTCCTACTTTTTCTTTAGATTGTTCAACACCTATTCTCATCTTACAATAGTAAATAACATTGATAATCAATATTCTCGTAATATCTTTACAACATCCTTTTAATTATTACAAAATAGAGACAAAAATGTTTTCTCAATAACGATAGAATTGATATGTTACCATGAACTATTTATCATACATCAATTTCATGAGCTTATAATCATGTTTTCCTCACTCATTTTATTGTCACTTTCACCTTCAGCGGTAGCTTGTTAGGTGAGTGTCATATTGTTTGTTATGAAACTCCTTTTGATAGGTACATCAACATCCTCAAATGACGCGGTAGATACCGTATAATTACTCACTACCTCTTATTGTTATTGGGAAAGTCTGCAGACTTAGGTAAAAATGTTTAACAACTTATTGGAGGCTGACCCTTATATTCAGATGTACATTGGTTTGTCTTTATAAAGTTTGGGAAGAGGTAAGAAACCTCAAGTTGCCAAGGCTCTCTAACAGCTATATTATATTTACAAAAGTCAGTTTTTTAATCAACTCAGCTTGTGGATGTATGAAATGTAAATATATATAGTGTATATGTATAAATGCATGTGTTCTATTCTTCAGTGTTGCCTCCGAGATCCTTGTATTTTTCTAAGTTATTTTAGCTCGGCATTGCTGTCTCTTTGCTGTCGATGCCATCATCCTTGTTCTACTCTGCTGTTATTGTGCTCAGCATAGCTCGGTACATCCGTTTATCCATTGCCTTTGCCTTCACCTTGTCTTCTCAGATCGGCATCCCATCATTGATGTTCATATCTTTAGCGCATTCACTTCGTCAACTCGGTTTGACATTCCATCCTTCAGCTCAGCCACTTTATCACCTCGTCACTACTTATATTAGCTCAGCACTACATCACCTAGGCTCGAACACTTCTTCACCTCGGCACTGCATACTTCAACTCGGCTCTTCAATAGGCCATCTATCGAGCATTTGCCATAGTGCAGAAATCTATCTCTTTATTAGGCTTGAAGAGCCTTGGCCTTCATGTTGGAATCTTCTTCAGTTGTTCAAAACGTCATTAAAGGCTTCTTTACTTTATAATATTGAACTCTTATCTGCACAAATATACACAATTGATCAAAGAATCTCTCAAAAAATACGAAATCTTTTAAAATATGCCATTTAATCTTCAAAATATTTTTGGTGTTGCTTGCCTGAGTGTTAACTCAACCACTTTCTCGTTTTTGTCTGAAAATTTGAATACAAAAAGGAAGAAAATAAGTGCATAAAGAGAGAAGAAAAGAGTGATGTGATTGCCTAAGTGGAACTGACATGTCTTATCATTGTACAGTTGACATGTTTCCAACTTGTCCACCTGGAAGCTTAACATTTAAATAATATATATATATATATATATATATATATATATATATATATATATATATATATATATATTAAATGATGGCAAAAATACATGTTGCTGCAAGAAGTGCCAAAACAAAGCAGATGCAGAGCTGAGCTCAACTTAACTATAGAAAGTGTTGATCGAGCTTAGCAGAAGAAAGTGTTGACCGAGCTGAGTAGAAGGTATTTTGTTTATGCCAATAATGTGGTATTTCCTCTACAACCCTACAACAAATGGAATCAGGTATATTCGGTTAATTACTTTGGAAGGTAAATTCTTTCTCAAATATCATTGGTTATGTCAATGCTTTAAATATATATGCTGAAAAAAGTTATACTCCTTCTTAAAGGATTATGTGTTGCAAAGTTATGCCTTTGTTCAGACATAACTCATTCAAAAATTAAGCATTATGTCTTCAATATAAACTGAGCTGAATTGATTAGTATAGTTACCATAATCACAGAGGCCTTATGGCATCTATGTACCTTTTAATGAATTTACCTAATGACAAACAATAATCTATGCTGAACTGATCCAAATCTTGAAATGTACATAATATTTATTCCCTTGATTTGATTATGAGATAAACTCTGAATCAACTAAACCTACTAAATGTGCATGAAGATTTTACTATCTCTGGATTACGAAGAGCAATTCTATTCATATGTGTGAAATGCCTTACGAAATTGTTAATCAGATAATGAAAAGGATTTAACTCTTACATCCGAATACAAATATTTTGTTTCATTTGAATATTTGTTTTAACAAATTGATAGTTTTAGAAAAGAAAGATTACATTCATTCTGCTCAGACTTTATGGTTAAAGTTTTTTGCATAAATTCAAAATTCATTCAGCTATTAAGATTTTTTTAAGCAAACTTCACTTTCCTTTCTATTTTTAAGCAAATCCCACATGGCTTAACTTAATTGTCATTACATTATAAGCTATTAATTATATAAGCCTAAAGACGGATTGGAGTTACATCACTTAGGTTATAAAAACTAACTAAAAACTATAGTACCTATCTTATCCTACCATGGTAAAAGTTAAAATACTGATAGATGCATGATTGCACTAATGAATATTTATAAGTCTGTCCTAAGTTTTTTAGGTACTCAATAAAGGCCACTAACGAATAGTTAATCTTGGTTGTATTTGTTAATACACCAAGCTTGAGGGGAAGTATTAGCAAAATCTGCAGACATAATATTAATCTTGGTTGTATAAATATACCAAGCTTGAGAGAGAGTATTGAAGCATAGTCTACAGAAATAAAAGAAGAAGTAAAGTGCCGAGCCAAGCTGAGGAGGATAGAAAGTAAAGTGTTCGAGCTAAGGTGATGAAGAGCCGAATTGAAGTATGCAGTAGGTGAAGAAGTGTTCAAGCCTAGGTGATGTAGTGCCGAGCTCGAATGAGTAGTGACGAGGTGATAAAGTGGCTGAGCTGAAGGATGGAATGTCAAGCCGAGGTGACGAAGTGAAGGCGCTATAGATATGAACATCAATGATGGGATGCCGAGCTGAGGAGACGAGGTAAAGACAAAGGCAATGGACAAGCAGATGTACTGAGCTGTAGTAAGCACAATAACAGCAGAGCAGAACAAGGATGATGACAGCGGCAACAAAGAGACAGCACTACCGATCTAAAATAACTTAGAAAAATACAAAGATCTCGGAGGCAGCACTAAAGAGCAGAACACATGCACTTATATGTATACACTGTATATATTTATATTTCATACATCCACTAGCTCAGTGGATTAAAAAACTGACTTTTGTAAATAGAATATAGCCGTTAGAGAGTCATTGGCAACTTGAGGTTTCTTACCATTTCCTAAGCCTTATAAAAGGCAAACCACTGTACATCAGAATATAAGGAAGTCTGAATAAATTTTACATTTCAGCCTCCGATACCTTCTTCTTTATGTCTAAACTACACGCTTCCGTATTTTACAATATTTGCTTTTGAATTCCAACACTGTTTCTTCTTATTCATCATCACTCCATGAATACGCTTGGATGTGTATTCATCATCACTGCTAAAAAGTTGGTAGACAAAAAACCACTTGTTGAAGTCTTCTCCTAATTATATAGATGAAGACCTATTAGGGTTAGGGTAGATATTTGCAACGTAATTTTTGTCCATGTGCATATTGGAAGCTTGAAAATCAAAGTCTAGAAAAGGAAAGATAATAGTTAACTTGAATTTCAAACCTTGATGATATCCCATCATGGTAAGTTATAAAATTTTCTTTGAAACCAAGATATACCTCTTTTTTGACAAGATAATCACATCCTGTCAATTTAGATTGATCTTATCATAAATGCTGGGCTGAAATCACAGCCCAAAAATAATGCCGAAATATCTCAAAACGAAAACTGTTGTAATTATGTGAAGTCCGCCTGTCACAGACACTGTCATAACGACAGTCATAAGAGCAGGCTCAAATTTGCATTACTTCTCCTTCAATATAAAAATTCAAACAGGTTATAGCATAAAAATCCATATATAAATCCATGTGCAACTAATGCCAACACATCTCTAAGGTTTTAGAGATAAAGCCGCAAGGCATAGTTCAGTTGGTACTTGAGTTGGTATTTGCTCGAAGAAGTCAAGAGTTCTATTCTAGGGACACATATAGTGTGGGTGTTCCTCTGCTTCGGCCTGGTTTGCGGGAGACATCTTGCATGAGTCACTGCGTAAAATCTCATCCAATATAGCAGGATGCTGGACTCCTGATTTGTATCCTCCACACATGCTCCTTGGGGCTGTGGCGGTGGGGTCTCCGGAATGAGGTATTTCACCTTTTTGCAGGTTTTAGAGATAAAAAAGAGTCTTGGGAAAGAGAAAATGATAGAGTTTGAGAAATTTCATATGAAAAATAATAGCTATTGCAATGTACAGAGTAGATAAGTATTTAATATTCAATAATTGAATGGTTGGATAAAGTAACATCTAATGCTTTGGATTGATAGATGATATTTTTGGATGGCCAATAGAAAAGGTAACAAAACCATTGCATCAAAAGGTGAGTTCAACAAGAAAAGGAGAACAAGAGTAGAAGTATCTGGTGAACTATTTGAGCAGAAGAAAGCACAAAATCTAACAAGAAAAGGACTTGCAATATGGCCACGTGAAATCCACACCCAATAGGAAGCTAACAGAAGCTCAATCATGCATGAGAAGAACAGTAATAATAGAGCAAAACTTCAAACTTTTTAGGAGAAAGCGAAAACTTGACAGACAAATAGCAAAAGGTTAGCTATTAAAAATTCAAGAGACCCCCACAGAATGTCTAATCAAAATCTTTATTGTGCAAAGGCACATAACTGACTGAATTTCAAGTAAGCCGTTTGGATCAATGCCACGTTAGATTTATTAGCGTCTTCCTCCCCACTAGATGATTTGGACACACTTGATAATTTTGTCACGCGTTTTTTTAGTGGAGATTGCAACTGTTCATGAAAATATGGGTTCTAAAGCCTAACTTTGAAAAAAAGAAGAAGAAGAAAGAAGAAAGTGGTGTTATAGTGGGAGGGAAATTTTCTACCATATTCTTTGATGGGTTTAGAACTTCTGGATTTTCTTTTCTAAATTTGTTGGATATAATGGAAGGTTGGGCTTTGGCCCATTAAGACAAGTTGCAAACTTGGTTAAGCAACATACTTTGAGCTTAATTATGATTAGTTTCTGTTAATAAAAGATGAAACCTAATAGGCCCTTAATTATTAACGAGTAGTTAATTTTAGGCTTTGGAATCACTCAATTACGATACCGTGTGAATGAGAAATTAATGCTCAAAGTAGATGGAAAACATGGTTTAGTGGGTGATGTGTCCTATTCTTAGGAGACCACATCACCCTTATGGAGGAATACCACATTGGACAAATGAACTAATTTAGCCACCTTATAAATGGCCAGAATGGTCACTTTAGATGTGCCCTTAAGGCATGAGAAGTTTTTGACCGGAGAAAAGACCCACGAAGTGCCACACACGCGCCGCCCGTCCGGCTCAGCTTGTGGCTCGTGGGCTCGTGGGCTAGGCCGGTTCTTATCTTTTCTAAGAAAATTTCTTTGGGCTTTTGGATTAATATAGTTAAAGGCTTCAGGCCTAGCTGCGCAGCGGCCCAAATATTCTCCTACGGGTCCGGTCTAAAATCATCAAAACGGTTGTGATCAAATTATTTAAATCAAACGATCGGTTTTGATTAAATGATTAAAATCAAACGGTCGCCTAATCTGTAAGATCAAATGGTTTGATCTAACGGTGGCGGAATAGTCAACTTTGATCCAAGGGTTGAAATTCAAACTGACCTAACTGCCCAACCGAATGTGGTTTTCATCCAATGTTCCAAGATCGATCATGTAGTTCTGTTTTCATCTGACGGTTAGGATTTGAATTGTGCAAAACCGTCTAACAGATGATGTGTCGGTTTTCATCCGACGGCTCTGACTCATCTACGGTTTTGATCTGACGGTCACAAATCCATCTGCATAGCCGATTCCCCATCCGACTCCCCTATATAAACAGTGGCAGGGTGTACGATTAGAACACACACACTCCTCTTTTGATTTCTTTGTTTTCTTCTTTCTGCATCACGTTTAAGAGAAGTCAGGTTACTCGAAGATTCACTGCAATTCAAGTTAAGCAGTGCCGCTCAACTGAACAAGTACCCGTTGTATCCTGGGAGACGATTGTTAACGCCGGTTGAGCACAGTATTAAAGAGCAATACGTCTTAAGGACAGAGTCCTCGACTCGCCCCGGGTTTGGTCTACTGTTTACTATTTTCAAACGCACACTACCGAACGATTGCGTCTTGGTATAGGATTGATTGTTTCCAACAATCTTAAGACGTATTCTGATTCAATTAATTTCTATATTGTCCTTTAAATTTTGTACGCAAAGCAGTGATCATACTCTGCTTTGCAGTCTGTTTCTACCCATTTTTATATCCAAAACTGTTCTGATCTATACGTGTTGATCAACCGAATAGGAATGAAAAACGAAAGCTTTAATTCTGTTCAAGGCTTTAACGGTGCACACTCCGTGTCTGCACCTGACGGGACCAATAACATTGCTGGTGGTGTCCAGAACAATGTGCCTTTCAACACAGTTCTCTTGGCGCCTAATGGAGGGCCTCAGATGAATCTTGCTGCCACAGCTGCACATGTGGAGAAGCCTAAAAAATTCACTTGCAGTTTTTTTAAGAGATGGCAGTAAAAGATGCTGTTCTATCTCATCGCACTAGGCCTGGCAAGAATTCTGAACGAGGATCCACCAGTGGTGGAACCTATGGAGGATCAGAATCAGAACATGCAGAATAGCTTGAGTGCTGAAGTATGGGCATATAACAATTTATGTTGCTTGAATCTTATTTTGAGTTGTATGGATAATACTACTCTATGGCGTGCTTTGTACTTTTAAAACTGCAAAAACATTGTGGTTGGCTTTAGATAAAAAAATATCGCACAGAAGATGCTCGAACGAAAAAATTAATAGTTGGTAAATTTCTGGACTATAAAATGCTAGATTCCAAAACTGTAATTTCGCAGGTTGAAGAAATACAGATATTGGTATCTGAAATGGAGAGGAGGGCATAACGCTCAGTGAATCTTTCTAAGTTGCGGCTGTGATTAAGAAGCTACCTCCTTCGTGGAGGGAATTTAAGAGCTATCTCAAGCACAAACAAAAGGAAATGAAAATAGAAGATTTGATTGTTCGGCTTCGAATAAAGGAGGACAATCATCGTGCTGATAGAAAGCCAACCTCTCAGTCTGGTCAAGCCAAAGCTCATGCTGCTAAGGCAGGAAATAAAAAGAAAGATAATACTTTGGGCGTGAATGTCAAAGGCAAGGAGATTGCAAAGAAGTTTACTGGTAAGTGTTATAACTGTGGAAAACCGGGGCATCGCAGCAGTGACTGTCGTAAGCCCAAAAAGAATCAGAGTCAAACCAAAGCAAAAGCGAATCTGGTCGGCGCAATAGAAGATCTAAATCTCTAGTGGTGATTGAATGCAGTACAGTAGAGAATCCGTGTGAATGATAGATGGACACAGGGGCCACTCGACACGTATGTGCCAACAAGTTAATGTTTAAAGACTATGTACCCACAACAAATAATGAACAACTCTTCATGGGAAACTCTCACAGCTCGAAGATTGAAGGATCGGGCAAAGTGGTTCTGAAACTGACCTCAGGAAAGGAGCTGACCCTGCAAAATGTGTCGCGTGTTCCTGGCATCCGTAAGAACTTGGTATCTGGCGCTCTACTAGCCAGTCATGGTTTCATACTAGTTTTTTGAGGCGAACAAATTTACTCTTTCTAAGAACGACTTATATTTGTTAAAAGGGTACCTTACTGATAACATGTTTAAATTAAATGTTATGACTATTGTACCCAAAAATTTTGCGCCTAATGAGGCTAATAAAATTGTTTCCTCTTATGCTTACATACTTGAGTCTTCTTGTTTATGGCATTTTCATTTGTGACATGTTAATTACAAGTCAATACAATGAATGGATTAACCTTGACTTATTACCCAAACTGAACTTTAATAATAAAGACAAATTTCAAATATGTATTGAAGCAAAAAATGGCAAAAGCGCCATTTCTTTCAATGGAAAGAAACACTGAAATCTTGGATTTAATTCATACAGACTTGTGTGATTCAAAGTTTGTGCAAACAAGAGGAGGCAGAATGTATTTTGTAACTTTTATCGACGATCGCACTAAATACTGTTATGTTTATTTGCTAAATAGCAAAGATGAGGCTGTTGATGCTTTTAAAGATTATAAGAATGAAGCTGAGAATCAACTTAGCAAACGAATTAAAACAATTCGAAGTGATAGAGGCAGGGAATATGACGCATCGTTCAATGAATTTTGTTCAGATTATGGCATCATTCATCAAACGACTGCACCATATTCACCTCAATCTAATGGTATTACAGAACGCAAAAACCATACTTTAAAGGAAATGATCAATGCTATGTTGATAAGTTTGATTTACCTCAGAACTTGTGGGAGGAATCAATTCTCTCCGCCAACGTCATTTTAAATAGAATTTCATCTGAAAATGATGGATAAAACCCCATATGAACTTTGGAAAGGCTATAAGCCTAGCTACAAATACTTGAAAGTGGGGGTGTTTGGCAAAGGTTGATGTACCTAAACCAAGACAAGTGAGAATCGAAACTAAAACAATTGATTGCATATTCATAGGTTATGCAACGAACAATAGTGCATATCGTTTCTTAGTGCACAAATCAGACATTCCCGAGATACATGAAAATGTTGTCATGTAGTCGAGTAATGCAATGTTCTTTGAAAATGTCTTTCCAAAGAAAGACAAAAATAATGAAGAAGCTGGTACTAGTAAGCGAGTGCGTGAGATGACCCCTCAAGAAACTAAAGAACCTCGTCAAAGTAAACGAGCCAAAATACCGACATCTTTTGGACCATATTTTCTAACCTACATGGTAGAAAACGAGCCAAAATCTTTCTACGAGGCAATGACAACTCCAAAAGCTCTTTTCTGGAAAGAGGCAGTGAATAGTGAGATAGATTCTATTCTTCAAAATCACACTTGGGACTTGGTAGATCTTCCACCAGGAAGTAATTCAACCGGATGCAAGTGGATTTTTAGGAAAAAAATTGAAAGAAGATGGATCTATTGACAAGTACAAAGTCAGGTTCGTAGCCAAGGGGGTACAGACAGAAAAAAGGCTTTGACTTCTTTGACACCTACTCACCAGTGACTAAAATCACATCCATCAGGATGCTAATGGCTATTGCTGCAATCGACGACTTAGAAATCCATCAAATGGATGTGAAGACTGTTTTTGTCGTCCCAGGACAAGAAAAGAAAATGTGTAGACTTGTTAAGTCTTTGTACAGACTTAAACAAGTACCCAAATAGTGGCATTTAAAGTTCGATCAGGCAATGATGTCAAACGGCTTCAGGATCAACGAGTGTGACAAGTGTGTGTACATCAAAAACACACCAAATGCCTATGTGATAGTATGTCTCTATGTAGACGACATGGTAATCATAGGCAGTACTCATGACATCATCTTGAACACTAAGAAGATGCTAACAGGATTTTTGATATGAATGATATGGGGGTCGCCAATGTTATTCTAGGAATTAAAATTTCTCGGATGACTGATGGTCTTGTTATGTCACAAACTCATTATATTGAACATGTCCTCAAACGATTCAATATGTTTGATACAAAACCAATAAAGACTCCACTTGACTTAAGTATACACTTAAGGAAAACAGGGGCGAACCTGTAGCTCAATTGAAGTACTAGCAGGTAATTGGGAGTCTGATGTACATAACACATTGTACAAGACCAGACTTGGCTTGTTCAGTAAATAAATTGAGCAGGTTTACCATTAATCCAAGTGATGATCATTGGAAAGCTCTAAATAGAGTGATAAGGTACCAAAAATACACAATGAACCTTGGATTACATCACACGAGATATCCAGCAGTGTTAGAAGGATATTGCGATGCAAATTGGATATCAGATAGTAAGGACTCGAAGTCTACCAGTGGATACTTATTCACTGTTGTTGGTGCTGCTGTGTCATAGAAATCCACAAAACAAACGTGCATAGCTCGGTCCACTATGGAAGATGAGTTTATAGCACTGGAAAAAGCTGGGAAGAGGCTGAATGTTTTCGAAATTTCCTAGAAGATGTTCCATGTTGGCTTAAGTCAATCGCTCCTATTAGCATACACTGTTGATAGTTAGTCAGCTATGGGACGAGATCAAAGTAGCATCTACCATTGTAAGTCACGACACATACGTCGGAGGCATAACACCATTAAACAGTTGATCTCTAATGGTGTGATTTCTATTGATTACATAAAATCAATGGAGAATCTTGTGGATCTACTTACAAAAGGCTTACCTAGAGATCAGATGTCAAAATTGACAAACGGAATGGGACTTAAGCCCATAATGCATGAATCTTTGTAATGGTAACCCAACCTTGTTGACTGGAGATCTCAGAATCCTGGTTCAATGGGACAACTAAGTTATAAAGTTTCAGTATATCACTTGCTCATTCTGTTACATAAAAGTGATGTCTGCAGAAAATATTTATGGTAAAATAAAGCTTTCAATGATATCCTATATCTTGATACATCAAGTGAGGTATGGCAGAATGCTCCTGATAGGAATCACCTATGTAAGTGTGAAGTGGGGCCGCTTCTATGACAACTCTGTGAGGCAAAATTTCTCTAAAACACTTTCTGAAACCAAGTTGTTCGTGACCAAAACAAACACAATCATCAGAACCAAAAGGGTGTTAAAAGAAATGTTGTGTGAGTATCGTTGTCTAGGTTCACAGCAAAGGCTGTCTGGTTCAAGACATCAAGTCACTAATTAGTCGAATAAATCCGATGGTACATCACTATGAAAGGTTCAAAGTCAGAAGCTACCTCTTCTAATGCAACATTTTTTTGTCTGACTTCTCCTTAGAGTCTGCATTTACATTAATTTTCATTCATGTGGTGGATTATTGGATATATTGGAAGGTTGGGCTTTGGAGTGGTCAAACAAGTTACAAACTTGGTTAAACAATATACTTGAGCTTAATTATGACTAGTTTCCGTTAATAAAAAATAAAAACTAATAGGCCCTTAATTATCTACTTAACGAGTAGTTAATTTTAGGCTTTGGAATCACTCAATTACGATACCGGATGAATAAGAAATCAATGCTCAAAGTAGATAGAAATCATGGTTTAGTGGGTGATGTGTCCTATTCTTACGAGGCCACACCTTATTGAGGAATAACACATTGGACAAATGAACTAATTTAGCCACCTTATAAATGCCTAGAATGGTCACTTTAGATGTGCCCTTAGAGCATGAGAAGTTTTTGACCAGAGGGAAGACCCACGAAGCGCCACACGCGCGCGCACGCGTAACGCGGCCCGTCCGTCCGGTCGGCTTGGCTCATGGCTCGTGGGCCAAGCCGGTTCTTATATTTTTGGAGAAAATTTATTTGGGCTTTTGGATTAATATAGTTAAAAGTTTCAGGCCTAGCTGCACAGCGGTCCAAATATTCTCTTACGGGTCCGGTCTAGTATCATCAAAACAGTTGTGATCAAATTATTTAAATCAAACAATCGGTTTTGATTAAATGATTTAAATCAAACGATCTCCTAATTTGTAAGATCAAACTGTTTGATCTAACGGTGGCGGAATAGTCAGCTTTGATCCAATGGTTGAAATTCAAACTCAGATAACCACCCAACCGAATGTGGTTTTCATCCAACCCTCTAAGATTAATCATGTAGTTCTGTTTTCATCTGACGGTTGGGATTGGATTGTGCAAAACCTCCCAACAGATGATGTGTCAGTTTTTATCCGACAGCTCTGGCTCATATACGGTTTTGTTCCGACGGTCACAAATCCATTTGCATAATCGATTCTCCAACCGATTCCCCTATATAAACAGAGGCAGGGTGTACGATGAGAACACACACACTCCTCTTCTGCTTTCATCGTTTTCCTCTTTCTACATCACGTCCAAGAGAAGTCATGACACTCGAAGGTTCGCTGCAGTTCAAGTTAAGCAGTGTCGCTCAACTGAACAGGTACCCGTTGTATCTTGGGAGACGATTGTTAACGCCGGTTGGATACAATATACCGGAGCAATACGTCTTAAGGACAGAGTCCTCGACTCGTCCCGCGTTTGGTCTACTGTTTACTGTTTTCATACGTACACACTGAACAATTGTATCTTGGTACAAGAAATATAAAGTTGGCATCCATGTTGATCGGGCTCAGTTGATTTGATTACAGAACTTTAGAGTTATACCTCGAGAAATTGGGATAACTCAGTTTCAATAAAGACAACATAATGAGTCAAAGGTCTTGATCTCCGACTTAACCTAATTCAACTAAGATATATATTGTCTTCAAGGAGGTCATTTGTAAACCTTAGAAGACAACGCGTAGCTAGTAAAGCCCACTGGTACTAGTCTTTAATAAGTCAACATATGTCGTGTATATAGTTGTTAAAGTTTGTGTCTGATGTATTAATGCAAGATTGATTATGTCTATACTCGTGATGTTGTACGTGTCTGATTTACTGATACAAGATTGATTATGTCTGATCATTCCCAATTGACAGTGTGTACTCTAACAAAAAAGGGAATGTGTAAATCATATACTGAAATGGCTTGGGGATTAATTCCTGATTTCTGTGCTCTTGTTCCTAACCATTATTAATTCTTTAATATCTACCGATTTAAACGTTGGAGTGTCTTTTAGAAACAAGTTTTTCACTTAATCTAATCTTTGTGCAGCTTGCATATTTCATACCACTTGTCATTACCGAGATCATTGGCAATTGGGGTTCAACCCAACATATTTGGAGCCCCACTCATCATTTGTGTCACATCTTGTAATATATCTATTCAGATTATATCATGTTTATTAATTTGGTAAAGGTTTAGTACAAAATAGCATAACATGATTAGATAGGACATATGATGAAATAAATGATGCAACAGAAAATCATTTTTCTTTTCCAATTATTATTATGCCCTTACTGGTATATGAAAAGTTTTACGTCATCGTTGAAGTAATGTAATCTAATGAAGGGGTTTTCGGTGTACTAGTCTCTTACATTTACACAGGGTTCTAGGAGGGGCTGAGTCGTTTCGCAATCTGATGTTCGCAGTCTTATCCTACATTTTGTGCATGAGGTTGTTTCCGCCGCTCGAACCCCGTAACCTCAAAGCCACAAAGCATCAATCTTATCAGTTGCTCTAAGGTCTGGCTTCATAATCTAATGAAGTCGAACATTAAAAGAAAAATATACTAAAGAAAGAACTCACCATTTCTCCTTACAAAAACTACATATATTATTTATATTTTATTAATTAAATTACAACTTCTAATATTTGCTCTATAACCATTTTTAGTTTTAATTTTTTAAATTGGAAGCTTTTGCCTCTTAATCCAGAAGGAATAACCCACTTTAGGGTTGAATCTTCTTACCCCACTTTTCTCACTTCCTTTGTGACCGCGCGACACGTGACAGCAAGAAGGGGTGGTGAGGCTAGATGAGGTGACTATCCCTTCTTGCTGTCACGTGTCGCGCGATCACGCGTCACCGCACCCTTTTGCGGTGGTGTATCCTATCCCCCCCACTTTATTGGACAATCTTATTCTAAGCTTATGGCTGAGTTTCAAAGATGGTGCGAAATCATACTATAATTTTCATACTTATACTCAAATATCAAGTTTTGCATCCAACCATTGCGGAAGGTCACTTTTGCCCCTAACGCATATTGAAGACATATATGCTATAAAAGCCAACCACGCGTTCCAAAGGCCTATCGTTCTCACTAAATATTTGGTTTTCCAAATCAAGGATGGTTTCATTGTTCTGCTGAACTTTAAAACAACAACAACAATCATATCCAGTATATCCTAACGACAACAAAAACTATCGCTAGGGTCTGGAGAGGGTGAGAGGCAGGAAAATAATACCTCCATCCCAATGGATAGAGAGTTTGGTTCCAGACCTCGGGTCTATATATACCTGCATATATAGCACAATAATAGAAATATGTACTAGTGAAGGGATTTTAATAAAGATAAACAGAAAGCATCTGATATTAAAATAGTCATAACAATAGATATGCACAAATAGTTGAAAGAGAAAAACCAAAAGAAAAAAGTGCAAAGTCAACCTAGAGACTATCTAATCATCTAAGTATGCTCCAAGGTGCCCCTATCTCATGTCTATCCCTCCTTAATCTTAATTCTCTGTCTCCATGAACTCCTATCATGTACCATGTCCTCAGAGAGGTGCAACTCTAGTAAGTCATGCCTAATCTGCTCATCTCACGTCAGTTTGGGTCTGCCTTTACTCCTCTTCTCTTCTACAGTGAGGCTTTCAATTGCTCTAACAGACGCCATTGTCTGTCTTCTCTTGACATGCCCAAGCTATCTCAGTCTTCCCTCACTTATCTTATCTGCTACACTAGCCACCCGTAACATTTCTCTGTATACCTCATTTCTTATCATGTCTAGCCTTGTATGTCCACACATCCACCTCAGCATCCTGATCTCTGTCACTTCCATCTGCGGCTATAATAAAACATTTATCTTATTGGGAAACATTAAATTTATCAAAGTCTAAGTAACCATTTTATGAGCCTCTTTTTCTCTTCGAATCTGTCTTGATTTCTCAGTTAATTAATCAAACAATAAAATTTTGTTCACTCAACCGGCAACTTATATCCATGCCGGATAATTTTGTACGTGTTAACAGAGACGTTTGGCTTAACTTATAAATTGTTCCAATCAGTTTATAACCATTTTATTTTTTACGCATTTAATAAAAACAAAGTTGAAGATCACTATAAACACTTTAAGTGATTACAAGTTCAACAACAACAACAACATTACTCCTTTGCCTTAGAGGCTCCCGTCTATTGCGAAGTATGAGGTCGGATGTACACAACCATACTCATGTGTTAGAAACACACAGATGTTGTTTTCTGATGACACATAATGAAAATTGCTTCAAGCTGTATCGATCAACTACTACTTCACAATATAAAAATGACAACCAATTTATGAGTCATTTTGTTTTATTCAATCATATTTCAAAGTCAAAGAAGAGTGTGTCCTTGACTCTATTTGAAATGGACACACTCTTCTTATTACAAGTTTAAAAAAGTATAAAATGGTCCTCCTATATATATTTTTTTAAAAAAAATTTACAAGCACTTCATAAATAAGAAAGTAATGGAAAATAAAGTTTTTCCTTATTTCTAAAATAAATATACATTATTGTTATTTCTTATAAAAACACACGCAGACACAAAATCATACACAAAAGACACACAGAGACATGTGTGTACAGGAGCCAACAATTTAAAAAAAATTACGTTTTACAATAAAACAAAACATTAAACTGATTTAGATTTATGGTTACACGGCTATTTTAATTAAATATTGACTTTTTTAACACTTTCATCTAAACATGGCATTCTCTTTTATTTTAAAAAAGTGATATTCTTTATAAATTAAAAAATTACTTACAAACACTTTAATATTTATAAAATTCTTTAAGCAATCCGAAAGGACCAAACAGCCTCTTGAGTTCAATCTTGTTTAAAATTATATGCACACCTCCGGATTCCCATAGGGCTTTTCTAAATACATGCACCTTGGGTTTCAGCAACTTCAACTTAGATGGGGAAAAAAGTTGTATCTTAATCTTGTGTTCGTGGTATAACTTCTTTTTATTACATTAATTTCGACAGTTTCTATTGTATAATCTTATTTGTTTGTTATAAAATGTAAATTAAGATTATTCAAGTACTAACTGAGAGTAACATTTGGACATGTTTTTACTTTTCACATAAAAGGAAAAGGATTTTTGTTTCTCTGAAAACAAAATCTCGGATTAATCATTAAAAAAAATCTAGAAAAGACTTTCAAATAACAACGTCTGTGAAAAATCTGAACAACTAGTGATCAATCTCCAAAGCTGCACAATCGTCTACAACAGCAAAAATGTCTCAAGCTAATGATAGCGATAAACTAATCAATCAGCGAACGAAATTGAAGAATGATTAGTTAGAGAGAGAAGCAAAAAAGTATACAAGATGTAACTGCAAGAGAGAGAAAGATAGAATCACAGAGAATTTGATTCTGAAAATATCTGCTTCCTCTCTACACACCACAGGCCAGACTCCTTCTTATAGACGAAGAAGATGTAGCGAAGAAATTACAAAATTATCCTTCAAAATATTACGATACATGCACAAACTAAAAGGGTAAAGATGTCATTTCGTAATATTTAAACGTTTTCCGCCTCTAACTGTTCTCTTCAACTCCTTTGCTGCGCTGCAACTGAATCTCAAGTAGCAGCTAGCACGCGCAACTTCAAACACTTCAGGATTTCTGCAGCACCACGAACCAACTAAACATCCTAATTATTGATTCCACAGCTCAGCCAACATTTCTGGATGCATACTTCACAGATTGACCTTCTGTCAACTTCAATTGCTTCCTTCCATTTGCTTGATCGTCTTCATACATTTTGACACCCCCCTCAAGCTTAGCTTAGTGTATAGATTGTACATTCCCAACGCAACTGCCATATTGTTCAATTTTCTAGCATCAAGAGCCTTAGTAAAAATATCCGCCAACTGCAAATCTGTTCGAACAGGCATCAGTTTGATGACTCCCTCTTAAACCTTATCCCTCACAACATGGCAATCTATTTCAATATGCTTAGTCCTTTCATGAAAGACTGGATTCTCAGCAATATATATAGCACTTCTAGAGTCACAGAAAACCTCAATAGGAGGATGATTACGACCCATCAATCTTAAATCTTGCATCAAATATATGATCCATTGAACCTCACAAGTAATCATGGCCATAGCTCTATGTTCAGCAGCTGAAGATCTGGACACACTTCCAAGATATTAAAGCATCCCCAAGAAACACACAATAGCCTGTAATGCTTCGCCTAGTCTCATTACAAACACCCCAATCCACATCAACAAAGGCTTTCAGCTGCAACTCACCTCTGCTTGGGAACAATAACCCATGGCCCACAGTTCCTTTCAAATACCTTAGCACCCTGTGAGTTGTCTTTAAGTGATTTACAGTGGGACAATCCAAAAATTGACTTAACTGTTGAACAGGAAATGCTATGTCAGGACGTGTTATGGTCAGGTAGATGAGTTTTCCAATCAACTGTCTGTATTGAGATACATCTTCAATCAGAGGTGAATCCTGATGCATCAAACTTAAGTGAGTCTCCATTGGCGTCCTTACTGGTTTGGAATCCAAGAATCCAGCTTGTTCAAACAACTCAAGAGTATACTTCCTCTGGTTGATATAGACACCCTCCTGAGACTTGGCCACCTCAATTCCTAGGAAGAATCTCAATCTTCCTAAATCCTTTATTTTAAACTTACGGTGAAGACCTGCCTTCACAATTTCAATAGCCTCTTCATCAGCACATGTACAATAATGTCATCAACATGCACAAGCATTATCAAAAGTGTGCTCCCAACATCTTTTGTGAACAATGTATAATCAGACTTCGATTGACAAAATCCCTGGTCTGTAAGATACTTGGTCAGAGTGCAATTTCATTCCCTGCTTGCCTGCTTTAAGCCATATAAGGATTTCTCCAGTTTACAGACCAAACCAGAATCAGGTAAAGTGACATCAGGGGGAGACAACATGTAAATATCTTCATGAAGATCTCCATGAAGAAACGCATTGTAAATGTCAAGTTGATGAATGGCCCAACCTTTTCTTGCTGCCAAAGCCAAAATAAGCCTCACAGTTGTCATTTTTGCTACTGGGAAAAATGTATCCAGATAATCTACACCAAAACGTTGATTATATCCCTTAGTAACTAATCTGGCCTTATATCTCTCCACAGTTCTGTCTGCCTTCATTTTCACTTTATAAACCCATTTGCATCCAATGGATATCTTACCCGCAGGCAAAGGCACAAGAGACTATCTTATTAGCCTCTAATGCTGCGATTTCTGCTCCCATTGCCTCCTGCCAAAACAGAAGATCTAGCTGCCTCTGTATAAGACTTGGGCTCAGTATATGTACTCAAACTTAACACACATGATTTGTACTCTGATATTAGAGATGAATAATTCAGATACTTATGAAGAGAATGAGGGGAAGAGTAAGATGGCAAACTCTGAAGAGAAGAATAAGGAATTGATACTTGGTTGCAATAATAGTCATCCAAATAAGCTGGAGGACGTCTAATACGCTTGTATTTGTTGAGTACAGAAGAGTCAGAATTCAAGGCTCGAGTATTTTTGTCTGTAAAGATGGGCAAATCAATAACAATGTTTCCAGGACCAAGATTCCCAATATACTCAGATGACTGTTCAGGCTGTGAGACTGTAGGCTGATGAGGTAAGCAATTATTATAATCATCATCAGGTGAATGGGATGAGGAAGGAGAAGTTGTTTGGGAGGTCTCTATGGAAGAAGTACCAGGCTCTATGGAAGAAGTACCAGGCTCAATAGAAGGAGCAACATCCAGCACATAAGGAACCGAAGAAGGAATTGATTGGCTTTGAATCACATGCTGTGGGAAAGGATCAGACTCAACATTACCTGAAGATGTATCGGCAAATGGAAAAATGGATTCATAGAAAATGACATCTCTGGACATATATACATCCTTTGTATCAAGATCTTGTAGAATATACCCCTTTGTGTTATGTGAAAGTCCTAAAAATACGCTCTTCCTACTAATAGACTCAAACTTTCCCTTATTCGGTTGTATATTAGCCCCAAACGCAAGACAACCGAATATCTTTAATTGACTATAAGAAGGAGACTTCTTATAGAGCTTTTGGCAAGGTGAATGATTGTGAAGAAGTAGAGTTGGAGTAATGTTAATCAAATAGGTAGAATGCTGAACACAGAAGACTCAATACGACAAAGGAACTTGTGACTGAAATTTAAGGGCTTTTGCAACTGTCAAGATATGTTGATGCTTTCTTTCTACTATGCCATTTTGTTGCGGAGTGTAGACACAAGTTGTCTAATGTATTATACCCTTGGAAGAATAGAAAGAATCCGTACAAAACTCTTGTCCATTATCTATCCTTATGACCTTTATGTGATAAAATTTTACCAGGACATATTGATAGAAACTGAGAATGATAGATCTAACTTCAGATTTTGCCTTCATTAAGTATACCCAACAGAATCTAGTATTGTCATCAACAATAGTAAGAAAATAACGTTGGCTGTAGAATGTACGATGTCTATTAGGACCCCAAATATCAATATGAACAATGTCAAAAGGTTTAATGGATACAGACATAGAAACAGGAAAAGGGGATCTCTTATGTCTAGACATGGGTCAGATAACACATTTATTCACATATTCATCAACAACAGATACTGTAGATCTATCTTATGCCCTTCTTTCATTCTGATAGAGGATATATGCCCCAGTCTGGCATGCCACAGCCAAGGCTCTGTGTGGAGTACTGAGGTGATAGTTGGAGTTATGGAAGATCACCGAAGAAGAGACCTTAGGTGTCCCATGAAGATAATATAGTCCTTGGTTCACTTCAGCTGAACCAATGATCTTCTTGGTCCTTAAGTCCTGAATCATACAAGTATTGTGATGAAATGAAACAACAATGTTACTATTCTGTGTTAACTTGCTGAATGAAAGCAAGTTGAAATCAAATGATGGAACAAATAGAACATTTGTAAGTAATAGATCAGGATTAACCTTTACATTACCCACATGAGTTACCTGAGCATGTGACTTATCAGGGAGAGTGACAGACAAGGAATCCATAGGATGATATGAATGAAAGAGATTTAGACTAGAACATACATGATCACTGGCACCAGAGTCCAATACTCATATATTTAAGTTTTGGTATAGTACTTTACCAGAACGCTTACCAGATTCCTTAGTCTTCTGTGCTGACATGATTACATGGTGAGGAAATGCATCACTTGAGGCTTTATTAGTAACCTTTCTTTCATGCTCTTGATGATTGTTTAGTATATTCATTAACTGGACATATTGTTCCTGGGTTAGCGTTGGCACATTAGACTGAACATTCTCCACTTCATTATCACCAGAAGCCTTGGAGTTACCAACACCATCCTGAACTGGTCCATCTCTCCCTTGTTGAGATCTAGCATCACCATACACAAAATTTACCTGTCCTTTAGGTTTGTATCCCAGAGGATAACCATGCTTCTTGTAGCATCTGTCAATAGTGTGTCCATTCATATTGCATTATGTGCAGTACGGTGTTTTTGCATTACCTCGATTATATTTGGCATTTCCTTTTCCATTACCTCTTCCTGCTGGTTTAGACATTCCTCCAAACGAACCATTTCCAGATGGAGGAAATTTCGATTGCGCATTACCATATACATTCATCACTGCTGTTGGATTATTCACAAAATGCTTTTGGCTTTCACCATAGTTTAATTTCCTTTCAAGTTTTGCAACCATCGCAAAGGTCGTCTTAAGATCAGGAAGAGGTGTGGATAAGAGAGCTTGAGATTTAACCGCCTCCAACTCTGAATTAAGTGGAACTTTATTACACAATCATCATGTACATACTTGTTAATCTGAGCAGTCACATTACAAGTACACTTATTACATGTACAGTTGGGAATTGCTCTTAAAATTGAAAGTTCTTCCCAAATTCCTTTCAGTTTTGTGTAATACTTCGTTACAGAACAACCATCCTGTCTCAAAGAGTAAAATTCTTCTTGTAAATCAGAGAGTCTGAAGGAATCGATGTTACCATACCTGAACTTGAGATCATTCTAGATCTCCAAAGCGATGTCCAACCATACCACACTTTGTGCAATGCTAGGTGATACTGAGTTAACAAGCTACGAAGCTACCATGTTATTTGCCTTTGTCCACGCATTTGACCTCATTGTATCTTCTGCTGGCCTTGGAATTGCTCTTTTAATGAATCCTATTTTATTTTTGGACTCTAGAGCATGCCTGATGGATCTACTCCAGCCGTGATAGTTATTTCCATCTAGTAAAGGTTGTACCAATACTGTGGCGGGGTTGTCACCAGGATGAATATAATACGGATCATCTGTAGGATCTATCAATATATTTTGCTGATTGGAGATGTGTGGAGAAGTACTAATAGAGGAACTGCTATTGGAAGTCATTAATGTTCCAAAATTCATTTAGATCTCTCTGATACCATGTGAAAAATCTGAACAACTAATGATCAATCTCCAAAGCTGCACAATCGTCTATGTCATACCCCGTGACTTTTTAGCACGACTATCAATAATTAAAGGTCAACCTTAGACACGATTTACTCAATGGTATAGATTAGGAGCTGAGTGAAAATAAAATATAGGAAAAGGAAATAAAGGGGTTAAAGGTGAGGATTAAGAAATTCGGGTAAACTACCTAAAATACCCCTCAACCCACTTAAATGAATGGGGAGTTACACATGGGAGCATAACTCCCCCACACACACTTCAATTGGCGGTTCCAAACACCAAAGAGAAAAGGGAAAAACGGCTGAAGAGGGAAAAAAAGAGAAAAGAGAAAGAGAGGAAGAAGAAGAAGAGAAGGAAGAAAAAGGAAGGAAGAAGGTCAATCTAGGTGCAACCTCTACCGAAATTCTGCAGTAAATCCGTAAGCTAACTAGAAACAAAGGCAAGTAATCTTTCTATACGCTTTACGCAAATTTTGATACTTTAGGCCCTATGTTCTTACAAAGAGAAAACTTGAATCACACATTAGTAATCTTGTCTTGTCTATGATAAATGCTTTATTATATGTAAGTTTTGTTGCTAGTTGCGTAAAGTCTTGTTCTTTGGGCCATATTTCCGAAAGTTGTGTGGTGCTTTGTTGTTTGTCAAGCATGCCCATGAAAGTGTATATTTTGATGTGCTTATTGTCTTGTTCTATTCTTATGTTGATTGTCTACACTTAGACGTTTGAGAGTAAGTGCAGAGAATTGAAGGATGAGTGATGGCATTGTTGTAGACTTGTTGTGTTGGGAGTGTTGATGATAACTTTTGAAGGTTGTGAATGATTGAAGGTTAAGAGTGGATATTGTTAGAAATAACTAAGCATCAATTCATGATAGATGTGAGTTAAGAATGATGAATCTAGATGGTAAGATGGATCTTGAGAGGTTTAACATGAAAGGGTTGAAGGAGGAAGATGATGGGAGGAAGTTACTACAGAGAAACTGCAGTTTGGCATCGTCAGAACACTTCGAACGCCTACATTAGGTGCTTCAAGTCACATTAGGCGCCTAATGTAGCGTTCAATGTGTCCTGAAGCTTTCCCGTACAGAAAAACTGCAGTTTAGAACCGTCAGAACACTTCGAACACCTACATTAGGCTCTCTATGTCACATTAGGCGCCTAATGTAGCGTTCAATGTGTCCTGAATCATCCCCGAACACTTCGAACACCTACATAAGGCGCTCTATGTCACATTAGGCGCTTTATGTAGGCGTTCAATGTCTACGGAACATCCCCGAACACTTCGAACGCCTAGTATAGGCGCTCTATGTCACTTTAGGCGCCTCATTTGGCGTTCCAAGTATACTGGAAGTCTTTTTGACCCTTTAGGCGCCCTATGTATGTGTAGTAACATTATACCCTTCTTTTGAACATAAAATGCAAGGGTATTTGAGGTATAATTGAGGTGTAGATGGTAAGTTTGATCAAATGGGAATAAGATTGAATCCTGAGTGAATTAGTAAGACGGATGGACTTGGAAAGGTACGAACATGGGGTGTTTGAGGTGCAAGACTGTATACTTGATATGTACAATGTATGTGTGTGTGTTACATGTTTGATACGAAGTTATATGTGCATCCTGCATCATGACATGGGCATTTGCATTTGATTTGAGATTTGCTTTGCAAAAGAATATGTGTATACAAGAAAGATGTAAAGTTTTCGAAAGACAAAATGGCTGCTGGATGATCGCAGGGTATAAAAGTCACGCCTGCGAAAGCAGGGTATAAAAGCGTAATCTGTGAATCAACAGCAGGGTATAAAGTATTTTATGGGGCCGTGGACCTATCAGCACGAAAAATAAAGTTATTTTGTGGGGCCGTGGACCTTTCAGCACGGATATATGATATAAGTAATGGGGCCGTGGACATTTCAAAACGGATATATGATATATGTAATGAGGCCGTGGACCTTTCAGCACGGGGTATAAAGTTATATGTTATGGGGCCGTGGACCTTTCAGCACGGGGTATAAAGTTCTGTTTGCTGTGGACTGATCACCCACAGGGTATAAAGTTCCGCTACGCGAAGAATATGATATGTAAAGTGATGAAATGTTTTGTGAAATGACATGCATGACATGTTTATGAAAGAAGACATATGCATGGGTGTTGTATGTGATTTTAAGGAAGTACATGCATCATGATACACGAAGCATAAGACTTGATATGCAAGAAACGTGGTTAGTTTATGACTTGTTTATGTGATACATTGTTTTAATACATGTTTGTTCTCGTACCCGTGTACCATATACGTGCTTTATCTGTTTTGAGGAATTCTTATTGAGATGTTATTTGTTAACCCGAGCACCTTATTTTTGGGCAATGATTTGTACACTGGTGACTCGTCGTGTGTGATTCCGTAAGGTGTATAGACGGGTTACTTGCTGGCGATAATTTCGCTAAGAACAGTTACTCTATTCCTTTTCAGGTGAGCCTGAATATGAGTTGATATTTCGAGGACGATGGCGAGTGGGCTCAATGGGATGACGAACATGGGAATAGATAGATGCTGGATTATTTTCTCTGAGATTGGAAACTCAATGTTATTATGTTGTTCTGACATTTATGTTAGCCAGTTGACCAAACACTTTTTAATTCCGCTGCATTTTCTGGTTTTAATGACGATGAAGTTTTAAATTAATCAACGTTTCCGCTGATTTATCTTACGTCATAGATGATGAATGCTTGATCCGCTTTGACGCTTCGTAGTTCTCATAGTAGACTACGGCGGATGCACTGGTTCCGATGACAGTATCGGGCCGGGGCGCTACAGGTGGTATCAGAGCCTAAGCTTCAGATCTATCTCGGAAACTTAGGTTCATGATCTTTTAGACACCTAAGTTATGATTCTCCCTTAAGTTTGATCCTTAGATATAAGTATTGATTTTTCTTAGTGGTTAAGTATGATATGGGTTGGGTGTGTGCGAGCGCGTTTATCATCCAATTTCGTATTAATAGTTGGATTACATACCTCACCTCTTCGTACGCGTTCAAGCTTGCAGTAACCTCTTGTATTTACTGAATGCTAATGCAATGTTGGCCTTTTCAGAGAAATATGCCTCCAAGAAGAGATAACACAGGCAACTCTGGTAATGGACAGGAGAACCAGCCACCACAAGTTGTTTTACCCCAGATGCTCACTGATGCACTGACGGTGATTGCACAAGGGTATGTGCAACAGCATCAGCCTCCGCCTCCACCACCACCACAGCATAACATCAGGTTCTTTTATGGAGAGATGAGGAAGATGAGGGTGCCAGAGTTCGGTGGATGTACTGACCCTGAGAAGGCTCAGCACTGGTTGGCCGAGGTGGAGAAATGTTTTCGGCTGGTGCAAGCACCGAATGAGATAAAGGTTGAGGTGGCCACACCCCTTCTAAGTGGCAAGGCTGGCGAATGGTGGGACGGAATGGCGTTGAGAATGACCCCACCAATCTCATGGACACAGTTTTGTGATGTTTTTCTGAAGTACTACGTACCAGAGACTGCGATATTGGACAAGATAAGAGCGTTTGACAGATTGGAGCAAGGAAGAATGACGGTGTCGGAGTATGTGGATCGTTTCCATGCCTTGGGTAAGTTTTGCCCCTGCGATTATGTCTGATAATCGTCTTAAGATGACGAAGTTCGAGAGGGGTTTGGACTCGAGGATACAGTCGGCAATAGTGAACGCAGGAATGAAAACTTACGAGGACATGTTGGATGCATGTTTTCGGGTCGAGAGCGATTTCCGCAGAGTCGCGGCAAGAGCAGCTAGTGCTGGAGGGCCTGATAGAGGCGAGAGGCCAAGAGATGATGTGAGAGTTGGTGGAAGACCCAGACGTTGGGTCAAGATTCCAAAAAGAGGTCCGGTTGGAAATTTTCAGAGACCCCCACCCCAGAATCCGGTGGCTCAGCAGGCTATAGGAGTTTGTCCACACTGCAACAGGAACCATGCCGGAGAGTGTAGGAAAGTGGCTGGAGCATGCTTCCGATGCGGTCAAGTGGGTCACATGATTAGGGACTGCCCGGAGATGAAGAAAAATAATCCTGGAGAGGTGGCTCAGTAGCCGAGAGCGAAGCCTAGAGCAAATGCCCGTGTACATCTCATGACGGACACGGATGTGCAGGAGGCTACCGACGTAGTAGCAGATACAACTAAAACTAAGTTTAAATCCTTGTTGAATTAAGTATTTACGTGCTTAATCTTTCGTGTATAACTTGATATGGCTTTAGGTGCGATTTTAGTGAATAAGGTACCTGCCAACGTGCTCTTTGATAGCGACGCAAGCCACTCCTTCGTAGCAAAGAAATTCACTAAACACCTTGGTAGTTTGCCTGAGTGGTTAGGAACTCCGTATCGTGTGCAAGCGGCCAGAGATCAAATTATGGTTTCGTACCATCAGTACAGGGACTGTGAATTAGAGTTTGAAGGACAAATATTCTCCGCCACACTGATCCCTATTCATATGTATGACTTTGATGTGATATTGGGAATGGACAGGTTAGCCAAGTATCACGCCAACATTGACTGCCGATTGAAGCAAGTGACAGTTAAGAGTGCTAAGATGGAAGAGGTAATGTTTCAAGGAGATGCGGAACGAAAGAAAGTTCCCAAGAAGGTATATGTGTCTGTTGCACAAGCACGCAAAGCATTGAGGAAGGGTGCTGAGGGATTCCTAGTGTATGCAATGGATGTTACTCGGGAGGTACCGTCCATGGAGAAAATTCCAGTGGTCAATGAATTTCTTGATGTGTTTCCAGAAGATTTACAAGGCGTACCACCCCCGAGAGAAGTTGAGTTTGAGATTAACTTGATTCCCGGAACAGAACCTATTTCTAAAGCTCCTTATAGAATGGCTCCGGCAGAATTGAGGGAGTTGAAGGAACAACTGCAGGAGTTATTGGACAAGAAGTTTATCCGCCCTAGTGTTTTGCCCTGGGGAGCACCTGTTTTGTTTGTAAAGAAGAAGGATGGCAGCATGAGGCTTTGTATCGATTATAGAGAGTTGAATAAAGTTACCATCAAAAATAAGTATCCCCTTCTGCGAATCGAGGATTTATTTGACCAGCTCAAAGGTGCCAAGATCTTCTCGAAAATCGATCTCCGATCAGGATATCATCAGTTGCAAGTGAAGGCCGAGGACATCGCAAAGACAGCTTTCCGCACAAGGTATGGCCACTATGAATTTTTGGTGATGCCGTCTGGATTAACAAATGCCCCTGCAGCTTTTATGGATCTTATGAATACCGTCTTTTGAGAACAGTTGGACAAGTTTGTTGTGGTATTCATAGATGATATTCTGGTGTACTCCCCTGACGAACAAACTCACACTGAGCATTTGAGAACCGTACTAGGTATTTTGAGGCAGAAACAACTTTATGCTAAGTTTAGCAAGTGTGAGTTTTGGTTAAGAAGTGTGGCTTTCCTAGGTCACGTGATATCAGAGGAAGGAATTGATGTAGACCCGAAGAAGGTGGAAGCTATAACTAAGTGGCCTAGACCTACCAACGTTACCGAAGTACGAAGTTTCTTGGGTTTAGCGGGTTATTACAGAAAGTTTGTGGAGGGATTCTCAAGGATTGCCGTACCTCTTAGTCGCCTTACTCAAAAGAAGTCCAAGTTTGAGTGGACGGCGGAATGTGAGCAAAGCTTCACGGAGCTTAAGAAGAGACTAACGACATCTCCAGTATTGGCTCAACCCTCCGGAACTGATGGATTTGTGATTTATAGTGATGCGTCCAAGAACGGTTTAGGTACGTAAACTATAGTGTAAGGTTATGATCTTGTATATCCATTAAGTTTAGACTAATACCTTGTTTGTAGGTTGCGTTTTAACGCAAAACGAACGAGTCATCGCATATGCCTCAAGACAACTAAAGCCTTACGAACAAAACTATCCCACACATGATCTTGAACTTGCCGCGGTTGTGTTCGCCTTGAAGATCTGGCGGCATTACTTGTATGGAGAGAAGTGCGCGGTATTCACGGATCATAAGAGTTTAAAGTATTTGTTCTCGCAAAAAGAATTAAACATGAGGCAGCGGAGGTGGTTGGAGTTGCTAAAAGACTATGACTTGACTATTCATTATCACCCGAGAAAGGCTAACAAGGTAGCCGACGCCTTAAGCAGGAAATCCAGCCATGCGAGGCAATCACCACTAGAGAGGGAGATTGAGGATTTTGGTTTGGATTTGGTGGAATCCACAGTGAACGTTTTGACAACACTGACTATCACACCAAGCTTAGTTGATCGGATAAAGGAGGCTCAGAAGAATGATAAGACCCTCATTGAAATAATGGAAAGAGCGAAACATAGCCGAGTTGAAGGATTTCGGACCAAAGAGGATGGGAGCTTGTGGTTTAGAGAAAGATTATGCGTACCTGATGTTGACGAACTTAGGAGGGAAGTGTTGCAAGAAGCTCACAACTCAAGACTATCCATACACCCTGGTAGCACCAAGATGTATAGAGATCTCAAGCAATATTATTGGTGGTCCGGAATGAAACGACATGTCGCTGAATTTATTGAGAGGTGTTTGGTTTGTCAACAGGTCAAGGCGGAACACCAAAGGCCTGGTGGATTGTTGATGCCGTTGGAAATTCCGGAATGGAAATGGGAACATGTCACGATGGATTTCGTAGCGGGATTACCGAAAACCAGAAGTGGATGTGACATGATTTGGGTCATCGTGGATCGTCTAACAAAGTCTGCACATTTCCTACCCGTTTCAAGTGAAGCACCTCTTGACAAGCTAGTGAATGTATATATGGAGAATATTGTTAGCTTGCATGGTGTCCCGGTGAGTATAGTGTCCGACAGAGATTCACGGTTCAAATCTAAGTTTTGGAATGCATTTCAGAAAGCCATGGGTACAGAGTTAAGGTTGAGTACGGCGTATCATCCACAAACCGATGGACAGCCCGAGCGGACTATTCAGACCTTGGAAGATATGTTAAGGGCTTGCGTGTTGGATTTTAAAGGGAGTTGGGATGGAATGGTAAAGCTGATGGAGTTTTCTTATAATAATAGTTACCACAGCGCAATTGACAGGGCTCCTTTTGAGGCGTTGTACGGAAGGAAATATAGGTCCCCGGTTTATTGGGACGAAGTGGGCGTGAGGACCATCACGGGACCTGAGCTGTTGGAGAAAACGCTAGTGAAGGTGAATGTCATCCGGGAAAGACTCAAGGCGGCTCAGGATCGCAACAAGAGTTGGGCAGATTCCGAACGACGACCATTGGAATTTGATGTAGGTGAAAAGGTCTACTTGAGAGTATCGCCTACAAAGGGTGTCATGCGGTTTGGAGTAAAAGGCAAGCTAAGCCCTCGCTTTATTGGTCCCTATGAAATACTGAAGAAAGTGGGAGCCTTGGCTTATCGGTTAGCGTTACCTCCAGTGTTGGCGCAAGTTCACAATGTATTCCACGTGTCACAATTAAGGAAGTATGTGACGGATCCAAGCCATGTACTTGAAGCTCAACCTCTGGAACTTAAGGATGATGTTACATACGAGGAGATACCCGTGAAAATTATAGACCGAAAGGACCAAGTGTTGAGGAAGCGAGTGATTCCGTACGTAAAGGTCCAGTGGAGCAATCACACGGAACGTGAAGCCACTTCGGAGCTCGAAGAACAAATGCGGGAGAAGTATCCTCAACTTTTTGTCTAAGGTACGCAAGTTTCGAGGACGAAACTTTTTGTAAGGGGGGTGGAATGTCATACCCCGTGACTTTTTAGCACGACTATCAATAATTAAAGGTCAACCTTAGACACGATTTACTCAACGGTATAGATTAGGAGCTGAGTGAAAATAAAATATAGGAAAAGGAAATAAAGGGGTTAAAGGTGAGGATTAAGAAATTAGGGTAAACTACCTAAAATACCCCTCAACCCACTTAAATGAATGGAGAGTTACACATGGGAGCATAACTCCCCCACACACACTTCAATTGGCGGTTCCAAACACCAAAGAGAAAAGGGAAAAACGGCTGAAGAGGGAAAAAAAAGAGAAAAGAGAAAGAGAGGAAGAAGAAGAAGAGAAGGAAGAAAAAGGAAGGAAAAAGGCCAATCTAGGTGCAACCTCTACCGAAATTCTGCAGTAAATCCATAAGCTAACTAGAAACAAAGGCAAGTAATCTTTCTATACGCTTTACGCAAATTTTGATACTTTAGGCCCTATGTTCTTACAAAGAGAAAACTTGAATCACACATTAGTAATTTTGTCTTGTCTATGATAAATGCTTTATTATATGTAAGTTTTGTTGCTAGTTGCGTAAAGTCTTGTTCTTTGGGCCATATTTCCGAAAATAGTTATGTGGTGCTTTGTTGTTTGTCAAGCATGCCCATGAAAGTGTATATTTTGATGTGCTTATTGTCTTGTTCTATTCTTATGTTGATTGTCTACACTTAGACGTTTGAGAGTAAGTGCAGAGAATTGAAGGATGAGTGATGGCATTGTTGTAGACTTGTTGTGTTGGGAGTGTTGATGATAACTTTTGAAGGTTGTGAATGATTGAAGGTTAAGAGTGGATATTGTTAGACATAACTAAGCATCAATTCATGATAGATGTGAGTTAAGAATGATGAATCTAGATGGTAAGATGGATCTTGAGAGGTTTAACATGAAAGGGTTGAAGGAGGAAGATGATGGGAGGAAGTTACTGCAGAGAAACTGCAGTTTGGCATCGTCAGAACACTTTGAACGCCTACATTAGGTGCTTCAAGTCACATTAGGCGCCTAATGTAGCGTTCAATGTGTCCTGAAGCTTTCCCGTACAGAAAAACTGCAGTTTAGAACCGTCAGAATACTTCGAACACCTACATTAGGCGCTCTATGTCACATTAGGCGCCTAATGTAGCGTTCAATGTGTCCTGAATCATCCCCGAACACTTCGAACACCTACATAAGGCGCTCTATGTCACATTAGGCGCTTTATGTAGGCGTTCAATGTCTACGGAACATCCCCGAACACTTCGAACGCCTAGTATAGGCGCTCTATGTCACTTTAGGCGCCTCATTTGGCGTTCCAAGTATACTGGAAGTCTTTTTGACCCTTTAGGCGCCCTATGTATGTGTAGTAACATTATACACTTCTTTTGAACATAAAATGCAAGGGTATTTGAGGTATAATTGAGGTGTAGATGGTAAGTTTGATCAAGTGGGAATAAGATTGAATCCTGAGTGAATTAGTAAGACGGATGGACTTGGAAAGGTACGAACATGGGGTGTTTGAGGTGCAAGACTGTATACTTGATATGTACAATGTATATGTGTGTGTTACATGTTTGATACGAAGTTATATGTGCATCCTGCATCATGACATGGGCATTTGCATTTGATTTGAGATTTGCTTTGCAAAAGAATATGTGTATACAAGAAAGATGTAAAGTTTTCGAAAGACAAAATGGCTGCTGGATGATCGCAGGGTATAAAAGTCACGACTGCGAAAGCAGGGTATAAAAGCGTAATCTGTGAATCAACAGCAGGGTATAAAGTATTTTATGGGGCCGTGGACCTATCAGCACGGAAAATAAAGTTATTTTGTGGGGCCGTGGACCTTTCAGCACGGATATATGATATAAGTAATGGGGCCGTGGACCTTTCAAAACGGATATATGATATATGTAATGGGGCCGTGGACCTTTCAGCACGGGGTATAAAGTTATATGTTATGGGGCCGTGGACCTTTCAGCACGGGGTATAAAGTTCTGTTTGCTGTGGACTGATCACCCACAGGGTATAAAGTTCCGCTACGCGAAGAATATGATATGTAAAGTGATGAAATGTTTTGTGAAATGTCATGCATGACATGTTTATGAAAGAAGACATATGCATGGGTGTTGTGTGTGATTTTAAGGAAGTACATGCATCATGATACACGAAGCATAAGACTTGATATGCAAGAAACGTGGTTAGTTTATGACTTGCTTATGTGATACATTGTTTTAATACATGTTTGTTCTCGTACCCGTGTACCATATACGTGCTTTATCTGTTTTGAGGAATTCTTATTGAGATGTTATTTGTTAATCCGAGCACCTTATTTTTGGGCAATGATTTGTACACTGGTGACTCGTCGTGTGTGATTCCGTAAGGTGTATAGACGGGTTACTTGCTGGCGATAATTTCGCTAAGAACAGTTACTCTATTCCTTTTCAGGTGAGTCTGAATATGAGTTGATATTTATCGAGGACGATGGCGAGTGGGCTCAATGGGATGACGAACATGGGAATAGATAGATGCTGGATTATTTTCTCTGAGATTGAAAACTCAATGTTATTATGTTGTTCTGACATTTATGTTAGCCAGTTGACCAAACACTTGTTAATTCCGCTGCATTTTCTGGTTTTAATGACGATGAAGTTTTAAATTAATCAACGTTTCCGCTGATTTATCTTACGTCATAGATGATGAATGTTTGATCCGCTTTGACGCTTCGTAGTTCTCATAGTAGACTACGGCGGGTGCACTGGTTCCGATGACAGTATCGGGCCGGGGCGCTACAGTCTACAACAGCAAAAATGTCTCAAGCTAATGATAGCGATAAACTAATCAATCAGCAAACGAAATTGAAAAATGATTAGTTAGAGAGAGAAGCAGAAAGTATACGAGATGTAACTGCAAGAGAGAGAAAGATAGAATCACAGAGAATTTGATTCTGAAAATATCTGCTTCGTCTCTACACACCACAGGCCAGACTCATTCTTATAGACGAAGAAGATGTAGCGAAGAAATTACAAAACTATCCTTCAAAATATTACGATACATGCACAAACTAAAATGGTAAAGATGTCATTTCGTAATATTTAAACGTTTTCCACCTCCAACTGTCCTCTTCAACTCCTTTGTTGCGCTGCAACTGAATCTCAAGTAGCAGCTAGCACACGCAACCTCAAACACTTCAGGATTTCTACAGCACCACGAACCAACTAAACATCCCAATTATTGATTCCACAGCTCAGCCAGCATTTCTGGATGCATACTTCACAGATTGACCTTCTGTCAACTTCAATTGCTGCCTTCTATTTGCTTGATCATCTTGCCTTCTATTTGCTTGATCATCTTCATACATTTTGACAACGTCGCAAAGTCACTGAAAAGAAGAGAAAAAAAATATAAAAAAAATAAAGGGAGAAGAAGGAGGGATGCATGGACCTTTCAAGTCGAAAATAATGTAAACTTAATATTGGCTGTCTTTGTCGTTTGAATTAAAGCGTCAATTTCTTAAAATAAATTACCGAAACACGTTAATTTGAATGAAAGTCTGATTAGTCTGTGTGAAATCGTGTCACACGACTATAATGTCTCGATCTTTTCCCGTTTTATACACCATAAAGGTTTCTTTAAACTATTTGATAAATAAAATTAACCACGCATCTACAGAACCAGATAATTTGATAAACTGCGTAAAGTTTGCAGTTTGCTTGGCCCAAGGTTTTTTCCTATAGGTGTCAAAATATAGCTCAAGAAGTCGTCCAAATTTATGCTATTAACTGTTGGAACATGCATGAGAGAAACCCGAAACATGGTTCAACACTTTATTTATTTCTTTTTAAATGGATCGTCACAGACCTAACGTTAACGACTATGGTAAGATTGCATCGGGTTTGATTGGTGACTGTGATCACCAATCCATCTCCATAAGTTAAATTGTAAGGTGGTACACACAATACAGCACGACGCAAACACAATATAAATAAATGAATATTCAAGTTCAAGCCACAACATGCTTGTAATACATTTCAAAATATAATATTTTTCTAAAAATATGTTTCGAAACTTTATGTGAAGAAATCTGATATGACACGGAAAAGTTATATCCATCACCTCCCAATAAATTACATATTCAACGTCCACCTAAGCATAATATTCTACTCTGTCGAAAATATATCCATCAGCGGCCTTCTTAATTTATTTATTTATTTTTTATGTGTCATCATCTTTTGGTGTTCTCAGGTAACTACACGATATTCAGGACAGATACTTTTAAAATCAAACAGAACTTTATAAAATGAAAAATGTCCCCTCCGATTATTTACCGTAATCAAACAGTCAGATGAATTTTACCTTAAAAACAAGTAAAAACGCGGGGGAAGTGTTTGTAACTTGAAATTTTGCAAGCTAGGATTGTAGCGCCCCGCTCCCGAGCTCTAACATCGGGAACAGTGCACCCGCCGTATCTCACTAAGGAGAATACAAAGCGTCGAATCAATCTCTTACTTGTCAAAATGACGTAGAAATTTTTTCGCAGAAACGTAAACTATAACATATATTAAACTCCAGTAACCGTCATTACATTGCTAAATAAAAATTCTGAGAATAAAAGTAGTAAAGTAATATGTGGAAAATCCTCAAAGTATAAATAAGAACAAAACAGCTGCAGAGTCCCCTCATATCCTAGCTGCAGCTTTCAACCAGCCCACTCTGCTATGTCCATCTCATCCTCAACGAAGATGTGCTTATAGTCCTCATCCGGATCACCTGGGAAGTAGGGGTGAGTGACAGAAAATCACCCAGTAGATGCCCGCCTCAAATCAATACAAAACGTGCATACCGAAATGATATAATATAACCACATAGCACATAAATATAAGATAACACACATAAGATAAAGTAAATGCGGTAAGTAAAGCACTCCACATAAAAATGCGCAAGTACGTGATGCATGCTCAATCAACGTGTCACACGCAACGAGAATCATGTCACGCAATATGCCCCTAGACCTATATGCAATGCATGCCCCCGGGTCCTAAATCCAACGTCGTGGTCTTTAGCCACCACTTGCCGTTTGGACACCCACGCCCTATAGACGCATTATGTCTCATGACCCCGGTGCCCTATAGACACGGTAAGTCATCCCGATACCTACGTCCTATAGACGCAATATACCTCATGCAATGCACGTGCCATGAATGCAACAACAAAAGTCGCCTAGGGCCCGTACGCCCATCCTCACCAACTCCGGCACTCAATATTTAGTCGTCTGGGGCCCGTACGCCCATCCTCACCATTTTCGGCACTCAATATTTAGTTTAATAAATTTTAAGAACATTGAAAAGTTGTTATTTAGCATCCCCTTATTTTTCCTTAGCTTTTATTAATTTTGTAGAATTTTCTACTAATTTTCCCTTATTTAATTCTATTTATTACTAATTATTTTTAATTACTAACATTTATCAAAATTCAGAAATTAAGTGGAAATAATTTAATTTTAACCTTTTATATTTTATGTAATTTATTTAGAATTTTCTGATAAATAAATATATTTTTTTTGGAATTTTAAACTAATTTTAATTAATTATTTATCATTTATTCATTTCAGAAATTAATTTTCAGATTTTTTTTTATTTTTCCGGTTTGGGCCGGCCTGCTACCTGGTCCGGTCCGCTGGTCATCCGGTCCGGTCCGGCTGCCAGGCCGGTCCAACAGTATTTTCCTTTTTTTTTATTTTTTTTATATTAAATTATATTTTCTTCTAACCTTCATAAAATCTTCGTTTTAACTCCGATTGACCTCAAACTAGTTGCGTTGGACTCGTTATAACGAGACGCAACTTTTGGAAGTGGACACGTCAGCACGTGTCCGGACACGCCGTCAGGGGCCGCGCGTGGGTCCCACGCGCCACCCCCTGAAACGCGTCCGTCAGACCCGTTTTTCGACTTCCAACCAAATTTCAACCTATTCCGGGCTAGATGAACCTATTCTAAGGCCAAAACACAACTTTTAAGAGTCTCCTAATATGAAAATTTTCCACTTTTCAATTTCTTTCAAGGTTATTTTGGTTCAATCAAATCCTACCACCAAGTTCAAACACATACAAGCACATTGTAGCAATAAAACAATTACCTCATGCTTTTTCGAATATAAACAAATACAAATCTACATCTAATACAAATAAAAACAATGAATCACATAAAATATATCATCAAAGCATGCATGGATTGTACCCAGCACCTACCTGATTGACACTAAAACGAACAATTTAGACGGATTGAAACTCGGATTTGGAGACCGCGTTAGTCTTCTTCTTCTCTCCTTTTTTTTTCTTTTTTTCCCTCTCTTTTCCTCCCTCTCCCTCAAGCCGTTCTCCTCTCTCTTTTTTTAAAAATATGCGTTGCTTTTACGGTATGGGGGTTGGGGGATTTTATTTTGGTTAGGGAAGAGATTTTAGGAATTTGATGGAATAATTTATGGGAATAGGATAAGGTAGTTATCTTGAATGATTTAAATTAGATAATTTTTTTATCCTTTCATTTTATCTTTATCCTCTATTATCTATCATTATTATTATTATTATTATTATTTAAAAAATCACGGCTGTAACATCCTACCCACCTTACAAAAAGTTTCGTCCTCGAAACTTGACGTGCCTTATTCGAAGAGCTGTTGATATCTCTCTCGCATCTGCTCCTCGAGCTCCTAGGTCGTCTCGCGCTCAGTGTGATTTGTCCACTGGACTTTAACATAAAGGATGACCCGGTGTCTCAGTACCTGGTTCTAGCGATCTATGATCCTGATATTAGTCTCCTCATAGGTCGTGTTCGGTCGACTTCTCAACGGTGGCGCATCTAAAACATGGCTCGGATCTGGAACATATCTCCTCAACTGAGAAGCATGAAATACGCTGTGAACCTGAGCCAAGACAGGGGGTAACGATAATCGGTAGGCCAAGGTACCGACCCTCTCGAGTACCTCATATGGATCAATGTAGCGAGGCATCAGCTTACCCTTCAAACCAAATCGTGAAACCCCCTTCATAGGCAACACTCTCAAGTAAACCTTTTTGCCTACACCGAACTCTAAAGGACGCCTCATTGAATCTGTCCAACTCTTGCTTCTGTCTTGCGCAACCTTGAGCCTATCACGTATCAACTTCCCTTTTTTTTTCTAGTCTGTTCGACCAACTCAGGACCGACTATAGTGCGCTCGCCAACCTCGTTCCAATGAACAGGGGACCTGTACTTACGTCCATAGAGCGCCTCAAAAGGTGCCATGCCGATGGAACTGAGGTGGCTATTGTTGTAGGAGAACTCAATTAACTTGATCATACCGTCCCAGTTCCCCTTTGAAGTCCAATACGCACGCTCTCAACATATCCTTTAAAGTCTGAATGGTCCTCTCCGACTGTCCGTCGGTCTGAGGATGAACGCATTGCTCAAACGTAGCTCTGTTCCCAACCTTCTCTGACAAATTGACCAGAATCGGGATGTGAACCTCGGGTCACGGTCTGAAACAATACTAACTGGAAACCCATGAAGGCTGACAATATCATCGATGTACAGCGTCACCAGTCTCTCCAGGGCCATGTCACTCGGCACAGGTAAAAGTGAGCAGACTTCGTCAATTGGTCAACAATTACCCAGATCATGTCATTGTTGCTTCTTATTTTTAGGAAGCCCTACAACAAAATCCATCGTCATATGCTCCCACTTCCAATGCGGTATCTCCAACGGCAACATCAAACCTCACGGCCTCTGATGCTCAGCCTTAACCTGCTGACAAACGAGGCATCTCTCAATGAACTCCGCGATGTTTCTCTTCATCTCACTCCACCAATAATGTTTCTTTAAGTCATTATACATCTTCGTAGCACCTGGATGAATCGTCAATTTCAAATTGTGCTCTTCTTTCAATAGTTCCTTCCTCAGGTCCTTAACATTAGGCACACACAAACTTCCTTGGTACCAGATACTGCCATCGTCACGAATCTAGAAACCCTCAATCAGACTAGTCAACATCCTCTCTCGGATATCTTTGAGCGTCAAATCCTCCTTCTGCGTCTCCTTAATCCGCTCAATCAGAGATGGTGTAATAACCAAGGCCGCCAAAATGTTAGCAGTGGAATCAACAATGTCAATATCAAATTTGGCAATCTCTTTCTCCAGTGGCGTCCGTCTAGCATGATTAGACTTTCTACTCAAGGCATCTGCAACTCGGTTTGCCTTCTCCCAGATGATAACTGATGGTCAGGTCATAGTCTTTCAGTAGCTCAAGCTATCTCCTCTGACGCATATTCGACTCTTTCTGTGTGAATAAATACTTCAAGCTCTTATGATCTGTGAAGAATTCGCACTTTACACCGTATACATAATGGCGCCAAATCTTTAATGCAAACATCACCGCTGCCAGCTCCAGATCATGAGTCGGGGAATTTTGTTCATATTGCTTCAACTGCCTTGAAGCGTATGCACTACCCTATCTCTCTACATTAACACACACCCTAGCCCATTCTTCAAGGCGTCGCCGTAGATGACCAACCCTTCAGTGTCAGAGGTCTATGCCAATACTAGTGCAGTCGTCAACCTCCATAAAACTTTTCTCACACTCGGAGGTCCATAAGGATTTGGTCTTTATTTTTGAGTCAGTCGACTCAGAAGTGCTGTGATATTCGAAAATTCCTCCACGAATTAGCGATGATAACCGACAAGGCCAAGAAAACTGCGCACCTCAGTTACATTAGTAGGTCGGAGCCATTCTGTATCTATTTTCTTTGGGTCAACAGAAATGCACTCCTTAGAAATCACGCGGCCTAAGAAAGTCACACTCTCTAACCAGAACTCGCACTCGCTGAACTTTGCATACAACTTTTTTTCTTCCTAAGAGTCTCCAATACCTCCTGCCGGTGTTCAATATACGTCTCCTTATCAGGTGAATACACCAAGATGTTGTCGATGAACACTACCACACAATGGTCATACTGTTTCCTGAATACTGTGTTCATCATGTCCATGAAGGCCGCAAGTGCATTCGTCAGTCCAAAAAGGCATCACAAGAAACTCGTAGTGCCCATATCGAGTGTGGAATGCAGTCTTTGCTATGTTTTCTGCCTTAATCCTCAACTGATGGTAGCCTGATCGGAGGTCAATCTTCGAGAATACTCTGTCACCCTTCAACTGATCAAATGGATCGTCGATCATCGGTAGTGGGTATTTATTCTTTATCGTGATCTTATTTAGCTCACGATAGTCGATACATAACCTTGTACTGTCGTCCTTCTTTTTCACGAACAACACTGGTGCTCCTCAGGAAGAAACACTAGTCCTGATAAAATTCATGTCCAGCAACTCCTGCAACTGCTCCTTAAGCTCTTTTAACTCTGCTGGTGCCATCCTGTATGGTGCCTTCGAGATCGGCTCAGCTCCGGGTATGAGGTCGATCTCGAACTCTACTTCTCTACTCGGTGATAAACCTGACAACTCGTCAAGGAAGACATCCTTAAAATTTTGTACCACTGGAATATCCTCAATCGATGGAGTCTCAGCACTGGCATTTAGAACATACACAAGAAAACTCCCGGCTCCTTTCTTCAATGCCCGAGAGGCCTGTGATGCAGTCATGTAGATTTTTTTTTTCTGGATGACTTTTTCAATTTGACATCCCTCTGGAAGATAGTCTCTCGCTTATCCGGTGTCTGCATACTGACCTGTCTCTAACGACAGTCGATGGTAGCACCATATCTTGCCATGAAATACATGCCCAAAATGATGTCGAAATCCTGTATCTGGATCGGGATCAGGGTTGCGGAGAACTCAAGCTCATTAATCTCCAAGTGACATTTCTTGTACTGATAATGGGATACAAGCACCTGGTCGCCGGCGGCTTGAACACGATAAAGGATCTCAAGATGTTCTGATAGAATACTCATGTTCTTGGCGAATCTCCTGGCAACGAACGAGTGGCTGGCACCTCTATCAAATAGGACGTAGGCTGGGACTTTGCTAATTTAACATCTCACCTATAACTACGTCCCCGACCTCCTCTACCTCAGTGTCCGTCATAACATGCACACAAGCGTTGGTCCGCCCCTTTACTTTCTATTGCATCTGACTTGATGATGGAGGGGGTGCTTGTGCTGGTGTAGGGCACTCTCTGGAATAGAGTGGTTCTGGTACTCTTCCTTAAACTGGGTCCATGTCGGCGGTGGAGTCAGCCTGCATGTCACACACTGCCACCGTTGCTCGGTATCACCCTCTAAGAATGGTACAACCACATCAACCTTCAGGACATCCAGAACTTGCACCAACCTCAACTGCTTATACACATTCTTGAGCTAGATCTCTACCTGCTCTGGGTGGGTGGTACCCCTGAATGTAGGTATCTGGCAGTTCTGCATCTCCTGGTACAAAAATCGAAGCCCTTGGAGTGGGGGTGGTGGTGGTGGATGCTTCTGCTACTCCTGCTGGTGAGCCATCTGTACCTGCTGTTGGGCCACCAATGTAGTCCGCGTCGCCAAAGTATCTGCAAGGGCCTGAGTAATGGTCCCCTGACCCTGTTGATCATCGCCATCGTGTCCTCCGTTTCCAGCTGGCGGCTCGCGTCGTGGAGGCATTATCTAGAATTTGAGTTCATGAGACAAATACAGATTTGTCGATAATAAGTTGAAAGGTGGAACGCGGGTAAATCGATAATTAGACAAGAAAAGCTCACCATCGACACACACCTCCCATGACCCAATCATAACTTAGGTATAAGATCATCACTTAAGTCTACTTTGTTTATTAGATGTAAAATCGTAACTTATGTCTAAGTGTTCTAATTAATCCTGCGTTTCCGAGGCGGATCTGAAGCCTCGGCTCTGGTACCACCTGTAGCGCCCCGCTCCCGAGCTCTAACATCGGGAACAGTGCACCCGCCGTATCTCACTAAGGAGAATACAAAGCGTCGAATCAATCTCTTACTTGTCAAAATGACGTAGAAATTTTTTCGCAGAAACGTAAACCATAACATATATTAAACTCCAGTAACCGTCATTACATTGCTAAATAAAAATTCTGGGAATAAAAGTAGTAAAGTAGTATGTGGAAAATCCTCAAAGTATAAATAAGAACAAAACAGCTGCAGAGACCCCTCATATCCTAGCTGCAGGTTTCAACCAGCCCACTCTGCTATGTCCATCCCGTCCTCAACGAAGATGTGCTTATAGTCCTCATCCAGATCACCTGGGAAGTAGGGGTGAGTGACAGAAAATCACCCATTAGATGCCCGCCTCAAATCAATACAAAACGTGCATACCGAAATGATATAGCCACATAGCACATAGATATAATATAACCACATAGCACATAAATATAAGATAACACACATAAGATAAAGTAAATGCGGTAAGTAAAGCACTCCACATAAAAATGCGCAAGTACGTGATGCATGCTCAATCAACGTGTCACACGCAACGAGAATCATGTCACGCAATATGCCCCTAGACCTATATCCAATGCATGCCCCCGGGTCCTAAATCCAGCGTCGTGGTATCTAGCCACCACTTGCCGTTTGGACACCCACGCCCTATAGACGCAGTATGTCTCATGACCCCGGTGCCCTATAGACACGGTAAGTCATCCCGATACCTACGCCCTATAGACGCAGTATACCTCATGCAATGCACGTGCCATGAATGCAACAACAAAAGTCGCTTAGGGCCCGTACGCCCATCCTCACCAACTCCGGCACTCAATATTTAGTCGTCTGGGGCCCGTACGCCCATCCTCACCATCTCCGGCACTCAATATTTAGTTTAGTAAATTTTAAGAACATTGAAAAGTTGTTATTTAGCATCCCCTTATTTTTCCTTAGCTTTTATTAATTTTGTAGAATTTTCTACTAATTTTCCCTTATTTAATTCCATTTATTACTAATTATTTTTAATTACTTACGTTTATCAAAATTCAGAAATTAAGTGGGAATAATTTAATTTTAACCTTTTATATTTTCTGTAATTTATTTAGAATTTTCTGATAAATAAATATATTTTTTTGGAATTTTAAACTAATTTTAATTAATTATTTATCATTTATTCATTTCAGAAATTAATTTTCAGATTTTTTTTATTTTTCCGGTTTGGGCCGGCCTGCTACCTGGTCTGGTCCGCTGGTCATCCGGTCCGGTCCGGCTGCCAGGCCGGTCCAACAGTATTTTCCTTTTTTTTATTTTTTTATATTAAATTATATTTCCTTCTAACCTTTATAAAATCTTCGTTTTAACTCCGATTGACCTCAAACCAGTTGCTTGGACTCGTTATAACGAGACGCAACTTTTGGGAGTGGACACGTCAGCACGTGTCCGGACACGCCGTCAGGGGCCGCGCGTGGGTCCCACGCGCCACCCCCTGAAACGCGTCCGTCAGACCCGTTTTTCGACTTCCAACCAAATTTCAACCTATTCCGGGCTAGATGAACCTATTCTAAGGCCAAAACACAACTTTTAAGAGTCTCCTAATATGAAAATTTTCCACTTTTCAATTTCTTTCAAGGTTATTTTTGGTTCAATCAAATCCTACCACCAAGTTCAAACACATACAAGCACATTGTAGCAATAAAACAATTACCTCATGCTTTTTCGAATATAAACAAATACAAATCTACATCTAATACAAATAAAAACAATGAATCACATAAAATATACCATCAAAGCATGCATGGATTGTACCCAGCACCTACCTGATTGACACTAAAACGAACAATTTAGACGGATTGAAACTCGGATTTGGAGACCGCGTTAGTCTTCTTCTTCTCTCCTTTTTTTTCTTTTTTTCCCTCTCTTTTCCTCTCTCTCCCTCAAGCCGTTCTCCTCTCTCTTTTTTTAAAAATATGCGTTGCTTTTAGGGTATGGGGGTTGGGGGATTTTATTTTGGTTAGGGAAGAGATTTTAGGAATTTAATGGAATAATTTATGGGAATAGGATAAGGTAGTTATCTTGAATGATTTAAATTAGATAATTTTTTTTATCCTTTCATTTTATCTTTATCCTCTATTATCTATCATTATTATTATTATTATTATTATTTAAAAAAATCACGGCTGTAACAAGGATCACATCGTTTTCGCGCCAAAATTGTTTTAACCCTTCCAAAAAAAATGAATAAAAATACAAAATATAATTAAGTTACTTGCTAAGGTATTGACAAACTCTATATCCCTTGGGATAGAGATATTGTTTGCTTGCTTCTCATCCTCCTGAGAATCTAGCGATAGCGATAGTTTTTGATGTCGTTAGAAAATCTTCTATTCTAAGTGGCTCATTTTTTAATCGACACATGTAAGTTCGGAGAAAGTAGGATACAAACGGCACCCTCTTATTAAAATCGATAGAGAATGAGATATATAGTGAATCAAGAGATTTCATGTCCCATTTGGCCCAAACATGATCAGGTAGTGCTGAATTGGTCTTCTCTCCTCTATCTCTTGGTAAATGTCACTTAGTTTTTCTTTTTTTAATACATAATGCCTTAGGGAAAATAAAAATAAAATAAAAACATAAGAATAACAAACACATTTTAGCCTGCAAGGTTGACAATGTAAAATCTTGGACTCAAAGGATAAAAGATAGAACAAATATGGTCTAATAAACCACGAGAAATACTGGGCTTAGATGATAAAACAATTTCCAAAGCATTCCCCATTACGTAGCAAACTGCATCGCATGTCTTTCGACAGGCAGACAACAGCCTTCACACTAAAAAGACGGGAAAATTCTATGACACTTTTATTCATAACTTATTTTAGCTAAAATGGTACATACTCAATTTAGTGTTCTGAAGTTCGATCATACATTCATGATTAATGTTGGAGCACAGTGTGACACTAGCTTCTGGGCGCAGCTCAGGCCCATTAGAAGCATATCCTGAACCTAATTTTGCTCATCTAGAGGAGACCTTAAGAGACCCACTTTCATATATCTACCAAAAACACCATTCCGAGCATGACATACTTCAGTTGATACTTAGATTGGAATTTGCTCCAAAAAGTCAAGAGTCCGAATCCAAGGAGACGCACAGTATGGGTGTTCCACTGCTATTAGACCGAAGGCCTCGTTTGCGGGACACCTTCTGTGGGTCGCTGCATAAGTCTTCACGTAGCCTAAAAGGCTGTTTGACTCCTGATTTGCATCTTTCACCATGCTTTTTGAGGGTAGAGCGGTCGGAGCTCTGGAATGGACTTTGATCCAAAAGTTTCTTATCTGGTCTACTAATTTGTATCACATGGATTTTACCAAATGCTAGATTAGAAATTTTTGAGCATTGCAATTCTGAATTCATCATCTCCGGACCGGACATTTTACCAAACGTTATGTGAAGCTTTCGGTCGCTAAACACAAAAGACCAAACTCTGAAGCCAAACTCAAAACTCATCACTAAACGTTCGTTCTCACCAATCGAGTGTTTGGTCGCTTCATATTTCATGGAGTTCAAAGTATCATCTCATCCATCCAATGCAAGTTTCACTTTATTCTCTAATCAAGCTTTTCACATATTTTTATATAAATTTGAAGCAATTTTTAAAGCACTTTTATGTACTTTTTTCAACACTAGATAAGCCAAGCATGCATCGGCTTGACCCAATCAATATTTTCACTACGGTTCATTATAGTTGTTCTAAGAAATCAAATCAAAGAAACTGGAAACACCCTAAGATCATGACAAATTGATTCGACAATCGATCAATTAGTAGCTATATTGACAAATAAAAATATTAAAATGTGATTTATCTTTAATGAATAATGATAGGAAAATGGAAAAGATTATGATACGTTTTTAATCAAAAGAAGAAACAAGTAGCATGGGTTATGAAATTTCAGTCATATGTTCGCGTAAAACCATCTCTTTCTTTTTAATTATTAATGAGAGAAGTTTTTGTGTATTTTATTACTAGCTATCCCGTAGCAAATATATCTTGTTTCTATGACAACTTACGAAAATTAATTACTTGCCAAAGCATTTTGACGTTAGATACTTAATAAGTTGTGGTGTTTCTTGTCAATTTTCATCAAGTGATCACACAGCATGCGCAACCAAATCAGATTATGCGCAATTAAACCAAACCAACACTTGATTCATCAATCAAAGAATAAATGCAAACTAAGGAATAAGAATTTAGCAAAAGGAGAGAGAAAGGAACGAAGCCTAACACCAGAAATTGAGAGGAGGAAAACTGATTTTTCTTATTGAACAAAATGTACAACAGGCGGGATTATATGGTTGGGAAGAAGGGGGCGAAATTACAAGAAAATACAAAATAACCGCCTAGACTCAGTACATTAACTAAGGGTATAAACGTCATTTCACACTATTTAAAAATCCCGCCAACTAACTTCTTCTTCTTGCTTCGATCCCTCTTCGCACCATCAAACACCGCACGCATCTTCACCCAACTCAACCGTTTCTCACGTGCCAAGCAGCCTTTGATTCACCCATATCAACCTCCTGTGATCCTACCAAGCGCCATCCATCACTTACCACCACAAAGCCTGCTGCATTCGTCTTGTTCAGCTGCAGCTTCATCACGTGTCAACTCATTCGACCAAATGCTCGTTGGATTCACCAAGTGCTGATCACCTCCTTTATTGACACCCCCCCTCAAGCAAGGCTTGTTATATATGTTGCAAGCTCCAAGAGTTCCATTTAAACGCTCAAGCCTCTTTAAATCTAGCGCCTTAGTGAAAATATCTGCAACTTGCAAATCAGTCCTGACTGGCATCAATTTTATCACCCCATTCTTCACCTTTTCTCTAACAATGTGGCAATCTATCTCTATATGCTTGGTTCTCTCATGGAACACCGGATTTTCAGCAATGTGCATAGCACTCTTGCTGTCACAAAATACTTCAACTGGTTCCTGGTTTCTTATGTTCAAGTCCTCAGCAAGATATAAGAGCCATTGTACTTCACACACCAACGAAGCCAGAGCTCTGTACTCAGCCTCCGCTGAGGATTTAGACACTGTTGTCTGCTTTTTAGCCCTCCAAGAAATCAACGAATCACCTAGATAAACACAGTACCCCCGTGACACTTCTTCTAGTTTCTGTACAGCCCGCCCAATCAGAGTCTGCAAATGCTCTCAGTTTAAGACTTGTGTTGGTTGGGAATAGAAGGCCCTGCCCTGCTGTCCCCTTAATAAACCTCAGAAGTCTGTGTGCAGCCTTCAAGTGATCCTGTGTTGGACAGTCCAGAAATTGGCTCAATTGCTGGACTGGAAATGCAATGTCTGGTCTGGTTATAGTAAGATATATGAGCTTGCCAATCAAGCTTCTATACGTAGCAACATCTAATATTCTGGGAGAGTCATCATGCGTAAACTTTGCATTAGTGTCCATGGGTGTTTTAATTGGCTTGGATCCAAGAAATCCAGTTTGTTCAAGTAATTCAAGGGCATATTTCCTCTGGTTGATTACTAACCCCCCCTGTGACCTAGCTACTTCAATCCCCAAGAAGTATCTAAGGTCACCAAGATCCTTGATCTTAAACGCAGAATGCAACTCAGTTTTGAGACACTGGATGGGAGACATACTGTTACAGGCTAGAATGATATCATCCACGTACACTAGAGCCAAAAGGAAGTAACCTGGAGCATTTCTGTAGAAAAGTGTGTAATCATTTTTGGACTGAGTGAACCCATGTCCCAGTAGAAAACTGGTTAGCTTTGCATTCCATTCACGGCTGGCTTGCTTGAGACCGTAAAGGGACTTTTCAAGCTTGCAGACAAGGTTAGGATCACTAAGTGTCAAACCTGGTGGGGGTAGCATATATATTTCTTCATGTAAATCTCCGTGTAAAAAGGCGTTATTGACATCCAGCTGCTGCAGATACCAACCCTTACTGGATGCTAGAGCCAATACCATTCTAACAGTCGTCATTTTTGCCACAGGTGAAAAGGTCTCCTGATAGTCAATGCCGTATTGCTGCGTGTAGCCCTTTGCCACTAGTCTAGCCTTGTATCTATCTACAGTCCCGTCTGCCAGAAATTTGATCTTGTAGACCCACTTGCATCCAATTGCTTGCTTCCCTGGTGGCAAAGGCATCAGTGTCCAAGTCTTATTGGCCTCAAGCGCTGCAATTTCCACCTGCATAGCCTCCTGCCAAGCAGGGGAACTGGCTGCCTCTAAGTAGTTTGCTGGCTCTATGTGCATGCCAGATGCTAGAACATATGACTTGTATTTAGGTGTTAGTGATTGCAAAGAAAAACAGTGACTCAAAGGATGAGAGATGCTGGGTTTTGCGGATGAATCAGAAAGAGCACATTGATTACAATAGAATTCTTGTAAATAGGAAGGCATTCTTTTTTCCCGAATAGGTCTGCTGTTGGCAGGAATTGGTAGGTCAATGTCTATGGACTTGATAGGGATGGACTGTTGGTTGGAGATGAAATCATGTGAAGAGGAAAGAGGAGAAGTTAGAGAGGAAGGAGTGCTGCCATGAGTGGGACTGGCTTGTGGGGAGAACACTGTTGGTATAGGACTGGATGATAAGTATGGATCAAGGGCGTTTGGAGATTGTATAGAGGCTGGTGAGCAAGGAGCAGGATGATTTTGTGTTGTGGGAAAGTGCTGGTATATGGGTTCATCATATAAAGGATCAGAGTTGGTCAGGATGGGGTCTTGACGTTTATGCTGTGGAACATGGTCTGAGCCAGGTTTGCGATGCTCATGATACACAGATCCAAATGGAAAGCAATCTTCATCAAATTCAACATTCCTTGAAACCAGTATGTCTTTGGTATCTAGGTCTTGCAATATGTATCCTTTTGAGGTATTTGAATGTCCAAGGTATATACATCTTTTAGATCTGGGATCAAATTTCCCTTTGGTTTGGCAAGTGTTAAGGGCAAAGGCTAGGCACCCAAAAATTTTCAGGTTTTGGTATGAAGGTGGTTTAGAGAACAGCTGCTCAAATGGAGTTTTATTGGATAATAATGGTGATGGAGTGAGGTTAATCAGGTATACTGCATGCTGAATGCAGAAACCCCAATATTGGATAGGGACATTGGATTGAAATTTCAAGGCTCTAGCCACATTCAAGATATGTTGCTGTTTCCTTTCGACAAGGCCATTTTGCTCAGGGGTATAGACACAGCTGGTCTGGTGGATAATCCCTTTATCAGAGAAAAAATCATTCATCTTAAATTCAGCACCATTGTCTGTCCTAATGGTCTTAATGCTTTTTTTCAAAATGGACAGACACATAAGTATGAAAACTTTGCAAAATTCTTCTGACTTCAGACTTTGCCTTCATTAAGTAGACCCATGTGTATCTACTAAAATCATCCACTATAGTAAGAAAGTATTGTTGATGATACATGGTGGGGTATCTATATGGGCCCCAAATGTCAACATGTATTAACGAAAAAACGGAAACAGATTTAGAATGCGAAATAGGAAAGGGATGCTTCTTCTGTCGGGCAAGCGGGCAGATGTGGCATGGAAGGGAAGTTGAAGAAATGACAACTTCTGGATTCCTTTTTTGAACTTCTTTCATTCTGGAAAAGGACATGTGTCCAAGTCTTGAGTGCCATATGGATGATTTGGAGTCTGGGAGAGTATGAGCTGCAAGAATGGGACTGGGAAGAGATAGTTGAGTGAAAGCTTTGTTTCTGTCTGGCAGTTGTAAGGTGCCGTCCAGTTTGTATAGGCCTTGATTGATTCTAGCTGAACCAATCATCTTCATAGTGTTCTGATCATGAATAAAGCAGTGGTCAGATTGGAAAAGAATACTGCATTGGTTTTCTTTTACAAGTTTGCTGAGGGAAATTAGATTGAAGTGGAAGGAAGGAATGTGAAAGACATTATGCAGCTGAAGATACGGATTGATTGTGACTGTGCCAGTATGAAGTACTTGGACAAGAGACTCTGTGGGCAATTTAACTTGCAGAGATTTAGCAGGCTGAAAAGAGTCAAAGAAGCTAAGAGAACAACATACATGATCACTAGCACCTGAATCCAAAATCCATATGTTAGAGTTTCTGTATGCAACATTACCTGCTGACTTACCAGAGGAAGGCAGTTTCTGAGCTGACATTACGGTATGCAAGGGCTGTCCTCCTTCACCTTGAACTCCTCTCTCAACATGGCCTCTATTCTGGTGTTCCTTGAGCATATTCATCAGTTGCAAGTACTGCTCAGAGGTGAAGTTAGGTGCTATCTGTGACGCCAGGGGTTGCTGTGACATTCCCTGTTCGTCTCCTCCAACATGCTCAATTTGCTCCATACTACTGCATTGAGCCTCCTCAAAACCAACATAGTTCACTCGTCCCTTAGGTTTATAACCAGGTGGATACCCATGCTTTCTATAGCATTTGTCCACTGTGTGTCCTGTGAAGCCACAGAACGTACAAACAGGACGTTTTCCACCTCCAAACTTCTGCACCTGCACATTGTCTCCTCTAACATTTCCTAAGGGTCTACCTCCAAGTATGCTTTGCTTGGACCCCTGAAAGTTAATGAAACCAGACTGGCTGTCCGCCACATTTAACACTGGTGATGGATTATTAGTGAACACAGTTTGTCCATTCGTATACGATATTTTTCTCTCAAATTTAACTGCCATAGCAAAGGCAGCATTGATGTCTGGCAAAGGACTCATAAGCAGAACCTGTGCCTTAACGGGTTCATACTCCTCAGACAGTCCTTTTAAAAACTTTATCACAAAATCATCTTCAACAAACTTCCTAATTTGACCACTGACATTGCACGTACATCTATTACATGTACAAGAAGGCAATGACTTCAAAACACTTAGTTCTTCCCAAATAGTCTTAAGCTTGGTATAGTAATCGGTGACAGATGAAGTGTTTTGCTTAATTGAGTAAAATTCTTCCCGCATATCAGAAAGTCTAAAGGCATCAGCATTTCCATACCTGAGTTTCAGATCTTTCCAGATCTCAGCAGCGCTGTCAATCCACATTATGCTCTGAGCAATCGACGAGCTAACCGAATTGGTGATCCACGAAACAACCATATTGTTCGCTTTGATCCAAGCGTTGTACTTGCGATCTCCTTCTGGAGGCTTTTGCACAGTGCCATCCAGGAAGCCAGATTTGTTTTTGGCATCCAAGGCTCTTCGAATAGTCTTGCTCCAGCCATGATAATTCTGAGATGTTAGCAACGACTGCACCAGTACCAGTGACGGACTGTCACTTGGGTGCACATACACGGGATCCTCCGTAGGATCCATAGTTCCAAAGCTAATTGAACTAGAGGCCATTAACCAAACTCAATCGAAGCAGGAATCACAGAACTTCAACAGATACGCTCTGATACCATGTCAATTTTCATCAAGTGATCACACAGCATGCGCAACCAAATCAGATTATGCGCAATTAAACCAAACCAACACTTGATTCATCAATCAAAGAATAAATGCAAACTAAGGAATAAGAATTTAGCAAAAGGAGAGAGAAAGGAACGAAGCCTAACACCAGAAATTGAGAGGAGGAAAACTGATTTTTCTTATTGAACAAAATGTACAACAGGCGGGATTATATGGTTGGGAAGAAGGGGGCGAAATTACAAGAAAGTACAAAATAACCGCCTAGACTCAGTACATTAACTAAGGGTATAAACGTCATTTCACACTATTTAAAAATCCCGCCAACTAACTTCTTCTTCTTGCTTCGATCCCTCTTCGCACCATCAAACACCGCACGCATCTTCACCCAACTCAACCGTTTCTCACGTGCCAAGCAGCCTTTGATTCACCCATATCAACCTCCTGTGATCCTACCAAGCGCCATCCATCACTTACCACCATAAAGCCTGCTGCATTCGTCTTGTTCAGCTGCAGCTTCATCACGTGTCAACTCATTCGACCAAATGCTCGTTGGATTCACCAAGTGCTGATCACCTCCTTTATTGACATTTCTATTGCATTTGCACTGTAGATAGTTTTATCACTATGAAACATTCAGTAACTTGTACATTATTAATAAATTCCATACATACAACATGTTTTCATTTTCAATAGAGTCAGTGACACACTCTTTCTTGACTTTGGAATATAATGGAATAAAGTAAAATGGTTTACTAAATTGGATGCGCTTCTTATATTGTGAAGTATCAGTTGATCGATACAGCTTGACGCAATTTTCATTATCGGTCATCGGGAAATAATTTCTGTGTATTTCTAATACATGAGTATGCTAGCGTATATTCGACCCTCCCATAACCCGACATAACAGGAATCTCTAAGACAATAAAGTAATATTGTTGTTGTTGGTGGTTTCTAGTGAAGCCAATTGGAAGGTAGATTTCATAATCGGAACTATTATGTAGTAAAGATGATTTGGATCAAAGAATCGTTCAAACGGACTATAATGTTTTGGTGGATCTCACATAACATCTTTTTTATTTACTTCCTCCTTTCTTTAATTCAAAAAGATAAAATTCAGCTTGTTCTTCAAATTAGTGTGAAGTTATTTCCTTCTAATTAAACCTAACAAAAGATAAAATTCAGCTTGTTCTTCAAATTAGTGTGAAGTTATTTCCTTCTAATTAAACTTAACAAGAACGGAATCACGTTCGGTAGGCTTCAGCTCTGCTTGTTGCATCGAGTATTTAACCGAATCTATTTTATCTAAGCGATTTTTTTGCTCGCTTCAAGTAATCTGCTTGCTCCCATGCTCGTTTCAAGTATGGTCTACCCTTATGCGTTATGGAGTTATATAAATCTATTCGTCTAGCTTTTGTGAGGAGTTTGATGCATTTGGGGTTTCTCACAGTGCTGTATTTGGTTAAACTAAGTTTAGGATGATTTAGTTGTTAGGTCCCTTAGAACACATTAGAAGGGGGGGGGGTTGAATAGTGTGTTAACCAAGTATGGATATTTTCTTGAATAATTTTCGTTTTTGAGTGCAACCAATACTTGGATGTGTTCTTGAAAAGAATAAAACTTTGCAGAAGCGTAAAGAACACAAAGATATATAGAGGTTCAAGTCAAATGAATCTAATCCTCTACCTTCTTGATTTTTCACACGAAGAATTTTGAATGGGGATTGTTATTTCTATGGAAAAACAACAATCAAAACAAAATTCACAACAATGGAAAACTAGGCCACACACCTACACCACAACCAAGAAAACAAATCCCTTGATGTCTAGCCTCCAAAGAACTTCTTTGCCCTCAAAGAATTCTGGTAGGGAGTATAGTGCACCACCACAGTATCAACTAACCCTCCAAGGTTTAAATTTCTCAAACAAGAAGCACCCTAGCTTCTTGACCAACAATCTACACAGCCTCTCACAATATTCACTCACTAAGAAGAAAACTCTTCTTCTTCCTTTACAACACAACTCTCAACAATAAAGTAAAATATACAAGATTACAACTATTTTGAGAGCTTGAAAACTTGAGAGAAACTTGAAAGCATGAATGGTAGAAAGTTAGAGAAGAATGAGATGAAACCCTTGTTTTATCTCCTTTGAATTTTTGGTCGTTTGAATTCTTCTACAGGGCCAATAATGGGCTTTGTCTTCTTGTGATGGCATGTCCTCTTCATTGAAGATCTTCTCTTGGCTGATAGCTGTTAGGAAACATACGAGATCACTGCAAAAACGCGCAGTGGAGAAACAAAACTTGATCTTCGATTTCCTACCAAGGATCCATGTTGTTCATTTAATTCGATGGAAAAACTCAAAAATTACCTCTGTAGATTCGAAATCCACAGATGAAAGAGGTGCGCAATCACGAACACCCTCTGTCGGTATCCACACGAATGCTTCCGTCCAGAGTGCTAGCTCTTGAAACGGCGCGGCTGAAGAACTCGGTTTTTTTGTTTCTCTGATTATTGTGTGTATTCCCTATATGAAATGCACCAGCATATATAGATATATGTAGACATCAAATCCGATTCCAAATCGGGTTAGTTAGTGCCAATTAAAATCCATATCAGATATGGATTCTCTCGTTATTATCCGATAATACATGCATACATACATACATATATATATATATAATCATAAAACGAAAACAATATTAATAATTATTAATATCTAATATTAATATTATTAATATCAGCTCATACGCAGTCTTGTGTGTGACCCGATAGGCCCATATTAATTGGCAATCGGTTAAATCTCCATTAAACCAACAAGTCGTAATTGGTCTCTAGCAAGACATTACGACTGGCCAATTAATACGAGTAAAGTCCAACTAGCCTAATAATAGTACATGCATTAATCCATTTGTCACACGATATCTAGTTTGAACATAAGTCATGGTCAGCGTCATACTTATATTGTTGAAACATATGATTACTCGATCTCTAAGTAGACTGATAAAACAAATGATATTGATCACACTATCAATTCATTTGATCACAGCCATGCATTTCACAGTCTCACTAATCAAGGGGCCCAAAGATATCTCTCTCAAAAGAGAGGGACAAATTCTATCTTGATTGTTCAATATCCTCTACATAATTTCTATCATACTCAATACCTTTATTATTATCCAGCTACGGATAACATTAGATTATGTTAAGATATAATAGTCCTTATGTTGGAAACTATGACAATCTCAAATCTAAGGATTAAAACATGACTATCATGAGATTTACTTATGACACTAATCCATGTAGTAATCTCATGATGGGTCTATCCAATACAATGTTCTCTAACAAGTATATATGAGATTGATTTGTATCACCATACACATAATCATCTCATGATTATCAAATCAATACTCATACTGGTTATAAATTATTTTATCTCTATAACAATAATGAACCAGAGACATATATCATAATTGTGTAACATACTAACCGACAATAATGATAGTAAAACCTCTTTATTAATAATAAATGTATAATATAAAATATCCAAATCATGGTCTAGGGCACATACACTAACAGTAGCAACCTTCTTGGAGAAGCTTCTTGTTGAAAGCTAGAAGAGAAAAAATGACTTCTTCAACAGAGAGAGAAACTGTGAAATTGCACTAAAAGGGGAGGGTACAAAATGTCAAGTAACGTTAGAAAGTATAGCATAAGACATTTGTAATATTGGTCACAAGAAGCAACTAATCTTTTTAATGAACAGGCGTTCAATGTGATATGGAGCGCTTTATATGAAATTGAACAGACGTTCGATGTCACATAAAGCGCCTTATGTGGGCATCTGAATGCGTTTGAAGTTACTTGAAGCGCCTAATCTTAGTCTTCATGCTTATTCAAAGTAGTTCGGACTTTTATCAAAAAGTTGCTTGATGTACGTGCCCATTTTGGAGGGAAAAATACTTTTGACTCTGTGGTACACATGAAGCACCTAATGTAGGCGTTCGAAGTGTACTGGAATTCAGCCACAACACATGAAGCACCTAATGTAGGCATTCGAAGTGTACTGTAATTCAACCACAACACATGAAGCGTCTTATGTAGGCGTTCGAAGTGTATTGGTTTCCAGAGCCTTTACATGAGGCGCCTTATGTAGGCGTTCGAAGTATACTGACCTTCAAACACTACACATTAGGCGCCTAATCAAGCGTTCCAAGTATCAATTGTGCAAATCATCAAAACTCTAACACATTCCAACATTAGTTTGTACTAACAAGTAGATATAGTTTGTCTTTTTAGATGGTAGTTGCGCTTTCACATGCTGCAATCTTGAAATGAGTCTACGAAGGCTACGGATCTTCTCATGGACCAAAATGTTGCCCTTGATCTGTCTAGGAGAGAAGAAGAAGCATTTGCTCACGCAATGATTTCTAGCCTCCATGTTTTATATTTTTAAAGAACTACTTTCAAGAATGTCGTTATGTATTTGTTACGATGCTTTTCTATGAAAGGTTGTTGAAACTTGGGCTTACATGAGGTGATACATATATATTATTCAAAATTTTAAGGCAATAGATGGTGATATCTCATTCTCATATAATCCATACATTTTTTTAAAGTGGACAATGTGTGACTATATTCTTAACAACCGTCCTCACGTGGCAACGTGGCTTGCCATATACACGCGCTTTAGAAATCGTCCTCAATCACAAACCACAAGCTATATATTTTTTCAAAGTGGGCGATATGAGACTATATTCTCAACACCCGTCCTCGCGTGGCAACGTGTCTTGCCATACACACACGTCTTAGAGACGCATTCAATCACAAGCCACAAGTCAGACATGAACATCTAGACTTGGGTGAGGAGAGACAATAAATGGCCAAAGAATCCGCCCTCAATAACAAACCACAAGTCAGACATAAACATCTGGACTTGGGTGAGGAGAGACAATAAATGGCTAAAGAACCCGTCCTCAATCACAAACTACAAGCCAGACATAAACATCTAGACTAGGGTGAGGAGAGACAATAAATGGTCAACCATGGGCCAGGCAAGGTGTGAGTCCACATTTGAAACCTGCTCCGGTACCATGTTGAAACTTGGCTTTACATGAAGTAGAGCTCATATTCACTTAAAACTTTAAAGCTATAGGTGGTGGTATCTCACTCTGATATAACCATATATTTTTTCTTAAAATAGACGATGTGGTACTATATTCTCAACAAAGGTTTCAATATCTAAACGAGGTCATATATTACATATTTTCTTACGATTTCAGGGTCTTGACTTCATAATGCCCAATGCCGTAATGCGACTGTGGAAAAGTTAAATATCATATTGAGTTTGACACCTAATATACCATGGTAATGTCGTATCCTTTCGTTACCAAGTCAGAGTCTTCAAGATATCCATCAAGCTAACGACTTCGATACAGTACCAAGTGATTATCAATGTCGTCTACACGTACATATATCACCACAAAAAAATTGTGGTTTGCCGACGAAAAAATCACCGACGAACAACGTATAGTCGTTGTTTCGTCGGTAATAGCGACGACTGTGCGACAAAACTAATGTCGTCGCTAATTGCGACGAAAGTACGATGAAATTCGTTGTCGCTAAAAGAAAAATAGTCAGTCAGGTGAATTACGTCGGTGATTTGTCGGTGTCTCGTCGCTACTCTGCGTGTTTTTATTCGTCGCTATTTAGTTTGTAACGCTACGTCGCTATGTCGTCGCAATTGTGTCGCTAAAATTAGCCCAAATAAAATAAATTCGTCGTTTAGTAAGTTCTTGGCGTTGTGTATCGTCGTTTTTTTTTGTCAATGAAACCCGCATGTGGCAAATGTTTTGTTTTACTTTCCGTTCGTAATTCGATTTGTCGTTGTGTCGTCACAGATACATCGAGAATTAAACACGTGTATTGATTAAGGAAAAAGAAAGCGGTGATTGGAAAAATACTCATTCATTCAATAATAAAAAGTTACATTATCAAACGAAAAAATAAAAAAAAAATCTAAAAAGAGATGCGGAGATGTGCCGTTCACTCTTCGTCATCGGACGAAAGAGTGGCCGCGACATTCTCCGCAAACTCTTTGAGAAGGCGCTTGAGCTTGTAATATCTAAATTTCATCTTCCGCAGCCTTCTAGTCATGTTGTGCAGTTGCCGCGACTGCTGCTGCATGTTTGCCATCAGCATACGGAAGTCGGCGTCCTGCACCGGTGTTTGTTCTTGATCACTCTGATGCTGCGGTGGGCCATAGACAGATACGGAACCTTCTCGCTCAACCGATGGTACTTGAGGAGGAGGAGGCCCTTCTGGAGGGGCACTGATTGCCCGTCCACCACGCCTTGGGGTTCTTTTAAAACGACGCGGCATATTTTGATTATTTATAACCTTATATGTGTGTATGTATATGTGCGGATGTTTGGGGTATAAATAGTAAAATTAGCGACGACATAGCGACGACATAGCGACGTTTTTGTCAACCGTTAGGAATGTGCAGTGATGACCTTTCGGCTGTTTTAGCGACGACGTAGCGACGAATTTGCGACGTATATTTATCGTACGATGCAACCGTTGGGAACTGAACTGGCACTGCCGAATAGCGACTACTTGGCGACGGAGTAGCGACGAAACGCGTCGAATAATGTGAAGAGACGTTATCCGTCGCTGTTTCGTCGGTAAAACGTCGGTAAATTCAAAAAAAATTCGCGCGTAGCCTGTTCTTCTCATTGTAAAGCTGGACGGACTGCCTTTTAGCGACGACGTAGCGACGAATCACGTCGTACGGAGTGAAGAGACGTTTTGCGTCGCAATGTGGTCGGTACTTCGTCGGTAAAAGCATATCAAACGACGTGTTTCGTCGCTGGTCGTCGGTAAATCGTCGGTATGTGTGTTTGTTTCCGAGATTTGTATTTCTTGTTCGTCGCCGGTCGTCGCGAAGTCGTCGGTATTGTGTTTGTTTGTTTCCGAGATTTGTGTTTGTTTGTGATCGCTATCTCGTCGCTATTGCGTCGGTAACATTGCAGGCTGAGAACGATAAAACCATTTTCCTTCTTCTTCTCTTCTCCCATTCTTCTCTCATTTCAAACACATCAATCATCAATTTTGAACGAAAAAACCGAAGTGTGGAATTTTGATTTTTTCTACCACCGAAAAAAGATAGCTGCTGTTATTTTGAAGGTGTATCGAGAAAATGGATCCGAGGAGAAGCGATAGAAAGTGGATGTACCAGAGAGTAAACAACGGGGAGTGGTGTTTTATATTTGTTGAAGGTCTCGAAGAATTTATGGATTTTGCGACGAGTAATGAAAGTGGAACGCAGATTAGATGTCCGTGCAAGAAATGCAAGAACCGTAAATATAAGGATCCGGGTGACGTGAGGGTTCACTTATTGAAACAAGGTTTCGTCCACAATTACCATACATGGTACTGTCACGGCGAATATGAGGGGGCGTCTACATCTGCAACTGTACACGTCGAAGGGGGACCCAGTTAGGTTGATGCCGAAGAAATATGCGAGGGATCTCAACACCCATACATGCAGATGGTGACAGACGCAGCCGCCGGCGCATTTACCGGAGAGCAGTTGTTACAAATGCAGGATCCGGATGAACAGCCGCGTATATTCGTGGAGGAAGATCTGAACCCTCAGGCGAGACAGTTTTTTGAGATGCTGAACGCCGCCAACACGCCGCTGTATCCTGGTTGCGGTAGTCACACACAGATGTCCATGATCGGTCGGATGACGAGCATGAAGACGGAACACCGCATGACGGAGAGATTGTACGATGGGATGTGTCAGCTGATGAGGGAATCTCTTCCCGAAGGGAACACAATGGTCGACAGTTTTTATTCGACGAAGAAACAGATCGCAAAACGATCTGGCCTTTCTTCACACCTTATACAAACGTAGGAGTGTCACCACAAAAAAAAAGCCTATAGCGACAGCCAAAAAACGTCGCTATTTCGTCGCTATAGGCATATTGCGACGAAATAGCGACGAAAAATGAAGGTCGTTATACGGCTTGTCGCAAAGCAAATTTCGTCGGCACTGCGTCGCTATATTGTGACGAAAACAATTTTGTCGGTGTATCGTCGCCAAACTACGACGAGAAACTGTCAGGTCTGCGACCTGTTTTCTGCTGTCGCTGTTTCGTCGGTAAAATATTTTCGTCGCTATTTTGTATTTTTTTATTTTTTTATTAAGGTTCTGCGACAAAGACACTCGTCGCAAAATTTCGTCGGTATAAGTATTGCCGTCGCTATTTATTATTTTTTTATTTTTTGTTTCCGTTTTATTTCGTCGCAAAATGTCGTCGTTTTATGTCTTTTCGTCGCTAATTTTAAATTTTTGTTTTTTTATTACCGATCTGCGACAGTACAATTTCGTCGCCGGTTCGTCGGTATTTGTTATTTTTAAAAATATTAAATTTACTAATAATTATTTTAAATACATTATTTAATATTAAATTTTAAATTTTTTTGATTTATTAATAATATTAATACATTATTAATTAAAAAGTTTTTATTATTATTTAATTTCTATAATATATTTTATTTTGTATATTAAATCATTTGTACGAATATTATACAGTAATACGGTATTTGCGCATTCAAGTTCGTATAATTAAACAACACAAACGAAATAGAATCCGTAAAATTGTCAGATAGAATATAAAAGTACAAAGAAAATGTCAATACAACAAATGAAATAGACTGTACAAACAATGAAAAAATAAAAAACTATGCAGAGGAAGATGGAGGGGGATCATGCGGAGAAGAGTGACCATCAGGAGGGCGAGGCTGAGGCTGAGGCTGCGAGGAGTAGAAAATGAAAGTCATGACTACCTGCGACAGGTGCGAGATTTGCTGGTTCGTTGCCTCCTGCACCTGCATCGTCTGCCGCTGCGCATGGTCAAACGCCTGTTGAAGCGCCTGCTGCTGCGAGTGCAGTGCCTGTACACTCTCCTCATGCCTCGTCCTGATAGTCTCTATCTCACGCTGCAGCGCCGCATTATCTGATTCCAGGCGCGAAATATCCTCTGGCGTCGCAGAAGGCGCGGAGGTGCTGGCCTCGGAGGAAGCACCTGCTTGTAGAACTTCGGCAAAGAATCGCGGCGCTGCTGTTCCAACCCCGTACACCTCCCTTTTCTTCTTATTCTGAGGGCCGACAGTCCGAACCGCATCCCAATAAGCGCGGTTCTTGTCGGCCTGTTCGCCCCTATCTGCGAGTAATCTGTTGTACTCGTCCTGAAATGAGAATAAGAATTGTTATGGTTTAGCAATAAAACAAACTAAGGAAAAAACAAATGATATCGTAGTCTACTTACACTGATGTCGCGGGCCTTCGTCGTGATCCAGTCCTCCGTCCCGTCGGAGGCTTTCTTCCGATGCGTCTTGTAGAAGAGATCGTAGGAGGCTGGCCACTCCCCCGTCTCCTCGTGCTGAAAGAATGAAATAAAATATGTTAGTGAAATCCAGAATTTTAAAAATTTCGGCATGACCTATTCGTTTATCGGAGGTATCCCGGCCTTAAAGGCCTCTCCCAAGTCAAATCAAAAATAAAAATAAAAAGGCAAATGAACACATGTACCACTTAAAGTAACCATATACGAATACCAAAAAAACAACAGCGCAACATAAGAAATCAACGAATATAAATAATCCACTTAACTCGATGAATATAAATAATCCACTTAAGTCAATGAATGTAAATAATCCAATGAAATCAATGAATCTAAATAATCCAATATTAAAATACTCACCATAGAATGCATCGTGGTGGCATGGGAAACCGAACCACCTGAGTGTGTGGCAGGTGCTGGGCCCTGTACATTGCCGCTGCACCGGTTCGCCGCGTTCCGGGCGCTGCGGGCTTGGTAAGCAGGGTCCCTCCACCCTTCTACCCACGCCGCCCAGACGGCCTCGGATACGTAGCCAGGCCTTATCCACGTGGGGTCACGCTCCGACTTGGTCTTGAGGGAGTTGACGAAGTCGCCGTAGCGTTTGGCGGCCCTATGCCGCCAGGCCTGCTCCACGTCGTGGGCGATGTCGGCTGGCCAGCTGTACGCCTTCTGCAATTATCATACGGAGGAATAATAAAAGTGTGGTTAGAAAAGTAATGATTGATTACGCATCAAAAAGTGAAATTCATCAAATTTGAATACCTGAAACTCATCCCAGTAGAACCTACGTGTCTCCGGGGTGACACGGGCCCAGGAATATCCAGATGGGTCAAGCCTCAGGTGGAAGGACCAGGTGATGCAACCGGAAAGCGCGCCATTGTCCGATCCAAACCTGAAAGAGGTGAAGTTGTTAGGAAAAAATAACGCGTGAAATATATTTGAAAACATGTTAAATAAATTAATCATTACTTACGTATGGGTATCATGTGACCAAGGGAGGGGACGACGCCCTGGTATGACACCCTAGTCCGATGCCGCATCAGACGCCGGATGAGGTGCTGATTCGCTGGGTGTGGGTGGCGTCGTATGTCTGGGGGGTGCGGACATGTCGGCAGACCGTAAAAGGTCTACGTCCGCAGCCAGAGCGGCGGTCGAAACCGAGGCATACGTATCATGCTGAGAAAGGAACATATCGAACTCTCCTTGAAGGTCCTGTGTAGCTGGTGGGTATGTGGATCTCGTCGGTAAACCCTCACTAGCCATCAGATCTGAGAGGAACATATTAATAATTTTTAAACGTTTCGGCATAACCTAAGCGTTTATCGGAGGTTTCCCAGCCTTAATGGCCTCTCCAAAGACAAATCCAAATCCAACAACCTTGAACTAGTATCATACCGAAAATCATATGCAAACCTCTTACAAAACAGTTTGTACATATATATACCCGTATATGCATATATATACCATATACATATATACCCATATATACATATATATACCCGTATATGCATATATATACCATATACATATACCCGTATATACATATATATACCATATACATATATATACCCGTATATACATATATATACCCGTATATGCATATATATATATATACCCGTATATACATATATATACCATATACATATATATACCAAAATAGATTATATAATTATAAATATATTTAAATACGAAAAATATATATACATACATAATTCTACCCAAAAAACCATTTTCTAATAATTTTACATATATTTATATGTAAATACGAAATTAACTTATATATAATTATATACCCAAATACGAAAATTAACTACAAAATCCATAAATTCATAATAAAGAAGCAATGTTTTCATGGTTTAGGGCCAAATATATATATACACGCACGTACATAAACATATATGTATATACCGTATATACATATATGTATATATGTATACCGTATATACATACATACATACATATATATATATATATACCGTATATACATATATATACCATATACATGTATACCCATATATAGATATATACACTATATATACCGTATATACATATATATACTACATACATATATACCATATACATATATATACCATATACATATATATACATACATAATTCTATACACATATACATATATATACCACAGCCACCCACACCCAGCCCCGCACCCAGCACCCACTGCCCAGCACCACCCAGCCCCGCCACCCAGCCCCGCACCCAGCACCACCACCCAGCACCACCACCCAGCACCACCGCCCAGCACCACCCAGCCCCGCACCCAGCACCACCGCCCACCCACACCCAGCCCCGCACCCAGCACCCACTGCCCAGCACCACCCAGCCCCGCCACCCAGCACCACCGCCCAGCCCACACCCAGCACCACCACCCAGCCCCGCACCCAGCACCACCACCCAGCCCCGCACCCAGAACCACCACCCAGCACCACACCCAGCCCACACCCAGCACCACACCCACCCCACAAGACATTAAAAAAATTAAAAACAACATAACTAATTAAAATCAGTAAAAACGAAATAGGAAGAGAAACTAACCGAAGAAGGGAGGTCAACGGAGAACTTCGCCGGTGGGGGGAGCTTTCGCCGGGGGGAGGGAAATGTGGAAGGAGGGAAATGGGGAAGAAAGAGAAATGGGGAAGAAAGAGGGGGAGTTCAGCTTATCTGCGTAATTTTGCGACGACATAGCGACGAACGTTCGTCGCTATTTAGTTTCGTCACTATTTTTCATGTGTCGTCGTTATTTCAAATTTAGCGACGCAACATTTCGTCGGTAACTCGTCGGTGTTATAATTTTTGAAAAAAAAAATACAAAATATAAAGTAGTATATACATGAATATAAGTACATCAACACAT
>AP025052.1:22976569-22994491 GCA_036186865.1 Eustoma russellianum | reverse complement strand
AAGAGGAATGTGAGGGTTGTAGGATCTGCAAGGCACCACTAGAAGAGTGGGGGGTTGAATAGATGGTGCGGAAAGTGTGGTTTTTAAAATTTCTTTAAACTTGAACAATTCAAGTTCTGAAAACAGATTCTTTTTCAGGACCAGTTTTAAAACGTTTTTAAAACTAGGTTAGAGGTCTCCAAAAATTATGAAATTTTGAGAGAACTTAGCCTCAGACGTTATGAGGGTCCCCTAAAAATTTCAAATTAAAATTCAACCTTTAACCCCTTCAAAAACCGTTGGTACTCAGATTGTGCAAATCTGCCAGAAACGGTAGATGGTTTTGAAAAATTAATTCCTATTTGTGTGAACGTCAAATGCTCTGAAAATTTAACCACTAACTCCTTTTATACTATATTTAAATGGGTTGAAACAGTTTTGGAAAATTCTTTTGGGAAGTAGGTCAACTACAATCAAAGTCTCAACCTTTGCAAGTCTGAAAATCAGACTGCACTAGTCTCAGAACTTTTGATGTTTGATTGACTTATACTTATCCAAAAGGGTTGAAACTTGTGTCAAATTAACCCTAGAACGTGTAAGTATATTTCTGAAATTTTCGTGATTTTTGAAAATCGTTTACTATTTTTACGGATGCGAAAAGAAGGATAAACAGTGCAGTAACTGAAAAGTAAATGCAGAAAGTAAATGGCACCAAGAATTTTATACTGGTTCGGTTATAAACAACCTACTCCAGTCTTCAAGGAACACCTTCCTTGGTTCACACTAACACACACGCAGTACACCTTACCACAGGGTTGATAGAGTTACACCTAACTCCAACCCTTTACAAACCTTGTATTGTAAGTACAATTCGCACGAACACCACCACCTTGCTAGAATGAAGATTGATCACACCTTGATCAATCTTTACAAAGATATATGAATGGTGGTTATCTCAAGCCTATTCAAGATTGAAAGATATAAAAACAATAGGCTTTTACAAGAAGAAAGAAAGAAAGAAGATGTTGGAGAAGAAAGCTAGGCTTTTTTGATCTCTTGGAATTGCAATGCTTGTTCTTATTTTGTTTGCTCTCTTCTTTCTTTTAATGCTTGCAGCCGTCCCCCTTGAGTGTGTTCTCCCTCTTGAAAATTATCTTTTAAGTCCTTGAGAGAGTGTAAGACATCATTGTGACAAGGCCTTGCTTACTTGGCATCTTCTTATTGGATGATCATTTAGTCTTCGCTTACTTGGCACCTCCTTATTGGTTCAACATTGTCATCATGATGACATGGAAAAAATCTGAGATATACACTTTACCATGTGCCAAAAATCAATCATAAAATCATTCCATAAATCAAGAGATACATCATAAATTGCAAGACAAATAAATTCTTCCATATCAAGTGAGAAAATCGGCCATAATAGCACTCTTGCCATGCTGAAAATTCAGCATGTGCATCATGGGGATAAAGTTCAAATCATTACCATTTTTCTTTGAATTTTCATCATAAAAATGAATCAACAACTTATGGTAGGTATTGCTACCAATTAAGAAATGAACTTAGACACAAATAAGCTTAAGAATTCGGCCACACCATGTCTTCACACATGCTGAAAAATTTCAGCATGTGTGATATGTAGAATATCACACTTTATTATTTTACATAATATTCAAATCATTTCCATAACATCCTCAATTAATCCTCATGATTCAAGACACAAAATATCTGCATTTTTAACTAAAAATTTCGGCCATAATACAACATACATGCTGAATTTTCAGCATGTGTCATATATGTGACATAGTTTGAAATGTTACCTTTTGTAGCTCCTTCCTTTAGGTCACCAACTTTGTTTAATTGATTCTTGACCAATCAATATGCCAACATGGCTCCACATATGCTCCAAATCAGCTGTTATAGGCGTTGGTAATGTGTTTGACATGTGCTGAATTTTATTTTTGCTAACTTTATAAAATAGTGCACATTTAATAATACACACATGTAATATTCCAATCAGCCCTTAATTTAATTTTCTAGAACACTTTAAGATGTATATCATATGTAAAAAGTGTCTAGATACGTGTCACATGATGTACAAGAAAAACGTTCCATGTTATGTGCGTAGAAAACCGAATTTTCGATATTTATCGATTACCCGATTTTTCTCTAATTTAAATTCCAACTTTTGCACATGTTATATATATTATGTTATACATAATATATAATATATACTTTAAATCTCAGCACTTGGCTGGTTTAAAGTGGTACCATTAGCATGTGACAAAATTAAACTTGGAATCTTCACATTTTGGCCTTAATGTGGAGTAATTTGTGTGTGCCAACATGGAAAGTATTTTTGGCTGAATATGTCATGTGCACGAAATTATTTATGATTTTTGAAGTATAGGGGCTGGCCATTTATTTATGGCAAGTACGTGACACGTTGGCGAAGTTTCGGTATTCGCCCGATACGACAAATTTCGGTTTAGAACCTTTTATCGTGTCGTATTTAATTTGTCATCACCATATCTTATATCATATGATATAAGACCTGAATATACTCATAATATGAGTTAAGTATAGTGGTGTGACGTTAACGTACGTACGTAAAATACATAACGTGTCGGTAGTACGTTGGAATACATGTGTATGTGCCTTTAAAAAAATCTGAAAATATATGTGATATTATGTGTATATGCGTGTGCATTAAAGGATGGGGAGGAGGAGACTTTCCTTCCTTAGCCTTGTTGCCTTTGTGCCTTTTCCAAATGTAGCTTCCTTTAATGAACTACTTAGTTTATCAAACTAAGTACTTCACTTAATGAACTAGTTTAGTTCATTAATGGTGGCACCTGAAAATAGTAAACACAACAATGTTTGCCATATGATGTAAGCTTTAATGCTTCATGGCTCGTTAGTACGGCAACATAATATATAAGCTAAATAAGGCAAGTAATGGCAAGATATCATGCATTCATGTACACGTATATATATTGTGCACGTTTATATATATATACATTTAAGTCACTTATTTTGAAATCACTCAAACCCCCTTATCTCTACAATCTCCCCCTTTTGATGATTTTCAAAATAACTTGTGTACATGATTTAAATGCTATCTCTCCCCCTTGAATTGCGCAAATTTGAAATTTGAATTTCAATTTCAAATCCGGCTCCCCCTTGATTTGTGCAATTAAGATCAATCAGTGTCTCTCTCTCCTCTTAATTATCATGCTTTTCTCTCCCCCTTTATTTTGGAAAGTAAATCAAAAGATTCCTGTCAAAAAGGAAAGTAAATCAAATAATGTCAAATCAAATCATATCAACGGGAATCATGCCTAATTTAGAGCGAAGAGATTCATATGTGGCTTGATTTAAGGCCTTTGTAAATATATCCGCTACTTGTGATTCTGTGCGTACGTGATCTATGACAATATTACCATTGTTAACGTGATCACGAAGAAAGTGATAGCGTACTTCTATATGCTTAGCCTTAGAATGTAACACGGGGTTCTTAGACAAATTTATTGCACTCATACTATCACAATATATAGGAATTTTATTTACGGTAATTCCAAAGTCCGAAAGTTGTTGTTTTATCCACAACAACTGTGTGCAACAAAGGCTAAGAGCCATGTACTCAGCCTCAGTAGTGGACAAAGCAACACTTGCTTGCTTTTTGGAAAACCATGAAATAAGGGAATTTCCTATAAATTGGCAAGTTCCGCTCGTGCTTTTTCTATCTATTTTGCAGCCACCATAATCTGCATCAGTGTAAGCATGTAAGTCAAATGTAGAATCCTTATCGTACCAAAGACCTAAGGTGGGCGTATGTTAATATAACGGAATATTCTTTTTACTCGCATTTAAGTGTGACACCTTAGGTTGACTTTGAAAACGAGCACACATGCATACACTAAACATGATGTCAGGCCTACTAGCAGTTAAATATAGCAAAGAACCTATCATAGATCGATATAATCCATTATCAACGTCTTTACCATGTTCGTCTTTGTCTAATTTAGTAGTGACACTCATAGGGGTGGGGATGGTTTCAAATTTTCAAAATTAAACTTTTTGATCATGTCATTAACATATTTTGCTTGGCTTATATGAATTCCTTTACTCGTTTGCTTAATCTGCAAGCCAAGAAAATAATTAAGTTCACCAACCATAGACATTTCAAATTCAGATTTCATGCAATTTTCAAAATCTTTAACAAGTCTATGTGAGGTAGATCCAAAAATAATGTCATCTACGTAGATTTGAATAATAAGTAAATCTGATTTTTCTTGTTTCAAAAATAGTGTACTATCTATAGTACCACGTTTAAAATTATTTTCTAAAAGGAAAGTAGCAAAACGATCATACCATGCTCTCGGTGCTTGCTTTAGGCCATATAGTGCCTTCTTTAGTTTGTACACGTGATCTGGATGTTTCAAATCTTCAAAACCGGGTGGTTGCTTCACGTATACTTCTTCTTGTATGAATCCGTTTAGAAAGCACTTTTTACGTCCATTTGATATAATTTAAATCTTTCATGCAAGCAATAGCAAGTAAGAGTATAGCTTCTAACGTGCTACGGGTGCAATGTTTCATCTGTAGTCAATTCCTTCTTCTTGATTATATCCTTGTGCTACAAGTCTCGCTTTATTTCTAACACCTTTCCTTCTTCATTCATTTTATTCCTAAATACCCACTTTGTGCCTATAATAGTCTTATCTTGTGGACGTGGCACTAAATCCCATACATCGTTTCTAACAATTGATTAAGTTCATCATGCATAGCATCAATCCAAGAAGAATCACTCAAAGCATCATGCACATTTTTGGGCTCAATTTCAGAAATCATAGCATGAAATTCATTTATTTCATCCGAAGTATTCTTCTACGTGGTCGCACACCGTGAGTGAGATCGCCTATGATGAGATCATGTGGGTGATCTCTATGCCATCTTGGTTGATTATTTTCTAAGTTATCATGTTTCTATGTGATCATGCATTTCTAGTGTATCATTCATATCATGCATATCAAAAGAATCATCATCTTCATTCAAAACGGGTTTCAATTCAAAATCATCGTCATATTCCTTATCTTTATCAATCTCACCAAATTCATTGAATTTAACATGAATAGATTCTATAATTTGTCTAGTGAGAGGATCATAACATCTATATGCTTTGAATTTATGAATATCCAACAAAAATGCACTCAATTGATTTGGATTCAAATTTATCTAAATTATCTTTTGTATTCAAGACAAAACATTTGCATCCAAACACACGAAAATAGTCAATCTTAGGCATGCGATCATTCAAAATCTCATAAGGCGTCTTGTTTATTTCTTTCTTATAGATAGGCGATTTACAATATAGCATGCACAATTTACGGCTTCCGCCCACAGAAATCTAGGCAATTTATTTTCGCAAAGCATAGTTCTAGCGATTTCTTGTAATGTACGATTCTTTCTTTCTACTACTCCATTTAGTTGTGGAGTTCTAGGTGGCGAAAACTCATGTTTAATTCCTTTTTCTTCACAAAATGAAATCATCTCTTTGTTTTTAAACTCACCGCCTCTATCGCTTCTTATCCTTTTCACATTTACACCGTATTGATTTTTCAAGTTGTTTAATTAATTTAGCAATCTCAACGGCGCTATCATCCTTATGTGCAAGAAATAAAGTCCAAGTATAACGAGAAAAGTCATCAACAATTACGCATGCATAGTGACGCCCACCAAGGCTTGTAGTGCGACTAGGACCAAACAAATCGATATGCAATAGTTCTAATATTCTAGTCGTGCTTATTTCATTTTTCGGCTTAAGTGACTCACGTGTTTGTTTGCCTTTTATGCAAGATTCACACAACTGAAAGTTGTCTAAATCAAGCGTAGGCAATCCCCGTACTAGGTTCTTTCGTTGAAGTTTTTCTAGTGTGGAAATGCCAATGTGTCCTAAACGTCTATGCCATAAATTCACATTGGGTTCATTTGACATAAAACACTTAACTTTAGCGTCTACTCATCCATAGATAGCGTAAAAATATTGCCTTCTCGTTTTCCTTTTAAAAACGATTTCTCTCCATTTTATTATTATGTTGCAATAAAGGGTGAGTAAAACACACATTAAAACCATTGTCAACAAACTGAGAAATGCTAAGAAGATTGTAGGATAAGGTTGCTTACCAAAAATACGTTGGAGATTTGGAGTGTGTTCGGATTACCAATCGTACCTTTTCGATGATCTTTGCCTTCGTTGTTGTCTCCGAAGGTCACGGATCCGCCTTTTGTGACATTCTTTAGTTTGGTGAATAGGCTCGGGTCACCCGTCATGTGTCTCGAGCATCCACTATCAAGGAACCACTTTATAGATGTATCTTTCGATGTGTGGGCTCCCTGCAATGTGAAAAGGTGATTTAGGTACCCTTTTAATTTTGGGTCCTTTCGAGTTAGTTAATCACCTTTTGGTAAAGGTACCTTTCAGTACCCATACTTGGGTGATCCTTCTCGGTCTATCAAATGGCAAGAATGTAGATGAAGGTGCGATATAATAGACATGTGGTGCATGCACTTTGGGCCTTTGCCCAAGGACTCCTCTATACTCACTAAATGAAGGACGTTTTTGATATGTCCTTGTGTGTGTGTGTGTAGTGCGTGGATGATATGAATTTCGTGTATGCGTTATTCTCTTCTTTTCATATCTATAAGGTACAAAGTTATATTTCACATGATATGAAGAGGTGGGGCGTGAGGAAGGGGGCGCTTCCTGCGTCATCTTAGACGCCACTTATGCGGCTTAGGGGTGTCTACTTCTTAGACACAACAAACTTGGTTGGTTTGATTGATACTTCGTTACTATCAACGTATCCCAGTCCAGTTTGTTGTGCTGTCATGCTTTTGTGATAATATGATGCGATGCAGCATGTTGGACCCTGTGTCAAACTGTTTCATCATTTTCTCTAAATTGGTATTCCTTGATTTCAAATTTGAAATCTCGGATTTTCATTTTATTATTTTGCGTGGTTAATGATGAAACCCCTCTGCTTTTAATGTAGTAATGACACATGATGACTCTTTCTTTGAATCGCTTAATTGAGCGACAGATTCCCGTTAGAAGATTCCAACAGTTTTCTTGTCTTCAATTAATCGTTTTTTCTTTAGAGCGAGAGTCCTTAGTGAATTTATGCAATTCTAGATACTGACTAAAAAAGATCATCATAAGAAGGTCAGTAGTCAGAGTCAGAATCAGATGATACCTCATTAGATGCTTTGGAGGCAAAGCATACTTGTGTGCGGTCTCCTCTTCGGTTTCAGTTTCAGAATCTGATGAATCACTCCAGGTGGAGGCCTTTAGAGCACGTTTCCTTTGTTTGGGTTCTGAGACGAGTCTATGTTTGTTCCGCTCCTTGTCAGGGTACTTAGTAGTTTGCTTTTCTTTATTTGGGCAGTCATATGATAAGTGTCCAAGTTTGGCCACATTCATACATTTAACGTCTTTATCGTTTGACTTGTTCTTATTTCTCTTAGTAGTAGTGCCCTTATTTTTGTTTCTAAATGACCTTTCTCATAAATTTTCTCAATCCTTTAGCCAATAGAATTAGGTCATCATTATCCGATTCGGAATCACTATCCTCTACGTGATCGGAGGGGGGGAAGACGTATTCATTTGATTTAAAAAGCAATAGCTTTACCTTGTTTAGATGATTCCGATTTCCGAATGGTGAGTTTATTTTCATAAACTTTAAGTGATCCGATTAGTTCTTCCATCTTTATTGATTTGGTTTCCTTGCTTTCTTCTATTGCGGTCACTTTTGGGTCCCATTCAGAAGGAAGGCTTCGTAGGACTTTCTGTACCTTTTCTGCGTAGTAAAAGCCTTACCAAGAGACTTAAGAGAGTTGTAGATGTTAGTCAAACAAAGATCCATATCTACAATTGGGCAATAATTTAAAAGACTCAAGTGTGGACATGAGCATGTTAATTTTTGACTCTTTTACTTGACTCGTGCCTTCTTGTTTCATTTCTAGTATCCTCCACATTTCTTGTGCACTCGAACAGTTTGACACATAACTAGACTCACTTTTACTTAATCCGTTTAAAAAGCAATTGCATAGCCCTAGCATTCATACTAAGTTTCTTTTTATCATCACTCGTATATTCTTGTCTAGTTTTAACGACTTCTAATGTGACTTCCGTCTACAGTGGATGCCTTAGATGGGACATAAGGACCATCTTCAATGATTGACCAAAGATCTATATCTATAGCCATAAGAAAAAGCTTCATTCTAAGTTTCCACTGAATAAATGACTCACCGTCAAAAAGTGGAGGCCTTTGGCTCGACATACCTTCTTGCTCGGTTTTGAGATTTGTGGTTGCCATCTCACTGAATCGTTGGATTCCTTGAAGTGAGTGTTCCTGTGCTCTGATACCACTTGTAGGATCTGCAAGGCACCACTAGAAGGGGGGGGGGGGGTTGAATAGATGGTGCGGAAAGTGTGGTTTTTAAAATTTCTTTAAACTTGAACAATTCAAGTTCTGAAAACAGATTCTGTTTTCAGGACCAGTTTTAAAACATTTTTAAAACTAGGTTAGAGGTCTCCAAAAATTATGAAATTTTGAGAGAACTTAGCCTCAGACGTTATGAGAGTTCCCTAAAAATTTCAAATTAAAATTCAACCTTTAACCCCTTCAAAAACCGTTGGTACTCAGATTGTGCAAATCTGCCAGAAACGGTAGATGGTTTTGAAAAATTAATTCCTATTTGTGTGAACGTCTAAATGCTATGAAAATTTAACCACTAACTCCTTTATACTATATTTAAATGGGTTAAAAGAGTTTTGGAAAATTCATTTGGGAAGTAGGTCAACTACAATCAAAGTCTCAACCTTTGCAAGTCTGAAAATCAGACTGCACTAGTCTCAGAACTTTTGATGTTTGATTGACTTATACTTATCCAAAAGGGTTGAAACTTGTGTAAAATTAACCCTAGAACGTGTAAGTATATTTCTGGAAATTTTCATGATTTTTGAAAATCGTTTACTATTTTTACGGATGCGAAAAAAGAAGGATAAAACAGTGCAGTAACTGAAAAGTAAATGCAGAAAGTAATGGCACCAAGAATTTTATACTGGTTCAGTTATAAACAACCTACTCCAATATTCAAGGAACACCTTCCTTGGTTCACACTAACCACACACACGCAGTACACCTTACCACAGGGTTAATAGAGTTACACCTAACTCCAACCCTTTACAAACCTTGTATTGTAAGTACAATTCGCACGAACACCACCACCTTGCTAGAATGAAGATTGATCACACCTTGATCAATCTTTTACAAAGATATATGAATGGTGGTTTATCTCAAGCCTATTCAAGATTGAAAGATATAAAAACAATAGGCTTTTACAAGAAGAAAGAAAGAAAGAAGATGTTGGAGAAGAAGAGCTAGGCTTTTTGATCTCTTGGAATTGCAATGCTTGTTCTTATTTTGTTTGCTCTCTTCTTTTCTTTTTAATGCTTGCAGCCGTCCCCCTTGAGTGTGTTCTCCCTCTTCAAAATTATCTTTTAAGTCCTTGAGAGAGTGTAAGACATCATTGTGACAAGGCCTTGCTTACTTGGCATCTTCTTATTGGATGATCATTTAGTCTTGGCTTACTTGGCACCCTCCTTATTGGTTCAACATTGTCATCATGATGACATGGAAAAAATCTGAGATATACACTTTACCATGTGCAAAAATCAATCATAAAATCATTCCATAATCAAGAGATACATCATAAATTGCAAGACAAATAAATTCTTCCATATCAAGTGAGAAAATCGGCCATAATAGCACTCTTGCCATGCTGAAAATTCAGCATGTGCATCACGGGGATAAAGTTCAAATCATTACCATTTTTCTTTGAATTTTCATCATAAAAATGAATCAACAACTTATGGTAGGTATTGCTACCAATTAAGAAATGAACTTAGACACAAATAAGCTTAAGAATTCGGCCACACCATGTCTTCACACATGCTGAAAAATTTCAGCATGTGTGATATGTAGAATATCACACTTTATTATTTTACATAATATTTAAATCATTTCCATAACATTCTCAATTAATCTCATGATTCAAGACAAAATATCTACATTTTTAACTAAAAATTTCGGCCATAATACAACATACATGCTGAATTTTCAGCATGTGTCATATATGTGACATAGTTTGAAATGTTACCTTTTGTAGCTCCTTCCTTTAGGTCACCAACTTTGTTTAATTGATTCTTGACCAATCAATATGCCAACATGGCTCCCACATATGCTCCAAATCAGCTGTTATAGGCATTTGTAATGTGTTTGACATGTGCTGAATTTTATTTTTGCTAACTTTATAAAATAGTGCACATTTAATAATACACACATGTAATATTCCAATCAGCCCTTAATTTAATTTTCTAGAACACTTTAAGATGTATATCATATGTAAAAAGTGTCTAGATATGTGTCACATGATGTACAAGAAAAACGTTCCATGTTATGTGCGTAGAAAACCGAATTTTCGATATTTATCGATTACCCGATTTTTCTCTAATTTAAATTCCAACTTTTGCACATGTTATATATATTATGTTATACATAATATATATAATATATACTTTAAATCTCAGCACTTGGCTGGTTTAAAGTGGTACCATTAGCATGTGACAAAATTAAACTTGGAATCTTCACATTTTGGCCTTAATGTGGAGTAATTTGTGTGTGCCAACATGGAAAGTATTTTTGGCTGAACATATGGTCATGTGCACGAAATTATTTATGATTTTTGAAGTATAGGGGCTGGCCATTTATTTATGGCAAGTACGTGACACGTTGGGCGAAGTTTCGGTATTCTCCCGATACGACAAATTTCGTTTTAGAACCTTTTATCGTGTTGTATTTAATTTGTCATCACCATATCTTATATCATATGATATAAGACCTGAATATACTCATAATTATGAGTTAAGTATAGTGGTGTGACGTTAATGTACGTTCGTAAAATACATAACGTGTCGGTAGTACGTTGGAATACATGTGTATGTGCCTTTATAAAAAAAATCTGAAAATATATGTGATATATATGTGTATATGCGTGTGCATTAAAGGATGGGGAGGAGGAGAAGACTTTCCTTCCTTAGCCTTGTTGCCTTTGTGTCTTTTCCAAATGTAGCTTCCTTTAATGAACTACTTAGTTTATCAAACTAAGTACTTCACTTAATGAACTAGTTTAGTTCATTAATGGTGGCACCTGAAAATAGTATAAACACAATAAATGTTTGCCATATGATGTAAGCTTTAATGCTTCATGGCTTGTTAGTACGGCAACATAATATATAAGCTAAATAAGGCAAGTAATGGCAAGATATCATGCATTCATGTACACATATATATATATTGTGCACGTTTTATATATATATATATACATTTAAGTCACTTATTTTGAAATCACTCAAACCCCCTTATCTCTACAAGGGTTTCTTAATGATGACCTACCGTGAAGCATAAGCTCGAGTGTGTAAGTGAGGTGAGTCTCTTGTGATTGATTGATATTGAATGTGACTTGAAGTATGTGAATGAAGAATGTGATTGAAATGAGGAGTCTTGCATCATGACACGGGATAGAAATATAAGTCATGGCACATTACAGGGTATAAAGTTGGCTGTAATGTGACACGGGATGGAAATATAAGCCGTGGAGCATTACAGGGTATAAAGTTGGCTGTAACGTGACACGGGATGGAAATATAAGCCGTGGAGCGTTACAGGGTATAAAGTTGGCTGTAATGCGACACGGGATGGAAATATAAGTCGTGGAGCATTACAGGGTATAAAGTTATGTGACCGGATATTGTGACATGCATTGCATTGTTTTGAAAAGAAATTGCACATGCATTTGTGACTGTGTAGTGTAGTGCATATTTTGCCATGCATCACGAGAGTCGTTATGTTGTGATTGGCTTGTAACGGGATTGTCATTGAACTGCTAAATATGTGTATGAATTACGGTACTTGCTTCCGTATGCTACTAGTCTATATTTTTTTGAAGTTATACGAGACATGTGCCCTACCAATCTCTTGAATTATATATTACTCATGTCTTGCCATGTGATGATCCCGTATGTCTTATAAGCGGGTTACTTGCTAGCGTTTTTCGCTAAGGGTACTACCTTTGTGATGCAGGAGAGCCTGAGTATGATATGATCTTCATTGAGGATGACGGCGAGTGGGCAGAATGGGATGCCTAGGGCGTGTTGGGGAATTGTTTTAGACTGATTCTTGTTATTTCCGTTTCTTATTTCATTTGAAGATTTAGATGGCTGCGTCCATAACAATTATTGATATTCACTTTATCTTTTGGTGTACTGCATTGATGGTTTAGATTTATGAGATATGTGTTTCCACACTTATTTCTCTAACGTCATTGATGATGTGTATTTGAGAGATGAGACATCTTGTAGTCTTCTCAGTAAGCTACGACGGGTGCACCGGTTCAGATTCCGCTGTCCGGGTCGGGGCGCTACAGGTGGTATCCGAGCCTAGGCTTCAGATCTACCTCGGAGACCTAGGTTATGTTATGTAGAGTCGTAAGTTATGATTTTGACCCTAAGTTGATCTTTAGGTCTAAGTATGTGATCTTAGATATAAGTTTGATTGGGATGGGTGTGTGCGAGCGCGATAAAATTTAATCAATAAATGTTATTTTATTTTAGTTTACGAATTCTGCCTTGTACAACGCATATGGGCCTTCAGTATTTACTTTTGGAATTACTGAATGCTAATAAGCATTGGTTTTGCATAAAATGTCTCCCAGAAGAGATAACCAAGGAAACGGTGGCAACGGGAACGATAACCCTCCACCACTGCAGATGGTAGTTCCCCAGGAATTAATGGACGCTATCACAGTGATAGCGCAAGGAGTTGCTCAACAGCAACAGCAACAACAACAACCTCCTCCACCACCCCCTCAGCATGGTATAAGGTACTATATTGGGGAGATGCGGAAGATGCATGCCCCCACCTTTGAAGGAACCACTGACCCAGAGGTGGCCGGATTTTGGTTGGACGAGGTGGAAAAATGCTTCAGGTTGGTGCAAGTGCCTGAAGAACTTAAGGTTGATGTAGCCGCACCGTTGCTGATCGGCAGAGCAAACGCATGATGGAATGATATTCTGCCAAAGATGACTTCCCCTATTCTATGGAGACAATTTGTACAGGCCTACAAGGATTATTATGTGCCTGAAACTGCCATTTTGGAGAAGATGAGGCAGTTCGATAAGTTTGAACAAGGGAGGATGTCCATCTCTGACTATGCCGATAGATTCCATGCCTTGGGCAAATTCACGCCCATGGTGTTGGAAAACAACAGGATGAAGATGCTGAAATTTGAGGAAGGTTTGGACCCCCGCATACGTACGGCTATAACGGGGTCTAGCTTGAAAACTTTTGAAGAGATGTTGGATGCATGTTACCGTGTGGAGAGTGACATGCGCCGGTCACAGCCTAGAGAGGCTCGTGACGAATCTAGCAAGAGGCCTAGGGAGGATAGAAGTGGAGGTAGACTCGGACGTTGGGTCAAGATTCCTAGGAAAGGGCAGGCAGGACCAGCACAGAGGGCACCATAACAGAATCAGCCCGACCGCCAAGCACCAGCAGTATGCCCACACTGCCAGAAAAGCCATGTGGGTGAATGTTGGAAGAAGTCAGGAGCATGCTTCAAGCGTGGGAAGACGGGCCATAGAATAAAGGATTGCCCCGAGTGGAAGCCAAAGCCACAAGTAGAAGCAGGGCCGGCACAGCAGCAGAGAGGCAGGCCTAACGCGCGAGTCTATGCGATGACAGATGCTGAAGTACAGGAGGACACTGACGTTGTGACAGGTACGACTTAAGTTAAACATTAGGTTCTTACGTTGAATTTCAGTCGTCTAAAGTTGGAGATTAAATGTGCTTTATGTGAAAACCTTTATGTGCTACACTCTTTGTGTTTAGGTGTGATTTTAGTTAACAAAGTACCTGCGAACGTATTGTTTGATAGCGGAGCAAGTCACTCCTTCATTTCTAAGCGATTCGCCAAAGAACTCGACTGTCTACCCGAATGGCTTGAAACCCCCTTCAGGGTGCAGGCAGCAGGCGAACAAGTGCTGGTTTCCCACCACCAGTACAAAGATTGTGAGTTGGAGTTGGATGGAATGGTGTTTTCGGTGACATTAGTTCCAATTCCGATGAGGGATTTTGATGTGATATTGGGCATGGATTGGCTGACCAAGAATCATGCCAATATTGACTATAGACTTAAGCAAGTGACCGTTAAGGACCCTGAGATGAATGAGATAACGGTACAAGGAAACATCAAGCTACCCAAAGCCCTGAAAAAGATATACTTGACGGCGATTAAGGCTTTTAAGGCTTTGCAAAAAGGAGTAGAAGGATTTATGGTGTATGCTGTAGATGCTAAGCAAGAAGTTCTCTCCATAGATCAGATTCCGATAATCAATGAATTCAAGGACGTATTTCCGGATGATTTACCGGGAGTTCCGCTATCGAGAGAAGTGGAGTTTGAAATCAATTTGATCCCAGGAGCCGAACCTATATCTAAGACACCTTACAGAATGCTCCAGCTGAACTTAAGGAACTAAAGGGACAACTTCAGGAGCTGCTAGATAGGAAGTTGATTCGTCCCAGTGTATCACCTTGGGGAGCTCCTGTATTGTTCATGAAGAAGAAAGATGGCAGTATGAGGCTGTGTATTGATTACCGAGAACTGAATAAGATCACCATCAAGAACAAATATCCTCTGCCAAGGATTGAGGATTTATTTGATCAACTAAAAGGAGCCCGATGGTTTTCAAAGATTGACCTTCGTCAGGGGTATCATCAGCTGCTTGTGAAAGCAGGAGACGTACCTAAGACCGCTTTTCGGACTCGATACGGGCATTATGAATTCTTGGTGATGCCTTTTGGATTGACTAATGTCCCAGTAGCATTTATGGATTTGATGAACACCGTATTCCGAGAACAGTTGGACCAATTCGTAGTGGTGTTCATCGATGACATTCTGATCTATTCCCCCGACGAGCAAGCTCATGCTGAACACTTAAGAGTGGTGTTGCAAATTTTGAGGCAACAAAAGCTTTATGCCAAATTCAGCAAGTGTGAATTCTGGCTAAGAAGTGTCGCTTTTCTCGGTCATGTGATTTCAGAGGACGGAATTTCTGTGGATCCTAAGAAGATAGAAGCCATCACGGAATGGCCAAGACCCACAAATGTGACCGAAGTCAGAAGCTTCCTAGGCTTGGCAGGCTATTATAGGAAGTTTGTCGAGGGATTCTCCACCATAGCAGTTCCATTGAGTCGACTTACGCAGAAGAAGACTAAGTTCGAATGGACTGCTGAATGCGAGCAGAGCTTTTCTGAGCTCAAGAAGAGATTGACCACAGCCCCGGTGTTGGCACAACCCTCCGGCACCGACGGTTTTGTGAACTATAGTGACGCGTCCAAGAAGGGACTAGGTATGTACATCATTACAATTAATGCATTGTATACATATGCTAGTCTTGAACTAACTTTCTGTTTATAGGTTGTCTTGATGTAAAATGGACGAGTCATTTCGTACGCGTCAAGACAATTGAAACCATATGAGCAGAACTACCCGACGTATGACTTGGAGCTCGCAGCTGTGGTATTTGCTCTTAAGATCTAGAGACACTATTTGTATGGAGAAAAGTGTGCCGTATTCACTGATCATAAGAGTTTGAAGTACCTATTCTCGCAGAAAGAGTTAAATATGCGACAGAGAAGGTGGTTGGAGTTACTTAAGGATTATGACCTAACCATCAACTATCATCCGGGTAAAGCAAATAGAGTGGCAGACGCGTTAAGCAGAAAGTCTAGTCACGCTAGACAGCCTCCATTGGAAAGAGAAATCGAGGAGTTTGGCCTCGAAGTGGTGGATTCAGGGGCGAACGTTCTTACAGCTTTGTCTATCAGCCCAGACTTGGTAGACAGAATTAAAGAAGCACAATATGATGACACAACACTGAAAGAAACCCGTGACAAGTTGTCTACGGGACCAGTGAAAGACTTCCAATTGCAAGGAGATAGAAGTCTATGGTTTCAAAATCGGTTGTGCGTACCTAATAATGATGAGCTTCGAAAGGAGTTTCTACGTGAAGCTCATAATTCAAGGTTATCTATCCACCCCGGCAGCACAAAGATGTATATTGACCTCAAAAGGAATTATTGGTTGATAGGGATGAAAAGAAGCATAGCGGAATATGTTGAGAGATGTTTAGTATGATAACAAGTCGAAGCTGAACATCAACGACCTGGTGGTTTGATGACGCCACTAGAGATTCCAGGATCGAAGTGGGAGCACGTGACTATGGACTTCGTGATGGGATTACCCAAAACCAGGAATGGGAACGAGATGATTTGGGTAATCGTAGACCGCTTGACCAAGACAGCTCACTTCATAGCTATGCCACATGGTACATCTTATGAGAAATTATCCAACATATATGTGGATAACATTGTGAGCTAGCACAGAGTTCCCGTCAGTATTGTGTCAGACCGTGATCCCAAGTTCACTTCTAAGTTTTGGAGGGCATTTCAGAAGCCGATGGGTACCGAGCTAAGAATGAGTACCGCGTACCACCCTCAAACGGATGGATAATTCGAGAGAACCATCCAAACGTTGGAGGACATGTTGAGAGCATGCGCCTTGGATTTCAAAGGAAACTGGAATAGCATGTTGAAGTTGATGGAGTTCTCATATAAAAACAGCTATCACAGTGCAATTGACATGGCACCGTTTGAAGCGTTATACGGACGTAAGTGTAGATCCCCGGTTTGTTGGGACGAAGTTGGAGAAAGGACGATCACTGCACCAGAGTTGGTTGAACAAACAATTGAGAATGTGAAAGTGATAAGAGAGAGAGGCTAAGGGTGGCTCAAGATCGCAGTAAGAGTTGGACCGATACAAAAGACGATCCTTGGAGTTTGAGGAAGGTGAAAAGGTTTATCTTCGAGTTTCACCTACCAAGGGAGTTGCGAGGTTCGGAATGAAGGGCAAGTTAAGCCCTAGATATATTGGCCCATATGAAGTGCTTGGCAAGGTTGGAGAAAGAGCATATCAGTTAGCCTTGCCACCGAGTTTGTCACAAGTCCACAACGTATTTCATGTGTCCCAACTAAGGAAATATGTATCGGACCTGAGCCATATCCTTGAAGCTCAACCATTGGATGTTAAAGAAGATGTCTCATATGAAGAACATCCAATGAAGATTGTGGATAGGAAAGACCAAGTCCTACGCAGACGCATAATTCCGTATGTCAAAGTTCAATGGAGTAATCATACGGAGCGTGAGGCCACGTGGGAGCTTGAGAAGCAAATGAAGGAGCTATATCCACAGCTGTTCCAATAAGGTACGCCAGTATCGAGGACGAAACTTTTGGTAAGGGGGGTGGAATGTTATGCCCCGCACCCTCCATAAAATAAATAAAGGATAAACAGAAATTAAATAGGGTAAGGAAAATAAATGATAATGAATTAAGAATTAAGTATTAGGATTAAATGGAATTTATTGAAATGATTAAATATGGAATTAAGTAGTATTTAATTTTGGAATTGAATATTAGAAATTAATCCTTTAAGATAAATAAGATAATAGGATACCATTTAGAAACTCCAAATTCCACCCTTTCCATATAAAAACTGACTGAACGTCAGTTTCTCTCCATTATCAGAAAGAAACCGACGCAAAGCTCCCCCCTATCCCCTAGGCGATTTCCATCTCCCCTCAACCCTAGGTGAAGGTTCTTCAAGATCCTCAATCCAATCTTCTTCCGTTCTTCATTTCTCCTTCGAGTAATCAAAGGCAAGTAATCATCTTATAAGTTCTTACGTTTTGCGAAAGAAAAT
>AP025052.1:22912307-22976559 GCA_036186865.1 Eustoma russellianum | reverse complement strand
CAAGTAATCATCTTATAAGTTCTTACGTTTTGCGAAAGAAAAAGGCATATTTTTGATATCAAAATTGGATCACCATGCAGTAGATTCTTTCCGTGAATCTATGTGTGATTTATGTGTTTTGGTTTTTGAGATTTGGCCGTTATTTGATTGAAATCATTGTTGTTGTTGTTGATTATGTGAAATCATGTAAAACCCAATCCCATGTATCCCTATTTTGTTGATAATGGCGGTTGAAGGGAAGAGAGAGTGAAAAGATTAGATTTTTGGGTTTGATTTGATGAATACTTTGAGTGTTAGGCTTGAATCCGTGAACCGTATGTTAAAGGTGTTGTCTTGGGTGAATTAGGGATGAATTGATAATGAAGAATAGGCTTGGAATGGTTTGGAAGGAAGTTGGGATCGAATTGGTGGTTATTTCTGCAGTTTCTGCAGAAAACTACAAAATGGAATTCTAGAAACGGGGACGTCGATCGATCGACGTCAGGGTATGACGTACGTCAATCGATCGACGTATAGAGAGTGAGAGGCTGACGCATCTCAGAAGGACGTAGATCGATCGACGTAGATTGAGTGAGAGATCGACGTCCCTCAGATGGACGTCGATCAATCGACGTCAGGGTATGACATACGTCGATCGATCGACGTCAGGGTATGACGTCCACCTGTTTTGGGGAAAGTTAAGGGAAGAAAGAGGGAAGTTAGGGGATCCTTTGTGTGACCTTAGGGACCTCTTAGGACCTGATTGCGGTTAGTCTAAGCATTGGGAACATGACTTAAGATGGTGAATCAAAGGTGGAGGTTTCGAAGGGTATTCGAATCGGATTTCAACGTGAAAGACCTAAGGGGCTAGGAATGAATGAATGTGGCGTCACAGAGTACAAAAGAGGAATGTGAGGGTTTCTTACATTAGTCCTTGAGTTCTGGGATCAATGTTTAGGTAATGATGACCTGCCGTGAAGCATAAGCTCGAGTGTGTAAGTGAGGTGAGTGTCGTGTGATTGATTGATATTGAATGTGACTTGAAGTATGTGAACGAAGAATGTGATTGAAATGAGGAGTCTTGCATCATGACACTTGCATTTGCATATTGTTTTGAAAAGAGCTGTGCCTCGGCACAGGGTATAAAGTTTGCGAAATTGGCTGTAATGTGACACGGGATGGAAATATAAGCCATGGCACATTACATGGTATAAAGTTGGCTGTAATGTGACACAGGATGGAAATATAAGCCGTGGAGCATTACAGGGTATAAAGTTGGCTGTAACGTGACACAAGATGGAAATATAAGCCGTGGAGCGTTACAGGGTATAAAGTTGGCTGTAATGCGACACGGGATGGAAATATAAGCCGTGGAGCATTACAGGGTATAAAGTTATGTGACCGGATATTGTGACATGCATTGCATTGTTTTGAAAAGAAATTGCACATGCATTTGTGACTGTGTAGTGTAGTGCATATTTTGCCATGCATCACGAGAGTCGTTATGTTGTGATTGGCTTGTAACGCGATTGTCTTTGAACTGCTAAATGTGTGTATGAATTACGGTTCTTGCTTCCGTATGCTACTAGTCTATATTTTTTTGAAGTTATACGAGACATGTGCCCCACCAATCCCTTGAATTATATATTACTCATGTCTTGCCATGTGTTGATCCCGTATGTCTTATAAGCGGGTTACTTGCTAGCGTTTTTCGCTAAGGGTACTACCTTTGTGATGCAGGAGAGCCTGAGTATGATATGATCTTCATTGAGGATGACGGCGAGTGGGCAGAATGGGATGCCTAGGGCGTGTTGGGGAATTGTTTTAGACTGATTCTTGTTATTTCCGTTTCTTATTTCATTTGAAGATTTAGATGGCTGCGTCCATAACAGTTATTGATATTCACTTTATCTTTTGGTGTACCGTATTGATGGTTTAGATTTATGAGATACGTGTTTCCGCACTTATTTCTCTGACGTCATTGATGATGTGTATTTGAGAGATGAGACGTCTTGTAGTCTTCTCAGTAAGCTACGACGGGTGCACCGGTTCGGATTCCGCTGTCTGGGTCAGGGCGCTACAGGTCCAAATGCTTTGCGACTTTCCCTTCAGGGGTTTGGATTACATCTTTTTATTTTGGCCAATGATTTCTGTGTCGACACTTTTCAGTTAACATAGTTTCAGGATTCTGATTCATAACTTCATATGCAATCCCTTAATCAAAACATGATCAATAATGATCATTTGTCTATCCCGATTTTCTCTTATAGTTCAAAGAGATCTTTTCAAAATTGTGTTCACTTGCTTCCTCGGGAGCAACTTGTTTATTGATTTTTAGACTGATCAGTTCTTATTTCTATAACGCTTTCAAGTTGTGAACATCTGATCACTTGTTGAGTATTCTCTTCTGGAGTATTATTTTTATCATTCTCTTTTGAGGGCTTTTATCTTTTACACCAACTGGGCATTTACGTTTTAGACTTGTTTTTGGTATACCATTATCACGTCCTTCAGAGACATCAAGTCGAATCGGCGTATTCATCCCGAAAACGTGGGATTTTGTTATCATTTTACTTCTTGGTTGCATTGATTTGCTTGTAAATTAAGGTGAGATATTGAAGAACGTTCCATGTAATTTCACGTCGTTTTTCAGGAACCGACACTTTCTCTTTCCCTAATGGCGGAAAAATTAGCTCACCAAATCAATGCTGATGTATGTATAATTGCATGTCCCCAAGCTCATGTGGGTAAATTGGGCCTTAAAATCAAACGTCTAGTAATCAGCTGTAAACATTTAATAAATGACAGTGCTAGGCCATTTTAAGTGTGCACACTTGCAACTGAATGCTCAAAGCCAATCTCAAGACATACAATAATCATTGAAAGCTTCGAATATAAATTCATATGTATTATCAATATTTAATAAATTTAATCGGATAATCATATAATATGAGCAAGAAGCTTGGCAAAAGCTACTAGTCTTTTCGAAAGCAAACTCACATGAACAAGCAACACACACAAAATCATGTAATCTTTTTGTTCATGAAAGAGTTTTTAGAATCTTCTGGTTCTTTAAAGAGTACACATGTGAGTGTTGTACGTATCATTATTCTATCTGGGTGACTAAGTCGATTATTTCATAAATAATTTTGATTATCGAACTTCTGGTTCATCACAATATTACATTCGACTGGATAGTCGCATAATACAATCCATAGAGAAAATTGAGAGTTTTTCTTTAACAAGCTTCTGGCTTGATTCATTGTGTATAAAAATTTCATATTCTCCTCATTCATGGTTCAATATGAATACCATTAAGACATATATATTTTAAACTCAATAGTTTCCTTTTGACTTGGTGCGGAAATGATGCCATATTAACCAATATATGTGTATTACCCGTTGATAAAATGATTGCTCTTCTGGAGCCTTCGATCAATGTCGTAATACTCGAATATGTACTAACATATGCTTTTGCCAATTAGAACTCTTTTGGAGCCCTATGTCAATGTTGTGTGTGTCGTTCCATTGTCAAAATTAAAATTAATGTTGGAATATCTACTCAGAAATAGTCAATAGTGTTTCTTCAGGAAACACCATTCATATATCAATCAATGTAATAGAAAAATGCACTAGTTGTCTCATGCCTTCATCCTGCTAGGATGTCTGGATAAAGATCAAGAAAATTCCTTGGTGGCAAGTGCGGACCGCTGGCATTGGGCTCAACTTAATAAGAAGTCCGTTTAGTCGGTGCATCATCTTTCATAGTCTTGGCATTTTCTTGAGGCCTTTCCTTGTTTTACCACTTCAAGATTTGAGTTCAATCAATATCATGAATAACAAAATTTGGATTCAAAAAACTTGACATTCAAAACAGATTAGTATAACATGCAAAATACTTCAAATAACACAATCTAAATGGGCATTCTGGATACAATAAATAATATAATAATTTCACATTAATTCGTGTTCTGCAAAAGATTATGTCCAAAGATAGACAGGGTAATATTCAAAAGGAAGGACAAAGCCAATGCTATCATCTCCTGAATCAGAATTCTCAATAGAACAATCCGTAGTCGAGTTAAAGGTACGCATGTTTCAAACATGTCCACTACTCATGCTTCAAGCATGACAACTATTTGTGTTTCAGAAATATCAGCTATTCATGCTTCAAGTATGTCAACTATTCATGCTTTCGGCACGTTGAAGACTCATGCTTCTGGCATATCGACTAATCATGCTTCAGGCATGTCGACCAATCATGCTTCAGGCATGGCTACTCTGTAACTGCGTAATGACTAACAAATTATATAATATAATAAAACCCCTTAAATGACATCAACAAAGGATGAAATCATAATAAAAATGTGAATTGAACTGATTCAGTAATACCTAGGAAAGATCACTATCATTTTCTTAGACATTATTACCATTCCACGTAAAATCCCAGGCAGACGATGGGGTCACAGACGGTCCCAATTAAGTACCGACTTTCTAGACAGAAATTACGTGTACGGTGTATTTATCATACCTTCATTATATCAATAACTCATCTTTTGCATCGGCCACAAACTTTAATATGTCATCGATAAAGATTCTCCAAATAATATCTTTCGAATGACATATGAAAAATTCAACAATAAAGTGAGTAGACTGAATTCATATAACCAAAACTCCGTATACACAGGACATCTGTAGACCCTAAAAAGTTCCTCACGCTTATCTAAATTTTCCAATGTTCTTTTAAGCAAAACAAAGAAAAGATCACCAAAATAAATCGGACGAGGCCTTGAAGATCCAATTTTTCCTTTTTAATTTTGTGAGGCACAATTAGGTACTGGAGAGGCGTTCCCTTTTTTCCAAAACAACAGCTGGAATATATAGGACACCCATACCACATAGTTACAACCAGAGGGGGTATAATGATCAGACTTGAGATTTTCTAAGGTCCTACTGTAGGACTCTGTGTTTGGTCCACATTTCTTGTGAAGGACCTAGAGATGAGATAGGAGGAAGGCTGATATTGAAATTCTTTCCGATACGTGAATGATTTATATTTGTTGTGACATGAACTTTCATTTAATCCAGATGACACATAGGCCACTGCTCTCGCCTGGCAAAACAAATGTATTTTTGGCCTTCAAGAAAAAAATCTCTTTAAATACATATTTACATATTCAATTTCAACATACAAACGACACACAAATAAATATATATACGGCTATAATCATGCTCAAATCCATCAAATACATGTTAAAATCACATAATTCTGAAAATCATCAAATAAACCATATAAAATCACGTATGCTAATTTTTTTTGCCTTAAGTATAAATACACATTTACTCATTATCAGCCACACACTGCACGAACTAAAAGAAAACAATATAAACTTTTGCACACATTATTCAGCACACATAAATTGGATACATGTAAAGCACTTACAGGAACGCACGCTAGTGAGGGAGGCAGGAAGATTCTTTTGTTTTCTTTTTCATCTTTAAAATAATGAAAGCTTTGGTTTCTTGTGAAGTAGATTTGGAAAGTAAAAGGAATGATATAAAATATACAAATATGACATCAATCATTTGCCTGTTTCAAATATCTTAATTTCCTTTAAGTGATGAGGATGTAGATGAGGATTATGACGACCATTAATTATTTGAGGCTACACCCTTACACCCGTCGGCCATCATGTATATAAAAACCAAGGTTATTCATGCCTATAATGCGTAGATATAATCGGTACATAATTACAACAATTACATATGTATGCGCAACAATCTTTTCAAAATGTGCCATTTTCTCATAGAGTCAAAATTGCCAGCAGCAATTGAAGTTCAGAAACAAAAAGTGATCAGACATTGGATTAACAATATTTCATAAATACATCATGACAGTTTCAAGAGAGAAATTATAAGCCCTGGGCTATCTTCAGATATAACGCTCAATTGCTTTCACTTCTCGTCATAGCTGAGAACACTCGAAGTGTCAGCAAGATCATAATTAAAACCACAACATCAGAGTTATAACCAGTGATTTCATATACAGAATATCCAGCAACAACGATTAGGTTTGTACTTCTGTCAACATCTAAAGATGTTATGTAACTTTCCGTGTTGTCGAAAACATGTTTTAATTACTATTCATGACAAAGATTTATGCTTCGGGCATAACAACTATTCATGCTTTGGGCATATCGGTTATTTAGTCATGCCATGTCTCAATCAATTATTTATTCTTCACGTATATCTAATTATTCATGCTTCGGGCGTGTCAACAATTCATGTTTCGGGTATGTCAACGATTCATGCTTCGGATACGATAATTTTTCATCCTTCGGGCATGACAACAATCTATGCTTCAAACATGTTAACATTTTATGCTTCGGGCATGGCTACTATAATCATGCTTCGGGCATGATAACAGTTTATACTTCGGGCATGATAACAGTTTATCCATATGGCTGCAAGCCATATATTATTCTTCTACCATCAAAATAAATCTAGACTTCAGGCTAGATTAGTTCTTTTATAAATATTTCGAATATAAGATAGAAATAGGTAACAATAGAAACGCAAAAAATGAACAAATCATCAATCTGAAAAAATTTTCGCCAGAAAATTCAGTCTCGGAAATTACCATTTCGGCCATACCTAGGAGTGACCAAAACACATCTACACCATTCAAAACATATCTTTATGTGTTAGAATTAATCTGTTAAAATTTGGTGATGATCCAACGGGGATGACTCAGAAAATTCAGTTTTCCGGAACTGCGCAAGGCTGGCAGCACCTACGAAATTTTAAGGATGTTCTCCCTCTTTCCCTTCTTTCTCTAATACTTTTCTTGACTACTTGTTTTTGTTTCTTTGGAGCAATTCATGCTGATAACGTGTTATAAACTCAAGCAAGAATATAATAAAGAAGAGAAAAGAGAAACGAGAAACTAGAGAACTTCGTATCTCAAGGTGTGTCTTCCATATATGATATGTGGTCCTATTTATAGGACTCACTGTAGCGCCCTGGCCCGATACTCGACATCGGTACCAGTGCACCCGCCGTAGTCTACTACGAGGACTACGAAGCTTCAAAGAAGATCAAGCGTACATCATCCATGACGTAAGAAAATCAGCAGAAACGTCACTAAATTTAAAACTTCATTAACATCAGTGTAGCCGAAGGAAATACAACAAAAAAATAAAAGGTGTTCGATCAACTGTCTAGCATATCCTCCAATACAACATCAAAGACATCAAATCTTCCAACTTAAATTAGAATGAACGAGGATCTATATATTTCAATGACCATCATCCCAGTGAGTCCACTCGCCATCGTCTTCTATAAATATCATTTCGTACTCTGGCTCACCTGAAAAGAAAATGAAGTATCTGCTCTTAGGGAAAACATCGCCATCAAGTAATCCGTCTATACACCTTACGGGATCACACACGACAAGCCACCAGTATATAAATCAATGCCCAAAATAGGTGCTCGGGTTAGCAAATAGTATCTTTATAACAATTCCTCAAAACAGATAAATCACATAGAAGATACGCGATTACGAGAATAAACATGTGACTAAAATAACATACCACATAAACAGAACATAAGCTAATCACATTTCTTGCATGTCAAATCTTATGCTTCGTGTATCATGATGCATGTACTTCTTTAAAACCACACACAACACCCATGCAAATGTCTTCTTTCGTAAACTTGTCGTGCGTGTCATTTCACAAAACATTTCATAACTCTTCTTATCATATTCTTCGCGTAGCAGAACTTTATACCCTGTGGGTGATTAGTCCACAACAAACAAAAATTTATACTCTATGCTGAAAGGTCCACGGCCCCATAACATATAACTTTATACCCCGTGCTGATAGGTCCACGGTCCCATTTCATATATCATATATCCGTGCTGATAGGTCCACGGCCCCGTTACATATATCATATATCCGTGCTGATAGGTCCACGGTCTCATAAAATACTTTATACCCTGCTGTTGATTCACAGGTCACGCTTTTATACCCTGCTTTCGCAGGCGTGGCTTTTATATCCTACGATCAACCAGCAGCCATAGTTTGCTTTTCGAAAACTTAAATCTTCTCTTGTAAACACATGTTCTTTCGCAAAGCAATTCTCATGTCAAATGCAAAGTGTTCATGTCATGATGCAAGATGCTCATGCAACTTCATATCAAACATGTAACATACTCACACATCTTACTTATCAAGTACAATGATCTTGCACCTCAAGCACTCCATGCTCGTACCTTTCTAAGTCCGTTCGTTTCGCCAACTCACTTGGGATCCAATCTTATCCTTACTTAATCGCACCTAACATCTATTCCTCAAGTACACCTCAAATACCCTTGCATTTTATGATCAAAGGGAGAGAATAAAGTTATTACACATACATAGGGAGCCTAATGGATCAAAAAGACTTCCAATATACTTGGAACGCCTACTTGAGGCGCCTAAAGTGACATGAGGTGCCTATACTAGGCGTTCGAAGTGTTCGGAAATGTGCTAGTATACATCGAACGCCTACATGAAGTGCCTTATGTGACATCGAACGCCTTTGGAGGTGTTCGAAGTGTTTTGGAATATGCTGTGACACATCGAACGCCTACATGAAGTTCCTTATGTGACATAAAGCGCCTAATGTAGGTGTTCGAAGTGTACGGAGATGCACTGGGACACATTGAACGCCTACTTTAGGCGTCTAATGTGACTTGAAGAGCCTAAAGTAGGTGTTTGAAGCGTTCTGACGGTTCCAGAACTGCAATTTTCTGCAATAATTTCCTCCCATCACCTTCCTCCTTCAACCCTTTCATGTTTACACTTCAAGATCCATCTTAGCACCTAGATTTATCATGCTTAACACACAACTGACATGAGTTTAATCCTTACATCTATCGGTTTGCATCAACCTTAAGCCTTCTATTATTCGTACCTCTAGATGAATCATCATTCTTCTAACCCACACTCTATTTGCAGCAAAACACCTTCTACACCTTCAAACCTTTCTCCATTTCATCTTAAATCATCTAAGACAATGCTTGAAAAACGCAATAACCTGTCATAACGCAATATTTACACCAAAGATCATAGTTTAAGGGCATGTTTGTCAAGAAAGATCACAACATAATCATTTTCAAAAGTTAGCCCAAAGAACATAACTTTACTCCATCAACAACAACAATTACATATAGTAAAGCATTTAACATAAACAAATCAAAGTTACTAATGTGTGATCCAGATTTTTCCCTTTATAAGAACATAGGGCCTATTGTATGAGAATTTACGTAAAGCGTATAGAAAGATTACTTGCCTTTGTTTCTAGTTAGGCTTACGAATGTACTGCAGAATTTCGGTAAGGATTGCACCTAGGTTGATCACAAGTTCTTCTTCCTCTTCTTCTTCCTTTCTCTCTTTCTCTTTTCTCTCTTTTTTTCTTTCCTCTTCCTTCTCTTTGTCCTTCAGCCGTTTCCCCCCTCTCCTTTGTTTTGTAACCGATGGCTAGGCTAATGGAGAGTTATACTGCTTTGTGTAACTCTCCCATCATTTAAGTGGGGAGGGGTACTTTGGGTAATTTAGCCTAATTTCTTAATTTCACCATTTTGCTTATTTTCTCACCTATATTTTATCTAACTCAGCCTCGTAAACCTATGCATTTAATGAAATTATATTTAAAGTTGACTTCTAACTATTGAAAGTCGTACTTAAAAGTTACGGGGTATGACATTCCACCCCCTTACAAAGAGTTTCGTCCTCAAAACTTACGTACCTTAGTCAAAGAGTTGAGGATACTTCTCCCGCAACTTTTCTTCGAGTTCTCAAGTGGCCTCGCGTTCCGTGTGATTGCTCCACTGAACCTTCACATAAGGGATCACCCGTTTCCTCAACACTTGGTCATTTCAATCTACAATCCTCACAGGTATCTCTTCGTATGTAACATCGCCCTTGAGTTCCAAAGGTTGGGCTTCAAGTACATGTCTTGGATCCGTCACGTACTTCCTTAATTGTTACACGTGGAATACGTCGTGAACTTGTGCCAATACCGGTGGTAATGCCAACCTATATGCCAAAACTCCTACATTCTCAAGTATCTCGTAGGGACCAATGAAACGAGGACTTAGCTTGCCTTTCACTCCAAATTTCATAATGCCCTTTGTAGGTGATACCCTCAAGTAAACCTTTTCCCCAACGTTAAACTCTAATGGTCGCCGCTTAGAATCCGCCCAACTTTTGTTGCGGTCTTGAGCCGTTTTGAGTCTATCCTGTATGATTTTCACCTTTTCTAACGTTTTCTCGAGTAACTCAGGTCCAGTGATGGTTCTCACACAGACTTCATCCCAATAGACCGGGGACCTACACTTTCTTCCATACAAAGCTTCGAAAGGAGCCATATCAATTGCACTATGGTGACTGTTATTATATGGGAATTCCATTAGCTTCACCAATTCATCCCAGCTCCCTTTGAAATCCAAAACACAAGCCCTTAACATATCTTCCAAAGTCTGAATGGTCCGCTCGGACTATCCATCGGTTTGGGGATGATACGCTGTACTCAATCTTACTTCTGTACCCATGGCTTTCTGGAATGTTGTCCAGAACTTAGAAGTAAATCGTGGATCCCGATCGGACACTATACTCACAGGAACACCATGCAAAGCGACAATATTATCCACATATAAATTCACCAACTTTTCGAGAGAAGATTCACTTGAAATGGGTAGGAAGTGTGCAGACTTGGTTAAATGATCCACAATGACCCAAATCATATCATGTCCATTTCTTGTCTTTGGTAAACCCGCTATGAAATCCATCGTGACATGTTCCCATTTCCACTCTGGGATCTCTAACGACATCAGTAATCTCCCAGGCCGTTGGTGTTCTGCCTTGACTTGTTGACAAACTAAGCGCCTCTCTATAAACTCATCAATATGTCGTTTCATTCTGGACCACCAATAACATTGCTTGAGATCTCTGCACATCTTGGTGCTACCCAGATGTATTGAGAACCTTGAGCTGTGAGCTTCTTGCATAATTTTCCTTCTAAGTTCGTCAACATCAGGCACACACAATCATCCTCTGAACCATAAGCTCCCATCCTCTTTGGTCTGAAATCCTTCAACTTGATTATGTTTCACCCTTTCCGTTATTTCACTTAGGGTCTTATCATTCTTCTGAGCCTCTTTTACCCGATCAATCAAATTCGGTGTGATGGTCAATATTGTCAAAACGTTCACCATGGACTCCACTAAATCCAAACCAAATTCCTCTATCTCTCTTTCCAGTGGTGATTGCCGGGTATGACTGGATTTCCTGCTTAAAGCGTCCGCTACTTTGTTAGCCTTTCCCGGGTGGTAATGAATGGTTAAGTCGTAGTCTTTCAGCAATTCCAACCATCTCTGCTGCCTCATGTTTAAATATTTCTGAGAGAATAAATACTTTAAACTCTTATGATCCGTGAATACCGGGCACTTTTCTCTATATAAATAATGCCACCAGATCTTTAAGGCGAATACAACTGCGGCGAGTTCAAGATCGTGTGTTGGATAGTTTTGCTCATAAGGCTTTAGTTGTCTTGAGGCATATGCGATGACTCGTTCGTTTTGCATCAAAACACAACCTAAAAACAAGATATTAGACTAAACTTAATTGGTATACAAAATCATAACCTTATACTACAGTTTACGTACCTAAACCATTTTTCGATGCATCGCTATAAATCACAAACCCATCAGTTCCAGAGGGTTGAGCCAATACTGGAGCTGTGGTTAATCTCTTCTTAAGATCCGTGAAGCTTTGCTCGCATTCCGCTGTCCACTCAAACTTAGACTTCTTTTGAGTAAGGCGACTGAGAGGTACTGCTGTCCTTGAGAATCTCTCGACAAACTTTCTGTAATAACCCGCTAGACCCAAGAAACTTCGCACTTCGGTGATATTAGTAGGTCTAGGCCATTCAGTGATAGCTTCCACCTTCTTCGAATCCACAGCAATCCCCTCCTCCGATATCATGTGACCTAGAAAAGCCACACTTCTTAGCTAAAACTCGCACTTGCTTAACTTAGCGTACAATTGTTTCTGTCTTAAGATACCTAGAACAGTTCTTAAATGCTCAGCGTGAGTTTTCTCGTCAGGAGAGTACACTAGAATGTCTCTATGAATACCACTACAAACTTGTCCAACTGTTCCCGAAAGACAGTATTCATAAGATCCATAAAGGCTGCAGGGGCATTAGTCAAACCAAATGGCATCACTAAAAACTCATAGTGGCCATATCTCATGCGGAAGGCTGTCTTTGCGATGTCCTCGGCCCTCACTCGAAATTGATGATACCCTGATCGGAGGTCAATTTTAGAGAAGATCTTGGCTCCCTTGAGCTGATCAAACAAATCCTCAATTTGTGGAAGGGGGTACTTATTCTTGATGGTAATTTTATTCAACTCTCGATAATCGATACAAAGTCTCATGCTACCATCTTTCTTCTTCACAAAAAAACAGGTGCTCCCCAAGGTGATACACTAGGACGGATAAACTTCTTGTCCAATAACTCATGTAGTTGTTCCTTCAGCTCTCTCAACTCTGCCGGAGCCATTCTATAAGGGGCTTTAGAAATAGGTTCAGTTCCTAAAATCAAGTTTATCTCGAACTCGACTTCCCTCGGGGGTGGTACTCCTGGTGAATCTTCCGGAAACTCATTAACCACTGGAATTTACTCAAGAGACGGTACTTCCTGAGTAACATCCATGGCATACACTAGAAATCCCTCAGCACCTTTCCTTAAGGCTTTGCACGCTTGTGCAACGGACATATATACCTTCTTGGGAACTTTCTTTTGTTCCGCATCTCCTTGAAACATTACCTCTTCCATCTTAGCACTCTTGACTGTCACTTGCTTCAATCGACAATCAATATTGGGTTGATACTTGGCCAACCAGTCCATTCCTAATATAACGTCAAAGTCGTACATCTAAATAGGGATCAGTGTGGCGGAGAATGTTTGTCTTTCAAACTCTAATTCGCAATCCCGATACTACAGGTACGAAACCATAATTTGATCTTTAGCCGCTTGAACACGATACAGAGTTTCTAACCATTCAGGCAGATTATCAAGGTGCTTAGTGAATCTCTTTGCTACAAAGGAGTGGCTTGCGCCGCTATCGAAGAGCACGTTGGTAGGTATCTTATTTACTAAAACTACACCTAAGGCCATATCAAGTTTTACACAGAGAGTTAAACATGTAAATACTTAATTCGTTAAGGATTTAAACTTAATTTAAGTGGTACCTGCTACTACATCGGTAGCCTCCTGCACATCAGTGTCTGTCATGATATGTACACGGGCATTTGCTCGTGGCTTCACCCTCGGCTGCTGAGCCGCTTCTCCTGGAGTATTTTTCTTCATCTCCGGAAAGTCCCAGATCATATGACCCACCTGCCCACATCGGTAACACGCTCCCGCAAGCTTTCTACATTCGCCAACATGATTCCTATTGAAGTGTGGGCAAACTCCCACAGCTTGTTGAACCACTGGATTCTGCATTGGAGGTCTCTGAAAATTCCCGACTGAACCCCTCTTCGGAATCTTGACCCAACTTCCGGGTCTGCCACCAACTCTAACCTCCTCTCTTGACCTCTTGCCTCTATCAGACGACCCTTAACCAACTGCTCTTGCTGCCACCCTGCGAAAGTCACTCTCAACGCAGAAACACACATCCAACATGTCCTCGTAAGTTTTCATTCCTGCATTCACTATTGCCGACTGTATCCTTGAGTCCAAACCCCTCTCGAACTTTGTCATCTTAAGGCGATTATCAGACATAATCACAGGGGCAAACTTACCCAGAGCATGGAAACGATCTGCATACTCTGACAACATCATCCTTCCCTTCTCCAACCGGTCAAACGCCCTTATCTTGTCCAATATCGTAGTCTCAGGCACGTAGTATTTCAGGAAAACATCACAGAACTGTGCCTATGAGATAGGTGGGGTCATTCTCAGCACCATTCCGGCCCACCATTCGCCAGCTTTGCCACACAAAAGGGGTGTGACTACATCTACCTTTATCTCTTCAGGCACTTGCATTAACCTGAAACATTTCTCCACCTCAGCCAACAAGTGCTGAGCCTCCTCAGGATCAGTACATCCTCCAAACTCTAAAACTCTCATCTTTCTCATCTCTCTGTAGAAGAACCGGATATTATGCTGTGGTGCTGGAGGCGGCAGAGGCTGATGCTGCTGAGCAAACCCTTGTGCAATCACCGTTAGTGCATCAGTGAGGACCTGGGGTAAAACCACTTATGGTGGCTGATTCTCCTATCCGTTGTCAGGGTTTCCTGTGTTATCTCTTCTTGGAGGCATTTTCTCTGAAAGTCAACGTTCCATTAGCAATCAGTAGACACAAGATGTTACTGAAAGCCTGACTGTGTAAGAATGGGTGGGGTATGAAATAAAATACTATTACCAAATTAGATGACAAACGCGCTCGCACACGCCCAACCCTGATTATACTTAAATTATAAAGAATTCAGCACTTATAGCTAAGGATCAAACTTAAGGGAAAATCATATCTTAAATTGCTAAAAGATCATGAACCTAAGTTTCCGAGATAGATCTGAAGCCTAGTCTCTGATACCACCTGTAGCGCCCTAGCCTGATACTCGACATCGGTACCAGTGCACCCGCCGTAGTCTATTACGAGGACTACGAAGCGTCAAAGTAGATCAAGCACACATCATCCATAACGTAAGAAAATCAGCGGAAATGTCACTAAATTTAAAACTTCATTAACATCAGTGTAGCCGAATGAAATATAGCGGAAATAAAAGGTGTTCGATCAACTATCTAGCATATCCTCCAATACAACATCAAAGACATCAAATCTTCCAACTTAAATTAGAATGAACGAGGATCTATCTATTTCAATGACCATCATCCCAGTGAGCCCACTCGCCATCGTCTTCTATAAATATCATTTCGTAATCTGGCTCACCTGAAAATAAAATGAAGTATCTGTTCTTAGCGAAAACATCACCAGAACCCGTCTATACACCTCACGGGATCACACACGATGAGCCACTAGTATATAAATCAATGCCCAAAATAGGTGCTCGGGTTAGCAAATAGTATCTTTATAACAATTCCTCAAAATAGATAAATCACATAGAAGATACGCGATTACGAGAACAAACATGTGACTAAAATAACATACAACATAAACCAAACATAACCTAGTCACATTCTTGCATGTCAAATCTTATGCTTCGTGTATCATGATGCATGTACTTCTTTAAAACCACACACAACACCCATGCAAATGTCTTCTTTCGTAAACATGTCGTGCGTGTCATTTCACAAAACATTTCATAACTCTTCTTATCATATTCTTCGCGTAGCAGAACTTTATACCCTGTGGGTGATTAGTCCACAGCAAACAGAACTTTATACCCTGTGCTGAAAGGTCCACGGCCCCATAACATATAACTTTATACCCCATGCTGATAGGTCCACGACCCCATTTCATATATCATATATCCGTGCTAATAGGTCCACGGTGTTATAATCCAATTTTTAATTAAGGGTAAAAATGTCAATTGGGCCTAATTAATTATAAAACCTAATTTGATTAGGAAAATTTTCCCTAAACCCTAATCAAATTTCTATTTAAATCACGCTTAGGCTTCTCCATTCCCTCACTAAAGCATGCGCCGCATATACAGAGAGAGGCAACGACGCTTTCTTGCTTCCAAACGACGCCTCTTTTAAGGAGAAATACCACCACTCGATCACGTTCTTCAACGCGTATCCAGTACCAGGTAGGTGCCCCCTTAACATCCGTTGAATGCTTAATTTCTCAGTACCAGGTAGGTACCTACTGAGTGACTTTTTGTCGCTCACACCGTTCGTTTTGTTTTATTGCAGACGACTCAGGATATGATTACATATGGGTTGGAGATGACTCTGAATGGGCACATTGGGACACGTAGACTGGTTGATGACCGATGATCAATGAAAGAGGAAGTTTATTTTATTTATTATTTCATTTGAGGACTTAGCTTAGAGATTTTATTTTTTTCGAACTTTACGATGTCGTTTAGGGGACTTTGACTTGATGTGGACTATATATGATTTTTGGGATTTTACTTTTGATTTAGGGTTTTGAGTTGATTTAATTCGCTTCCGCAACTGAATACTCTGTCGTTTTGATAAGTGCAAGGGTCTCGTACATACGCCTTGTATATCCCTTAGTGGAATACGGCGGGCGTACCGGTTCTGACCCTAGGGTTCGGGACGGGGCGTTACAGGTGGTATCAGAGCCGAGGCTCTATATCTACTGCGAAAAACATAGAATTAAGGAATGATCTTAGACATAAGAGATGACTATAGACTTAAGTTGTGATCATAGACGTAAGTTTGATTTTAGATTAAGTTTGACGCTAGACGTAAGTTTAATCTTAGACTAAGTTTGATGCTAGACCTAAGCTATGATTTGAGACTAAGTTTGACGTTAGAATAAGTTTGATTTAGACTTAGTGATGATCGGTCTAGGGTACGGTTGGTTTCTATTTTTGTTTTATGTATCTGTATTTGATTGTTTTCTATTCCTTAAGTTTATATATTTCCTGAAATGCCCTTGACCAAAAAAAATTGAAATTTTCCTTGTCGTAGCAAACATGCCGCCGAGAAGAGAACGGTAGGAACGACAATGGAAATCACTTTGAGAATGGGCTCCACCGTAGGTCGTGTTTCCCTAGGTCCCAAGCTGTGGCGTAACAACATCGGCAGCCACAGACTCCACCACCACCGCACTCGGACTTAAGACTCTTCTAAAACGGATGCAGAGGAGTGATGGTGCAACACAACTGACACCACTGATCACTTGGAGCTAATTTCAGAATGAGTTGAGGTATTACGTGCCGACAGTACGATCTTCAGAGCATGGCTCTAGATGCACGGCGGAAATGTAGAATTAGGCTACGACATTAGAAAATAAGTTATGATTTTGCCTCTAAGTCACAATCTTATACATAAGTGATGATTTGAACATAAGCGATGATCATGAACATAGGTACTGATCTTATTTATAAGCAATGATCCTGAACATAAGGCACGATCTTAGATATAAATAACGATCTCGATTAAGAGTTGACTTTAGGCATAAATACTGATTTAGTAATAAGTGTTGATTATGTACTAATTATGATTTGGAAATAAAACGTGATCTTAGACTTAAGAAATGATGATGTTAAGAACGATCCTAGAAATAAGTTATGACCTTAAACTTAAGAAGTCGATCGGTTTTGAAACACGTATGCCTAGGATATCCCATACGATTCTCCCTTATCTAAGGTTGATCATAACTCTCTAAGATGTGATCTTAGTAACCCTAGTTGAATACTATATAATTGATTTGAATGAATTACAGTGTTAACTAGAATATCCTACTACAAATGTTATTTGACATATTAATGGGTCAGGTAGTAACTCGGGCTACCTTACCATAACTGCAATATGCCACTCGGTACCATTAGGGTAAAGTAAAGATCAATATCCCTACTTGGACGGTAACATCAGAGCAGGCTTAGGTATTAGTTGGGACCATAGCTACTAAGAAATGAATTATAATAGTATAACAAATACTAAGAGATAATCTATAATAGAATGATAGAAACCAAATAATGATTAGCGTTATAATCAGTAGAGTTTAGTTAAGGATATTGTACAAAGGAATTTATAGTGTACGGTTAAGATGTTGAATGTAGGGTAATCAAAATAGGCCGACGATATTAGCCTTATTAGAGGTATTGAACAATAACGACATGCAAGAACCGGCTATAGTATGTGCCGTGGAATACTATATCATTACCAAATTGTGGGTCAAGTGTTGACATCGGAACATTTGGTTTGAATCTAGTATGCTTGAATTGAAATAGAGTAAGCATGAACCAACAGCGGTTGTTTGTGCATGTGAGATTTAACTAAGAAAATTAGCGGTTCCAATAACCAAGAAAAGAAAAACATTGGATCAGTATGGCACACAGAAGCATGGTGAATTAGAACACATTAAGTCGATAAATGTTTAGTGTGCCATGCTATGATTGGACAATTTAAGTTAGAGATTTTATCATAGTAGGCGAAAGTAAGACTTAAAAGAAACGATACATAGACGGATTGTTCTTTTGAAAATAAGGATGGATTGTAGAAATTATACGAAATATTGGACTATTATTCCTCTAGCTGATAAATATTTTATATAAGCACGTACACCGAGTTATACCTATATTTTACAGGGACTTCAAAAGATATTTTATTTTCGAAAAATACATTATTAAGTCACATTTCTTTATATAGTTTACTAAACTTTACGAGGCTAATTTTTTCTCGTACTTTTAAAACTGCTTAATAAAGATTTCAATTCTTTTGACAACCTTGAAAAGGGAAAAACTTTTAAAATATTGATATTCTTGCAAAAACGATTTGTTTATATATATTTCTTACAGAATATTTCAAATTTCTGTTTTTGTTAAATCTATTTCTATTGAAAATTAATTTAATTTGACGACTACCGATATCGCAAGCAGTTTAACCGTTTAAATGTTTTCGAAGTTATTTACCCGCTTGCAAGGAACTTATTTTGTGGAAAAAAAAGGTAGCTTTCAAAATATATACCTGTTTTTGGAAACGGAAGGTACCGTATTCAAATCGTTTCATAAAACCTTACATTATTAAGTTTTCAACTGTTTTGACATAATTTTACCAAAATGCCTTGCAAACAAGTTATATCAACGTTTTTAAAATGGTCATTTGAGATATCGCGTTGCGAAAACAAATCTATGATACTTGAGTTTTGTATTTACAAAAATTAGCAGGTTCAGTATTTTAAAAAGTTAAAGCTATATTCAAAATTATAGCTACATAAGCTACTTTCCTTTTAACTTGAAGAAATATATGTCCATACACATATTTCGTATACTAGGCTGTTGATGATATCTTAGAGAAATTAAGAGCATGATCATAGAGCTAGTTCATAAGTATATAAGAACTGATTTTGAAGACTTGATTGTGTTAGGGAAGGGTAACGGTTATCGTAGTGGCACACAAAGGATGTTAGTATGGTTAATTATCTAGGAGATGGATCGTATGTGATAAGTTTAAGAATCCGGCAATGTAGATTGCAATAAGTTGAATGATACACGTCAAGTGGCATAAGTAGAAGTTTGTAAGCATTGATTATAGAGAATTAAGTAAGGATTGAACCCTATAAGGACTAGATCATCTTGTGAGATGCTAGTGACCATAGACATAAGTGCGTTAGAGATTGACAACTGGGGCATGGAACCCCAGTAGGGTGAAAATACCCTTAAGACTGATTGTGTAGTTATAAAAGGTTAGGTTATGATTATAATAAGCGGAAAGAAATGAATTTAGAAGTGTAATGGTTGACATATCGGAATGCGCAATAGATATTCAATAGTCATGGACTAGGTAAATGAATCAAGTAGAACTACACTAAGATATTGATTGCGTAATACACAAGTTTCGAGGACGAAACTTTTTGTAAGGGGGAGAATGTTATAATCCTATTTTTAATTAAGGGTAAAAAGGTCAATTGGGCCTAATTAATTAGAAAACCTAATTTGATTAGGAAAATTTTCTCTAAACCCTAATCAAATTTCTATTTAAATCACGCTTAGGCTTCTCTCTTCCCTCACTAAAGCGTGTGCCGCATATATAGAGAGAGGCAACGACGCTTTCTTGCTTCCAAACGCCGCCTCTTTTAGGGAGAAATACCACCACTCGATCACGTTCTTCAACGCGTATCCAGTACCAGGTAGGTGCCCCCTTAACATCCGTTGAATGCTTAATTTCTCTATGAAAACGAGATCGTGCATTAGTATTAGTGTTTGTATATATGCTTGATTATTAGATTATATGTATCTGTGATGAATTATATGTCCGTATATATGATCGTATATGTATATAAATGTATGATGCTATTTTCGCATGAAACTCGGAAAAAGATTTGATTTTTGATGTGCGTGTGAATACCGAAATCGTAGGAAGAAGAGTTTGTGCCAGCGGCGCATGGCCAGTGGTGGTGGGCTATGACCACGTGCTGCCGGATAGAGGAATAATGGTGGGGGGAAGCGGCTGAGTGGGTTGCTGAGGGAGGGGGTTGGTGCGGCTGCCTGGAGTGACTGGGGGGGCTATTCAGGGTGAGGGGGGCGGCAGGTCAGGTGAGGGTTAGGGTTGGGGGGGTGCGGTTGGAGAGGTGGCGGGGGTGCAACTGGAGGGGGTGTGGTGCACTGGGGGGTGGGAAGCTGGGTGAATAGGGGGGTGGGGTGAGGGAGAGGGATGTATCGCAGGGGGGGCTGGGGAACGAATTTGAAAATGGGAGTTTGGAATGCACGAAAGGTTAAGGTAGGGAATTGCAGGGAACGGAGGGAGTCGCTGGAAGTTAAGGAAGAAAAGAAAAAAGAAAAAGGGAAAAGAAAAGAAAATGAAAAGGAAAAGGAAAAGAAAATGGAAAGTAAAGAAAAGATTCCGTGTATGATTTTTGTGCATTCATGCATCACGACATTGCATATATGATATGTTCTGTTCTGTTCCGTTCTGTTCTGTTAGGATATGCGAGACGTAAGTCGCATATCTAATCTATTCTGTTCCGTTCCGTTCCATTCTGTTAGGACCCGGGGTCATGCATTGCACGATTAGATGAATGTTTCTGAGAATGTAGGTTTATCATGCATCACGTATGTGGCATTGCATTTTACGCTCATTACGCATGATTATGTGTTTGATTGTTTTAAGAAGTTATGATCGTTAAACGTATTTGTGAAAACGTGGACAGTCTATTTTCGTATTACAGTACTTATATGTATTTCACTACTGTCCTAGCATGTATGATCTCACAGGGCCGATGAAGGCAGGGTACCTACTGAGTGACGTTTTTGTCGCTCACACCGTTCGTTTTGTTTTATTGCAGACGACTCAGGGTATGATTACATATGGGTTGGAGATGACTCTGAATGGGCACATTGGGACACGTAGACTGGTTGATGACCGATGATCAATGAAAGAGGAAGTTTATTTTATTTATTATTTCATTTGAGGACTTAGCTTAGAGATTTTATTTTTTTCGAACTTTACGATGTCGTTTAGGGGACTTTGACTTGATGTGGACTATATATGATTTTGGGGATTTTACTTTTGATTTAGGGTTTTGAGTTGATTTAATTCGCTTCCGCAACTGAATACTCTGTCGTTTTGATAAGTGCGAGGATTTCGTACAGACGCCTTGTATATCCCTTAGTGGAATACGGCGGGCGTACCGGTTCTGGCTCTAGGGTTCGGGACGGGGCGCTACACACGGCCCGTTACATATATTATATATCCGTGCTGATAGGTCTATGGCCCCATAAAATACTTTATACCCTGCTGTTGATTCAAATGTCACGCTTTTATACCCTGCTTTCGCAGGCGTGACTTTTATATCCTGCGATCAACCAGCAGCCATAGTTTGCTTTTCAAAAACATAAATCTTCTCTTGTAAACACATGTTCTTTCGCAAAGAAATTCTCATGTCAAATGCAAAGTGTTCATGTCATGATGCAGGATGCTCATGCAACTTCATATCAAACATGTAACATACACACACATCTTACTTATCAAGTACAATGATCTTGCACCTCAAGCACTCCATGCTCGTATCTTTCTAAGTCCGTTCGTTTCGCCAACTCACTTGGGATCCAATCTTATCCTTACTTAATCACACCTAACTTCTATTCCTCAAGTACACCTCAAATACCCTTGCATTTTATGATCAAAGGGAGGGAATAGAGTTATTACGCATACATAGGGCGCCTAATGGATAAAAAAGACTTCCAGTATACTTGGAATGCCTACTTGAGGCGCCTAAAGTGACATGAGACGCCTATACTAGGCGTTCGAAGTGTCCGGGAATGTGCTGGTATACATCGAACGCCTATATGAAGCGCCTTATGTGACATCGAACGCCTTTGGAGGTGTTCGTAGTGTTCTGGAATGTGCTGTGACACATCGAACGCATACATGAAGCGCCTAATGTAGGTGTTCGAAGTGTACGTAGATGCACTGGGACACATTGAACGCCTACTTTAGGCACCTAATGTGACTTGAAGCGCCTAAAGTAGGTGTTCGAAGTGTTCTGACGGTTCCAGAACTGCAATTTTCTGCAGTAACTTCCTCCCATCACCTTCCTCCTTCAACCCTTTCATGTTTACACTTCAAGATCTATCTTAGCACCTAGATTTATCATGCTTAACACACAACTGACATGAGTTTAATCCTTACATCTATAGGTTTGCATCAACCTCAAGCCTTCTATTATTCGTGCCTCTAGATGAATCATCAATCTTCTAACCCACACTCTATTTGCAGCAAAACGCCTTCTACATCTTCAAACCTTTCTCCATTTCATCTTAAATCATCTAAGACAATGGTTGAAAAACGCAATAACCTATCATAACGCAATATTTACACCAAAGATCACAGTTTAAGGGCATGTTTGTTAAGAAAGATCACAAAATAATCATTTTCAAAAGTTAGCCCAAAGAACATAACTTTACTCCATCAACAACAATAATTAAATATAGTAAAGCATTTAACATAAACAAATCAAAGTTACTAATGTGTGATCCAGATTTTTCTCTTTATAAGAACATAGGGCCTATTGTATCAAAATTTGCGTAAAGCGTATAGAAAGATTACTTGCCTTTGTTTCTAGTTAGGCTTACGAATGTACTGCAGAATTTCGGTAAGGATTGCCCCAAGGTTGACCGCAAGTTCTTCTTCCTCTTCTTCTTCCTTTCTCTCTTTCTCTTTTCTCTCTTTTTTTTCTTTCCTCTTCCTTCTCTTTTCCTTCAGCCGTTTCCCCCCTCCCTTGTTTTGTAACCCACGGCTAGGCTAATGGGGAGTTATACTGCTTTGTGTAACTCCCCCATCATTTAAGTAGGAAGGGGTACTTTGGGTAATTTAGCCTAATTTTTTAATTTCACCATTTTGCTTATTTTCTCACCTATATTTTATCTAACTCAGCCTCGTAAACCTATGCATTTAATGAAATTATATTTAAAGTTGACTTCTAACTATTGAAATTCGTACTTAAAAGTTACGGGGTATGACACTCACAGAGTGAAGATAAACTTGGATAAACCATTTTCAATATCTACATCTAATCTGGTATTCATGGTATACAAAAGATATAATACTTTGGATGTCCACGTCTAATATAATGTCTATCTGTACAATGTATATCAACATCATGTTTATCCTTGAGATTCCAATATATCCATAACAGAACTCACTAAACAAAAGGTATTATTAGTATATATGTGGGTCCAAATCAAAACCGTACATATATAATCGCAAAAAGGAAAAATATCAAATGTAGTAATGTGTAGACAAATTTTTGAAATTATCTAGTTGGTAGACAAGGAATAATTTCGAGGACGTAGTCCTATGTCGAGGAAGCATAATGGTTAGCATATCGGAACAGGCAATGGATGTTTAGATGGATCGATGTTTAGGTGAATGGATCGAGCAAAACTACACTAAGTTGTGATTACGTAATATACAAGTTTCGAGGACGGAACTTTTTGTAAGGTGGGAGGAATGTTATGTCCGTGACTTGGGTATAGGGAGAGAAAAAAAACCATAAAATATATATGATAATACACAAGAAATCAAAGGAAAAGTTATAGGAAAAGGAGACAATCCACACCTACCTCTATTTAAACAAACCCTATCCCTAGAATTCTTCCCTACACCTGCCGCCCCTCTCTCCCTAGCCAAGAAAGAAAGAAAAACTTTTGTAGAGCCCTAGTCCAGCTGACATTCAGGAGCACAGCTGTAGGGGCTAATTTGGAGAAAAAAGGAAGCTTAGAGTAGCCATATTTTGTCCGCTTCATGCAACTAGCCGCTGTTAATTTGGAAGGGAAAAGGAAATTGTTGATAGCCATTTCCCTCCAATTCTCGGCAGCACCATTAGGAAGAAACAAAAGGAATGTTATTCCAAACAAAAACCCTAGATTGGTGAATACGATATAGCATAAACGGACTAATGTAAGTATCTTTTCTGTACTTATTATACAACAACAACATTACTCCATTGCCTTAGAGGCTTCCGCCAATGGCGGGGTATAAGAAGGTCGGATGTACGAAACCATACCCATGTGTTAAAAACACATAGAGGTTGTTTCCCGATGACCCGTAATGAGCGTCAAGCTGTGTCGATCAACTACTACTTCCCAATATGATGAGGCTCAAGATCCTCCTCATGATAATCTTGTACAAGGACCCTCCAACGAGACACATAGGGGTCCCTTTACAAGAGGCCAAGCGAGACGACTAGGTTTTGACACTGGTGCTTTCTTGACAAGGCATGTACAAGAGATGCCAGCACATGGTGGACATCATTGGATGCTCATCATTGAGGCTGTCACTTGATTATCCTTGAGTCTATTGATGTAAGGGTTGGTGGGAATGCAGGATGGTCATTTCATGCGTTGTCACCGTAATATCGAGTCTAGTTGTTTGTGTTGTCTTTGTTTTGGATCTAGTATATTCTATAGCGTCCTTTAATATGTGTTTCTAGTGCTAATGGTTGTGTTTGAGTGTTTTCTAAGGTGACAAGGCTAAATAAGGAAGGTGGCTTGAAGAGTCCCTATCTTTCAAGAAGGCAGCCGGACACCAGTCGGTATTTTGGATGCCCAGATCGGAGTACCGATCCAATTGTGTTCAAACTACTTCGAGGTTTTAGATAACTCAATTTGGAAGGATTTTTATGCTTTGAACTTTTCTTAATTCGGGCTATAAGATGGACTAAAATCAGATGCAAGTTGGGAGTCCAGAATAGAAAGTACTGAAGTTCACTGGATGGATACCTAGTCTTTGGAAGCCCGTATCTCTGTCAAGAAGAGCCCAAATGAGGTGATTCAAAAGCCCAAATTCAAGAAAATATCATGGGCTACAACTTTTCTGAAGAGTGCAAACCCTAATTCGGCGTCTAGAAGCGGATATAAGTCAACATACCGAGAGAGGCTCATGGAGGTGGACTAATGGGACACTTTGGGGTTTTTAAGACTTTGGAAACCCTAAAAGAGCATTTTTTTTGCCCCACGTGAGAATGGATGTGGAGAGAGTTTGTGGAAGTTGCCTCACCTGTAAGCAAGCAAAATCAACCACGCACCCCCATGGACTTTATACTCCCTTGGCCGTACCTTCTTCACCATGGATAGACTTGTCTATGGACTTCGTCTTAGGCTTGCCTAGGACCCAAACTGGGATGGATAGTGTGTTTGTTGTCGTAGATCGATTTTCTAAGATGGCACACTTTATTGCATGCAAGAAAGCCGATGATGCTTCCAATGTTGCACACTTGTTCTTCAAAGAAGTTGTCCGTTTGCATGGTATGCCTTGCACAATTGTGAGTGATAGAGATACTAAGTTTTTGAGTCATTTTTGGAGAGTCCTTTGGGGAAAGCTTGGTACTAAACTTTTGTTTTCTACCACGGCCCATCCTCAAACTGACGGCCAAACTGAGGTAGTTAATAGGACTTTATCACAATTGTTGCGTGCATTGATTAAAAAGAATCTTAGATATTTGGAAGCATGCTTACCACATATTGAATTTGCATATAACAGGACAGTGCATAGTGGGTCGTTGTATTCACCTTTTGAGGTTGTTTATGGTTTCAATCCCCATACCCCACTTGACTTACTTTCTATTCCTGTAAATGAACGTGCTAGTCTTGATGGTAAGAACAAAGCTGAAATGATTAAGAAATTGCATGCTAAGGTCAAATTGCAACTTGAACGTAAAAATGAACAATATGCTAGGAAGGCTAATAAAAATAGAAAACATGTTTCTTTTGTTCCTGGCGATCTTGTTTGGTTGCATTTGCGCAAAGCTAGGTTTCCTACCGAGAGGAAGTCCAAGCTCATGCCGAGGGGAGATGGACCTTTCAAGGTCCTACAAAAGGTTGGTGAAAATGCTTATGTTCTTGATCTTCCGCCGGACATGTATGGTTCTATCTCTCACACTTTTAATGTTAGCGATCTTACTCCTTTTGAGCATTTTGATGACTTTGATTCGAGGTCGAATCCTTTTGAGGAGGGGGGGATTGATGAGGCTCAAGATCCTCCTCATGATAATCGTGTACAAGGACCCTCCAACAAGACACATAGGGGTCCTTTTACAAGAGGCCAAGCGAGACGACTAGGTTTTGACACTGGTGCTTTCTTGACAAGGCATGTACAAGAGATGCCAGCACATGGTGCACAGCATTGGATGCTCATCATTGAGGCTGTCACTTGATTATCCTTGAGTCTATTGATGTAAGGGTTGGTGGGAATGCAGGATGGTCATTTCATGCGTTGTCACCGTAATATTGAGTCTAGTTGTTTGTGTTGTCTTTGTTTTGGATCTAGTATATTCTATAGCGTCTTTTAATATGTGTTTCTAGTGCTAATGGCTGTGTTTGAGTATTTTCTAAGGTGACAAGGCTAAATAAGGAAGGTGGCTTGAAGAGTCCCTATCTTTCAAGAAGGCAGCCGGACACCAGTCGGTATTTTGGATGCCCAGATCGGAGTACCGATCCAATTGTGTTCAAACCACTTGTAGGTTTTAGATAACTCAATTTGGAAGGATTTTTATGCTTTGCACTTTTCTTAATTCGGGCTATAAGATGGACTAAAATCAGATGCAAGTTGGGAGTCCAGAATAGAAAGTACTGAAGTTCACTGGATGGATACCTAGTCTTTGGAAGCCCGTATCTCTGTCAAGAAGAGTCCAAATGAGGTGATTCAAAAGCCAAAATTCAAGAAACTTTCATGGGCTACAACTTTGCTGAAGAGTGTAAACCCTAATTCGGCGTCTAGAAGCGGGTATAAGTCAACAACCGACAGGATGTATTCCAGGACTAGATTTTAGAGATTTGGATTATGAAATTTTCCTTGATTAGCTTTGACTTGTCTTTTATGTAGATTTTATTTAGATTGATAGGTAATAATGTGAAGACTTTGATTTATCATTTATCTTTTAGGAATAGCCAAAATATAGCTTTATATAAGGTAGGAAATGTAGCAAGAGAAAGGAGTTTTCTCAGACTTTGAATTTCAGGTTTCATACCAAATTTTTTGGTAATTTTGTGCTTGCAACCGTGGGTTGCTTGGAGTGTTTTCCTTTGGTTTTCATAAATTAAAAATCAAGGCTAGATCCAATCAAGGTTTGAGCAAACCTAGTTGGTGAATCACAATCCAAGGATACGGAACGACGTGTTGGGTTGGGAGATTCGAATTGCTCGACGTAGACGTTGTTGATTTCTTTTGTCCAAGAAGGTGGTGTTTGCGCCATTGTCCCACGCAAGGGTTGATCAAAGGTGTCTTTTGGAGTTGAAAGAAGCGGTCGTTATTTTCATACGATCCAAGATCGTATCACAATATAAGAAGCGCGCCAATTTAGTGAGTCATTTTTCTTTATTCCATCATATTCCAAAGTCAAGGAAGAGTGCGTCCTTGTGAAATCGGTTGTGTTATTATATATTTGTGAAATCCGTAGTGTTATTCTTCACCTCTACATACATGGGACGGTTTTGGTGTGTATGTACCATGTATCTAGGCACTTTTTACACATCCAAGACATATTAGAGTATTCTAGAAAAATAAATTAAGGGCTGATTGCAATTTACCATGTGTGTGAAGATTATGCATTATTATTTGACAAAGTTTACTAAAAGAGAATTCAGCTCATGAGCAGGTAGTATAACACCTATTTCAATTTATTTGGAGCCTAGCTAGAGCTTGTTTGACAGTTTAATTGGTGGAGGATAAACCACATATGATTGGTGACATTGAAGAGGGTAAGACACACAAGGAAACATTTCAAAATCAAGCAAGTGCTGAAATTTCAGCAAATGGTTTTAGTGTGGCTGATTTTCTACCTTGAATGCCTACCAATTTTCTTCCAAAATTGTGGAAAAGTCATATCATGATTAAGTGAGACTTAACATGTGTGTGTTTGAGCATGTATTTCAGACTGTAAGTTGAATTTCTAGCTCATTTATGGAGTGCCAAGGTGGATTAAAGATGGTCATCATAAAGTGACAACTAGGCGAAGACAAGTCGTTCGTCGAATTATATTTCGCCAAGTAAGCAAGGGTGTGTCATCATTTATATAAAGAAATCTTCCAAGGGTATTCAAGACAATTTTCAAGAAAGAACACAACCCTACGGGGCGACCATTCAACTATAAAGGAGGAAGATGATTCAAGCAAGGATAAGCCAAAAGTTCATATTCATCAAAGATCAAGCAAGACTATTCTCTTCTTCTCTTATTCTTTCCTCTTGCTCTTAACCTCAAGCCTATCATTCTTATATTCCATATACTATATAGTCTTTGTTCATACCACCCACATACGTTCATCTCTTGTACAAGGTTGATCAAGGTGTGATCGTGCCTTCATTTGTTCGATGGTGGTGTTTGTGTTGCGTTTGTTCGTTTGATTGTAATAGGGTGGAGTTGGTGTTTAACTCCAGTCACCCTTGTGTCAAGGTACTATTTGGGATTAGTGAATACCGAAGAAGGTGTCCTCGAAGACTGGAGTAGGTTGATTTAACCAAACCAGTATAAAAATCTCAGTGTTATTTACTTTCAGCACTTTCACTTTCAGTTTTTAGTTTTCTATATCGTTTTCATACTCATGGGAAAAACAACAAACGTTTTCCAAAAGCCACAAAATTTTGCAGAAAAATATCCACACATCTTAGCTTTCATTGGGACAAATTTCATCACATTTGGATAGGTATAAGTCAGTCAAACATTCATAGTTCTGAGACTAGTGCAATCTGATTCTCAGATCTGCAAAGGCTAAGAACATCAACATGGTTGACATACTTAACAAGAGAATTTTGAAAAAATGTTTTAACTCATTAAATTAAACATCTTAAGGGTCATACCATGGAATTTTCAGGTCATTTAGAGTTGCCAATTAATAGGAATAAAATTTTCATTTTGAAGAACAGTTTCTGGCAGATTAACACAATCTGAGAAAAAAACGTTTTTTTCAAGGGGTTAGACTTTGAGTTTCAATCTGAAATTTTTCGAGAAACTCATAACATCTGAGAGCACATCGTCACTAAATTTCACAATTTTTGAAGGTCTACAACTTGATCAACTAGTTAATTCAATTTAGGATCTGAAAACAGAAACTGTTTTCAGAAATTAGTTATTTGGTCCAAAAAGTTTTAAAAACCGATTTTCCGCACTCACTATTCAACCCTTCCTTCTAGTGGTGCTATACAGGTCCTAAAAGTGGTATTAGAGCACAGGTATACTCACTACAAGAAGATTCAACGATCTTTGTGAGATGGGTTCCACTAGTTACAAAACCGAGCAAGATGGAATGTCAAGCGTTACGCGTCCTTTTTTCGAAGGCGAGTCTTTTATACAATGGAAAATTCGTATGAAACTTTTGTTTATGGCTATTGATATAGACTTACGGTCCATCATAGAAGATGGTCCTTTTGTTCCGTCTAAGATTACTACTATTGATGGTGTTACATTAGAAGTAGTAAAGCCTAAGCAAGAGTATACTGTAGACGATAAAAAGAGATTAAGTATGAATGCTAAGGCTATGCAATTTCTTCTAAATTATTTAAGTAAAAGTGAATCAAGTTATGTGTCCAATTGTTCTAGTGCCCTAGAAATGTGGAGATGTCTTGAAATGAAACATGAAGGTACTAGTCAAGTAAAAGAGTCCAAGATAAACATCTTTATATCAACTGTTGAATCTTTCAAATTATTACCGGATGAATCTATTGTTGATATGGATCTAAGATTAACTAACATTTACAGTTCTCTTGAGTCTCTTGGAAATATATTTTCTTTGCAGGAGAAGGTGCAAAAAGTATTAAGAAGCCTCCCATCCGAATGGGATCCTAAAGTCACCACAATCGAAGAAAGTAAAGAAACCAAGTCAATAAAAATGGAGGAATTGACCGGATCTTTAAAGGTATTTGAGAACAAAGTCACTCTAATAAATTCTGAATCAACTGCTTACAAGATAAGGCTATAGCATTTAAATCAAATGAATACATCTCTACCTGTTCTGATCGTGCAGATGATAGTGATATAGATTCCGATAACGATGATCTAATCATGTTGGCTAAAGAATTAAGAAAGATCATGAGAAAGTTGTTTAGAAACAAACCTAAGTCTACTTCAACTAAGAGAAATAAAAATAAGAATAACGATAAAGATATAAAATGCTATGTATGTGGAAAACTTGGACACCTATCATATGGTTGCCGAAACAAGGACAAAACAATGAACAAAAACCGTGACAATGATCAGACAAAAACTAGACCCGTCTCAGAACCTAAACAAAGGAGAACAAGAAGAGCCCTTAAAGCATCCACATGGAGTGATTCATCCGATTCCGAAAGTGAAGAAGCTGAAGAGGAAATGGCTCAAGTATGCTCTACATCCAAAACATCCATTGAGGTAAATTCTGATTCTGAGTCTTCTTATCATGATTTATTTTGTCAATATCTTGAGTTGCATAAGTTTTCTAAGGCTCTTGCAAAAGAAAATAAATGCTTAATTAAAGACAAGAAATTGTTAGAATCTTCTAACACAAATCTTGTATCTCAATTAAACGATTCAAAAGCAGAGTCGTCTAACATGATTAAATCGATAAAATCTGAGATTTCATCATTGACATCTGAGAATAATGAAATGAAAGTTGAGATTTCAAATTTGTAATCAAGAAATGCAGACTTAGAAAAGACGGTAAAACAATTCGATATGGGTACTTGTATGTTAGATCATCTTATTTCATTTCAAAAGCATGAGAATGATAACACCGGATTATGGTATGTTGAAGATAATAAGGTACAAAACAAGCCTACAAACTTTGTTCTATCTAAGAAGCTGCATGCATTTAAGACAACTATACAACCTAAGAAGATGTCTAGTGCACCACCCATTATATCTCATCACACTCATTTTTCATCATGTGCAAAATATAATCATGTACGATATAGATATGAAAAAAACCATTGATGCATATGCGATATTCATATAGGATCTACAAGGCACCACTAGAAGGGGGGGTTGAATAGTGGGTGCAGAAAATATGGTCTTTAAAATTGTTTTAAACAAAAAACCCAACTTCTGAAAACAGTTTCTGTTTTCAGGACCAGTTTTAAAACGTTTTGAAAACTAGGTTTTAGGTCTTCAAAAATTCTGAAATATGGAGAGAAGTTAGCCTCAGATGTTCTGAGTATCTCCTAAACATTTCAGATTAAAATTCAACCTCTAACCCCTTGAACAATCGTTGGTGGTCACATTGCGCAAATCTGCCAGAAACGGTAGTCCGATTTGAAAAATTAATTCCTATTTGTCCATAACTCCAAATGCTCTGAAAATTTAAAGACTAACCCCTTATTAGTTGTATTTAATTGGGTTTAAACATGTTGGAAAAATTCTTTTGGAAAGTTAGTCAAATACGATCAAAGTTTCAACCTTTGCAAGCCTTAAAATCAGACTGCACTAGTCTCAGAACTTTGGACGTTTGAATGACTTATACTTATCCAAAAGGGTTGAAACTTGCGCCAAAAGAACCTTAGACATGAGGATATGACTCTGTAAAGTTTTGTGACTTTTGAAATTCGTTTACTATTTTTATCAACGTGATGAAAAACAATAAACAGTGCTGAAACTGAAAGTAAGTGCTGAAAGTAAATAACACCAGGAATTTTATACTGGTTCGGTTATAAACAACCTACTCCAGTCTTTGAGGACACCTTCCTCGGTTTAGCACTAATCACACAACACAAAATAATACCTTACCACAGGGTTGATGGAGTTACACACCAACTCCAACCCTTTACAAACCTTGTATGAGAATACAATGATCACGAACACTACCACTTTGCAAGTGCAAGATTGATTACACCTTGATCAATCTTTTACAATGATAAAGAGTATGTGGTGGACTATATGAAGCCTATTCAAATATATGAATATGAGTACAATAGGCTTTTAGAGAGAAGAAAGAAAGAAGGTGTAGAAAGAGAGACTAGAAAACGATTTCAATCTTGTATGCTTGTAAGACTTGTGTTGTTTTTGTCTTGCTCTCTTCTTTCCTTTTAACATTGATGGCCGCCCCCCTATGATGCCCTTCTCCTCTTGAAAATTATCTTTTAAGTCCTTGGAAGAGTGTATTGCATAATTGTGACATGTCTTTGCTTACTTGGCATCTCCTCATTGGATGATCTAATCTCTTGCTTACTTGGCATTCATTGATTGGATGGATGTTGTCATCACTTGATGACTAGATAAATATGAAATTAATCCTCAAAAAGCATGTGCTAATTAGCCATTAAATCATTTCCATAAAGGATATAATCATCCCACTTAATTAGCAAGCCAATTTTCTTCAAACTACCATGCAAAAATCGGCCATTATGACTCTTGCACATGCTGAAATTTCAGCATGTGTAACATTTGCATTTCATTCAAAATATTGCCAACTTTACTTTGATTTAATACAAGAAATCAATCACCATTTAGTACAAGACATTCTTATCATTTTTGGAATAAAAATTGATCACCAACAAGGCCTAGAATTCGGCCATTATACATTCCCACACATGCTGAAATTTTCAGCATGTGTGACATTCAAAGATATCACCATTTTAATTCCATAATATATTCAAAATACTTCCATACTATCTCCCAATTAATCCACTTAATTCAAGGTAGCAAAATGTGCCTCATTAAGTGATGAAATCGGCCAGCTCTATACACACATGCTGAAATTTTCAGCATGTGTTAAAAATGTGACATAAGTTTGAAATGTTACCTTGTGTAGCTCCTTTCTTTATGTAACCAATATTGCATGCTTCATTCTTGGCCAATCAAGATGCCAAAAAAGCTCCACATATACTCCAACATGATGAGTTAGGCGTGTGATGAGGATAGTACATGTGCAGAATTTTATTTTTGCAAACTTTGTAAAATAGTGCACATTTAATTATACACATGTGGTATATTCTGTAGGATCTGCAAGGCACCACTAGAAGGGGGGGTTGAATAGATGGTGCGGAAAATATGGTTTTTAAAATTTCTTGAAACCTAACCAATTCAAGTTCTGAAAACAGATTCTGTTTTCAGGACCTGTTTTAAAACGTTTTTAAAACTAGGTTAGAGGTCTCCAAAAATTATGAAATTTTGAGAGAACTTAGCCTCAGATGTTATGAGGGTCCCCTAAAAATTTCAAATAAAAATTCAACCTTTAACCCCTTCAAAAACCGTTGGTACTCAGATTGTGCAAATCTGCCAGAAACGGTAGATGGTTTTGAAAAATTAATTCCTATTTGTGTGAAAGTCCAAATGCTCTGCAAATTTGACCAATAACTCCTTATATATTATATTTAAATGTGTTGAAACAGTTTTTAAAAATTCTTTTGGGAAGTAGGTCAAATACAATCAAAGTCTCAACCTTTGCAAGTCTGAAAATCAGACTGCACTAGTCTCAGAACTTTTGATGTTTAGTTGACTTATACTTGTCCAAAAGGGTTGAAACTTGTGCCAAATTAACCCTAGAACGTGTAAGTATGTTTCTGGAAATTTTCGTAATTTTTGAAATTCGTTTACTATTTTTACGGATGCGAACAAGAAAGATAAACAGTGCAGTAACTGAAACGTAAATGCAGAAAGTAAATGGCACCAAGAATTTCATACTGGTTCGGTTATAAACAACCTACTCCAGCCTTCAAGGAACACCTTCCTTGGTTCACACTAATCACACACACGCAGTACACCTTACCGCAGGGTTGATAGAGTTACACCTAACTCCAACCCTTTACAAACCTTGTATGACGAGTACAATTCACACGAACACCACCACCTTGCTAGAATAAAGATTGATCACACCTTGATCAATCTTTTACAAAGATGTATGAATGGTGGTTTATCTTAAGCCTATTCAAGAATGAAAGATATGAAGAACAATAGGTTTTACAAGAAAAGAGAAAGAAAGAAGATGTAGGAGAAGAAGAGCTTGGCAATTTGATCCCTTTGAAATGCAATGCTTGTTGTTGTTTTTGTTTGCTCTCCTCTTCTTTCCTTATAATGTTGCAGCCGTCCCCTATGGTAGTCTCCCCCTCTTGAAAATTATCTTTTAAGTCCTTGAGAGAGTGTAAGACATCATTGTGACAAGGCCTTGCTTACTTGGCATCTTCCTATTGGATCATCATTTAGTCTTCGCTTACTTGGCACCTCCTTATTGGCTCAATGTTGTCATCAAGATGACATGGAAAAAAAATCTGAGATATTCACTTTAACATGTGCCAAAAATCAATCACAAAATCGTACCATAAATCAAGAATTATATCATCAATTGCAAGACCAAAAATTCTTCCATTTCTATGCCAAAAAATCGGCCATAATAGATGTTACCATGCTGAATTTTCAGCATGTGACACATGGTTGAATAGTTCAAATCATTACCATTTTTCTTTGATTTTTCTCATTAAAATGAATCACCAATTAATGGTAAATATTCCTATCACATGAGAAATGAATTTGGACAGCATTTAGCTCTAGAATTCGGCCACCATGTCTTCACACATGCTGAAAAATTTCAGCATGTGTGATGTGTAGAATATCACACTTTATTAATTTAAACAATATTCAAATCATTTCCATAACATCCTCAATTAATCCTCATGATGCAAGATAGTAAAATATGGCATTTCTTAGTGCTAAAAATCGGCCACCCAAGGTTACCATGCTGAAATTTTCAGCATGTGATATAAGAGAGATATATGTTGGATTCTTACCATTTGTAGCTTTTCTCTTTAATTCACCAACAATGTATGATTGATCCTTGACCAATCAATATGCCAACAAAGCTCCACATGTGCTCCAAATCAGCTGTATGTGATGTTATATGATGTGTATACATGTGCTGAAATTCATTTTTTGCTAACTTTGTAAAATAGTGCACATTTAATAATACACACATGTAATATTCCAATCAGCCCTTAATTTAATTTTCTAGAACACTTTAAGATGTATATCATATGTAAAAAGTGTCTAGATACGTGTCACATGATGTACAAGAAAAACGTTCCATGTTATGTGCGTAGAAAACCGAATTTTCGACATTTATCGATTACCCGATTTTTCTCTAATTTAAATTCCAACTTTTGCACATGTTATATATATTATGTTATGCATAATATATATAATATATACTTTAAATCTCAGCACTTGGCTGGTCTAAAGTGGTACCATTAACATGTGACAAAATTAATCTTGGAATCTTCACATTTTGGCCTTAATGTGGGGTGATTTGTGTTTGCCAACATGGAATGTATTTTTGGCTGAACATATCATGTATGGCACGAAATTTACATCAATTTTTGATATATATGGGCTGTCCATTTATTTATGGCAAGTACGTGACACGTTGGCGAAGTTTTGGTATTCGCCCGATACGACAAATTTCGGTTTAGAACATTTTATCGTGTCGTATTTAATTTGTCATCACCATGTCTTATATCATATGATATAAGACCTGAATATACTCATAAATATGAGTTAAGTATAGTGGTGTGACGTTAACGTACGTATGTAAAATATATAACGTGTCGGTAGTACGTTGGAATACATGTGTATGTGCCTTTATTTAAAAAATCTGAAAATATATGGTGTATATATATATATGGCATGTGTATCATTAAAGAGGAGACGAGGAGAAAACTTTCCTTCCTTAGCCTTGTTGCCTTTGTGCCTTTTCCAAATGAATCTTCCTTTAATGAACTACTTAGTTTATTAAACTAAGTACTTCACTTAATGAACTAATTTAGTTCATTAATGGTGGCAACTGAAAATAGTATAAACACAACAAATGTTTGCCATATGATGTAAGCTTTAATGCTTCATGGCTCGTTAGTATGGCAACATAATATATAAGCTAAATAAGGCAAGTAATGGCAAGTTATCATGCATACATGTACATATTTATGCACGTTTATATATATGTATATATATGCATTCAAATTTCTTATTTTAAAATCACTCAAACCCTCTTATTTCTACATATTCCAATCAGCCCTTAATTGAATTTTCTAGAACACTTTGAGATGTATGAAATATGTAAAAAGTGTCTAAATGCATGTTATATGCCATGCCAAAAATGTTCCATATGTCGTGTACGTAGAAAACCGAATTTTCGACGTTTATCGATTACCCAATTTTTCTCTAATTAAATTCCAAATTTTTGCACATGTCATATATATTATGTTACACATAATATACATAAATTAAACTTTAATATTCATCTCATAAGGCTGATTAAAGTGGCGCCTAACCATGTGACAAAATTGAAATTGGAATCTCCAGAATTTGGCCTTAATTGAGGGTGATTTGTGTGTGCCAACGTGGAATGATTTTATGGCTGCACATACCATGTAAGCCACGAAATTTGTGACCATTTTTGAAGTGTAGGGGCTGGCCATCTATTTATGTCAAGTACATGACACGTTGGCGAAGTTTCGGTATTCGTCCGATACGACAATTTTCAGTTTAGAACCTTTTAACGTGTCGTAATAAATTTGTCATCACCATGACTTAGATCATATGATATAAGACCTGAATATACTCATAAATATGAGTTAAATATAGTGGTGTGACGTTAACGTACGTACATAAAATATATAACGTGTCGGTAGTACGTTGGAATATATGTGTATGTGCCTTTTAAAAAAAATCTAAAATATATATATATATTTGTTGAAAATGGCGTGTAAGGGGGGGTGGAGAAACTTTCCTTTCTTCAACTTGTTGTCTTTGTGCCTTTTCCAAATATAGCTTCCTTTAATGAATTACTTAGTTTAATTTACTAAGTACTTCACTTAATGAACTAGTTTAGTTCATTAATGATGGCACCCGAAAATAGTTCAAACACAACAAATGTTTGCCATTTGATGTAAGATTTAAAGCTTCATGGCTCGTTAGTACGACAACATTATATATAAACTATATAAGGCAAGTTTTAAGCAAGAACGTGTCATGTCATGCATTTCTTTGTAACACGTTATTTAAATCATGCATTTTGAAATCACTCAAACCCTTTTTTCTCTACAATCTCCCCCTTTTGATGATTTACAAAATAACCTACATTCATGATTTAAATCTTATCACTCCCCCTTCAATCGTGCTTAAATTTGAAATTTGAATTTCAAATTTTAAATTCGCTCCCCCTTGATTTATACAATCAGTTTCTCTCTCCCCCTTAAATCATGCATTCTCTCCCCCTTTATTTTGGAAAGTCAATCAAAAATGCATGTAAATATGGAAAGACAATCAAATCAAATCAGCAAAAATCATGCCTAATTTAGAACGAAGATTTTCGTACGTGGCATGATTTAACGCCTTAGTAAAAATATCCGCTACTTGTGCCTCTGTGCGTACGTGATCTATGACAATATCACCATTATTTACGTGATCACGAAGGAAGTGATAGCGTACTTCTATATGCTTCGCCTTAGAGTGTAGCACGGGGTTCTTAGATAGGTTGATTGCACTCATACTATCACAATATATAGGCATTTTATTTACGGTAATTCCAAAGTCAGAAAGCTGTTGTTTTATCCATAGTAATTGTGTGCAACAAAGACTAAGTGCCATGTACTCAGCTTCAGTAGTGGATAGAGCTACGCTTGCTTTCTTTTTGGAAAACCATAAAATGAGTGAGTTTCCTATCTCGTACTTTTTCTATCTGTTTTACATCCACCATAATCATTGTCAGTGTAGGCATGCAAATTAAAGTCACAATCTTTATCATACCAAATGCCTAAGGTGAGTGTGTGCTTAATATATCAGAATATTCTTTTCACCGCATTAAAGTGAGACACCTTAGGTTGACTTTGAAAACGTGCACACATACATACACTGAACATGATATCAGCCTACTAGCAATGAGATATAGTAAAGAACCACTCATAGATCTATATAAGGCATTATCAAAATCCTTACCATGTTCATCTTTATCTAATTTAATAGTGACACTCATAGGGGTGGGGGATGGTTTTAAATTCTCAAAATTGAACTTTTAAATCATATCATTTATATATTTAGCTTGACTTATGTGGATGCCTTTACTCGTTTGTTTAATCTGCAAGCCAAGAAAGTAGTTCAATTCGCCAACCATAGACATTTCAAATTCGGATTTTATGCAATTTTCAAAATCTTCAACAAGTTTATGAGAAGTGGAGCCAAAAATGATGTCATCAACGTAAATTTGAATAATAAGTAAATCTGATTTATCTTGTTTTAAAAATAAAGTACTATCTATAGTGCCTCTTTTAAAACCATTTTCTAAAAGAAAAGTAGCAAAACGATCATACCATACTCTAGGTGCTTGCTTTAGTCCGTATAGTGCCTTCTTTAGTTTGTACACGTGATCGGGATGTTTCAAATCTTCAAAACCAGGTGGTTGTTTCACGTATACCTCTTCTTGTATAAATCCATTTAAGAATGCACTTTTCACGTCCATTTGATAAAGTTTGAAATCTTTCATGCAAGCAATGGCAAGTAAAAGTCGTATAGCTTCTAAACGTGCTACGGGTGCAAATGTTTCATCATAATCAATTCCTTCTTCTTGATTATAGCCTTGTGCTACAAGTCTAGCTTTATTTCTAACTACTTTTCCTTCTTCATTCATTTTATTTCTAAACACCCACTTTGTGCCTATTATGGTCTTATCTTATGGTCGTGGCACTAAAATCCCATACGTCATTTCTAACAAATTGATTAAGTTCGTCATGCATAGCATCAATCCAAGAAGAATCACTCAAAGCATCATGCACATTTTTAGGTTCAATTTCGGAAATCATGGCATGAAATTGGTTTATTTCATCTGGATTTATTCTTCTACGTGGTCGCACACCGTGAGTGATATCGCCTATAATGAGATCATGTGGGTGATCTCTATGCCATCTTGGTTGATTATTTTCTACGTTCTTATGCATTTCTAATTGATCATGCATTCCTAGTGTATCATGCATATCATGCATATCAAACGTCTCATCATCATCATTCAACACGGGTTTCAATTCAAAATCATCATCATATTCTTTATCTTTATCAATCTCACCAAATTCATTAAACTTCACATGAATAGATTCTAGAATTTGTCCAGTGAGAGGATCATAACATCTATATGCTTTTGAATTCACAGAATACCCAACAAAGATGCATTCAATTTATTTAGATTCAAATTTATCTAAATTGTCTTTTGTATTTAAAACAAAGCATTTGCATCAAACACACGAAAATAGTCAATTTTAGGCATGCGATCATTTAATATCTCATAAGGGGTCTTATTTATTTTCTTTCTAATGGACAAGAGATTTACTATGAGCATGCACAGTTTAAGACTTCCGCCCACAAAAATCTAGGCAATTTATTCTCGCACAACATAGTTCTAGCAATTTCTTGTAATGTCCTATTCTTTCTTTCTACTACTCCATTTAATTGTGGAGTTCTAGGTGGCGAAAACTCGTGTTTGATTCCTTTTTCTTCGCAAAATAAAATCATGTCCTTGTTTTTAAATTCACCACCTCTATCGCTTCTTATCCTTTTCACATTCAAGCCATATTGATTTTCAAGTTGTTTTATTAGTTTCGCAATTTCAATGGCACTATCATCCTTATGTGCAAGAAACAAAGTCCAAGTATAACGCGAAAAATCATCAACAATCACACAAGCATAGTGACGTCCACCAAGACTCGTAGTGCGACTAGGACCAAACAAATCAATGTGTAATAATTCTAAAACTCTAGTCGTGCTTATTTCATTTTTAGGTTTTAGTGACTCGCGTGTTTGTTTGCCTTTTATGCAAGATTCACACAGCTAAAAGTTGTCTAAATCAAGTGTAGGCAATCCTCGTATTAGGTTCTTTCATTGGATTTTTTCAAGTGTAGAAATGCCAATGTGTCCTAAACGTCTATGCCATAAATTTACGTTAAGTTCATTTGACATGAAATACTTAACCTTAGCATCTAACATATTATCCATAGAAAGCGTAAAGATGTTTCCTTACCGTTTTGCTTTTACAACTGTTTTGTTGAGAAATATGTTTGGATAATTTTCAAAGTCATGATTTTAAGTGATGAATACTTAAAAATGTCACATATGGTGTTATAAATGAAAGAGTTGAATAAGTGAAGAAAAATGACACGATGTCTAGGGTTGTTAGAAATATTTTTCTAAAATGTGATAAAATAGTTGTTTTTATTTTTACATGATTTATATATGTTTATCATGTTGTGATTATGTGATTTTTATGATCATAATATCTTGTGACTAATATGCCCTCGAAGTTTCTACAACTTACCAAAAAGGGCAAAAGTGGTATTTTGAGTTTTGTAGGTACTCGACATGGTGAATATGATTCAAGAAGATATTATCATCTTATTTATTATCAAGAAGGTGTTATTATATTTAATTCTGACCATCGGAGTCATTTCTGGAGTTTTATCTCACTAGGGGCATTTTGGTCATTTTATCCCCGAAGACAGTTTCGGTATTTTTACTCAAGGAATCTCTTGAGTACCTTATTATATTCATTCTGGAGTTCATTTAGTATATTCTTGAAGATTATTTGGTGGTTTTCTATTTTATTCTCTCATTTGATGATTTTATCGACGGTAGCGGGATATGTGACGGTATTCGATGTCACGTTCTATTTTCTCTTGAAGACTCTTATATATATGTTATTGGAGGTTCTTAATCATCATCTTTCAGAGATTACAAGGTGTCCTTGGTGCAAGATTCATCACAATATGTCAAGGAGAAATGGGAATTTTGATATTATATGTTGACATAACCTTGTCAACTATTATTTGTTGATTTCTCCTCAAAAATCTGAGTTGGTATACATATACACAGCCTCCAAAACGTGATTATACAGGTGGAGATGATGTTTTTCTCATTTTATGAGTTGGAGACAAGAAGACAAACCAAAAGCAAGCTAGTTGGTGAAATTTCAAATTTGAATGTAATGGAGACAAGATTGTTGGAGATGATTATGGAGGTGTTTTAATTCAAAATTCTCAGCCATCACATGGTCTAAAAGTTGGAGGGAATATGCCATCAATTCACTCTATAAATAGAAGGCAAGGTGAAGAAGAGAAGACACACACTTGAAAGCAAAATTGAAGATTGTTGTCTTGCTATTCTCTTCTCATATTTTCGTTCATACTTTGTGTAGCTAAGGTGTTCCAATTTTCTTTGTTGTCCAGCTACACTATACACACCTTCTTGAGTTGGATTTGTATGATTGATTGGCCAAATTTATAAGGCTACATCAATAGGTGGTAGAGGTGTTGTAACCAAGAGTTGCATAGAAGTGATTATCCAAGTCTTGAATAGGGTTGGTGTATAACCCAAGGATCAAGCTTGGCTCTTGTTGTAAGGTGTTCATTTGATAGTGAAATCTAAGGAAAGGTGTTCCTTGGGACTGGAGTAGGTCACATTGACCGAACCAGGATAAATTCTCGGTGTTCTTCTCTTGTTTCTTTATTTCTATTTTCTGCCCGTTTTTGACTGCAGTTTTCACACAACTTCTCACAATTTAAAAAAAATAGCTAAACATTTTCAAAATTCGTGAGTTTTGGTGGAGTTATACTTCAGACTGTTAGATTTCATTTTCAACAAGAATCACTTGATTTGAGCAAGGGAAAGTTAGTCTTTCAGTCTTTGCAAGATAACTGCTCCAATCTGGATGCAATCTGACCAGTTTTGAGAAAACTTAAATTCTGTATTTTTCAAGAGTTGGTTAAGGTCAGAGCCTTTTGGAAACTTCATCTACACATCCTAAGGAGTGTTTTGATATAAAGATCAACTTTTTTGGTTGAGTATTCAAAAAGAAACACGTTTTGCAAAATCAGCAACATTCTGTCCAATTCTGTCCAGATTGACCATCTGAATCTTTTTATTTATTTGAAGGGTCAAACAATCTTATTTTTGTCTGATTTTTGGATAGAGTCTTTTTAACTCATTGAATTTAAATTCTGGAAAGTTTCATAATTTTTGGAGTTATTTACAATTATTTGTGAATTTTGGAAAAACAGGTTCTGAATCTGAGGTGGTTTCAGATTCTGTTTTCAAAGGGGATTTTAACAAATGGTTGTAGTGTAATTTCCGCTAACCACTATTCACCCCCCTCTAGTGGTGTTTATTGCAGGTGCACGGTCCAACATGTTTCTCCATTTTTATTTATTATATTGCAATATGGGTGAGTAAAACATACATCGAAGCCATTATCAATAACTTGTGAAATGTTAAGAAGATTATAAGATAAGTTGCTTACCAAAAAGACGTTGAAGATTTGAAGGGTGCTTGGGTTTCCAATTGTACCTTTTCCGATGATCTTGCCTTCATTGTTGTCTCCAAAGGTCACGGATCCGCCTTTTGTGACTTTCTTCAATTTTGTGAATAGGCTCGGGTCACCCGTCATGTGCCTCGAGCAACCACTGTCAAGGAACCATTGGATTGATGTATCTTTTGATGTGTGGGTTCCCTGCAATATATGAGAATGATTTAGGTACCCTTTTAATTTTGGGTCATTACGAGTTAGCTACTCACCTCTTAGCAAAAGTACCTTTCGGTACCCATACTTGGGTGATCCTTCTCAGTCTAGCAAATGGCAAGAATGTAGATGAAGGTGCAATGTAGTAGACATGTGGTGAGTGCACTTTGGGCCTTTGGCCAAGAACTCCTTTATACGCATTATATGGAGGACGTTTTTGATGTGTCTTTGTGTTAGTGTGCGTATTGCGTGATCTAGATGGATGAAATGAATGTCGTGATGCATTACTTGTTTCTTCTCATATCTATATGGCACAAAATTATATTTCGCATGATATGAAGAAGAAGTAAAACGAGATGAGTGGAGAGGGGGTCTTTGCGTCATCTTAGACGCCGTATTTGATTTTGGAGTGTCTACTTTCTTAGACAATACAAGCTTGGTTGGTTTAATTGATACTTCATTTGTTTCAATGTATCCTAATCCCGTTTAATCACTATCATGCTTTTGTGATAAAATAATACGATCTAGCATGTTAGATCCCGTATCAAACTATTTCATCATTTTCTCTAAGTTCGTATTCCTTGATTTCAAATTTGAAATCTTGGATTTCATTTCCTTATTTTGCGTGGTCAATGATGAAATCTCTGTCTTTAATGCATTAATGATGCATGACGACTCTTCTTTTGAATCGTTTAATTGAGCGACAAGATTCTCGTTAGAAGATTCTAACAACTTCTTGTCTTCAATTAATCGCTTCTTTTATTTCGCTAGAGTCTTAGTAAATTTATGCAATTCTAAGTACTGACTAAAAAGATCATCATAAGAAGGCTCAGAGTCAGAATCAGAGTCAGATGATACCTCGTTTGATGCTTTGGACACAAAGCATACTTGTGCAGTCTCCTCTTCTGTCTCAGTCTCGGAGTCAGATGTATCACTCCAAGTGGAGGCCTTGAGAGCTCTTTTCCTTTGCTTAGGTTCTGAGACGAGTCTATTCTTGTTTCGTTCCTTGTCAGGGTGTTTGTTTGTTTGTTTGTCCTTATTAGGACAGTCATATGATAGATGTCCAAGTTTACCGCATTCGTAACATTTTACATCCTTGTCATTTGTCTTGTTCTTATTTCTCTTAGTCGAAGTAGCCTTATTTTTGTTTCTAAATGACTTTCTCATAAATTTTCTTAAGCCTTTAGCCAATAAGATTAAGTCATCGTTATCTGATTCAGAATCACTATCTTGTACGTGATCGGAAGAAGTAGAGACGTATTCATTTGATTTAAATGCAATAGACTTACCTTGTTTTGATGATTCCGATTTCCTTATGGTGAGTTTGTTCTCATAAACCTTAAGTGATCCAATTAATTCTTCCATCTTAATTGACTTAGTTTCTTTGCTTTCTTCTATTGCCGTAACTTTAGGGTCCCACTCGGATGGAAGGCTTCGCAAGACCTTTTGTACCTTTTCCTACATAGTAAAGGCTTTGCCAAGAGACTCAAGAGAATTGTAAATGTTAGTCAAGCGAAGATCCATATCAACGATAGATTCATTTGGCAATAATTTAAATGACTCGAGTGTGGACATAAGCATGTTGATCTTGGACTCTTTTACTTGACTAGTGCCTTCGTGTTTCATTTCTAGAATTCTCCACATTTCTTGAACACTAGAACAATTTGAAACATAACTAGATTCATTTTTACTTAGTCCATTTAAAAGTAATTGCATAGCCCTAGCGTTCATGCTTAGTTTTTTTTATCATCACTAGTATACTCTTGTCTAGGCTTAACGATCTCTAGTGTGACTCCATCTACAGTCGATAATTTTGGTGGAACAAAAGGACCATCTTCTATAATTGACCAAAGATCAATATCAATTGCCATAAGGAAAAGTTTCATTTTTAACTTCCATTGAATGAAAGACTCAACATCAAAGAGAGGAGGCCTTTGACTAGACATACCTTCTTGCTCGGTTTTGAAGTTTGTGGTTGCCATCTCACTTAGATCGTTGGATCCTTTTGATGTGAGTGAACCTGGCTCTGATACCACTTGTAGGATCTAGAAGGCACCACTAGAAGGGGGGTTGAATAGTGGGTGCGGAAAATGTGGTTTTTAAAATTGTTTTAAACCAAAAACCCAACTTCTGAAAACAGTTTCTGTTTTTAGTACCAGTATTAAAACATTTTGAAAACTAGGTTTTAGGTCTTTAAAAATTCTGAATTTTGCATAGAACTTAGCCTCAGATATTCTGAGTATCTCCTAAAAATTTCAGATTAAAATTCAACCTCTAACCCCTTGAAAAATCGTTGGTGGTCAGATTGCGTAAATCTGCCAGAAACGGTAGTCCGATTTGAAAAATTAATTCCTATTTGTCCGTAAATCCAAATGCTCTGAAAATTTAAACACTAACCCCTTATTAGTTTTATTTAATTGGGTTGAAACAGTTTTGAAAAATTCTTTTGTGAAGTTAGTCAAATACGATCAAAGTCTCAACCTTTGCAAGCCTGAAAATCAGACTGCACTAGTCTCAGAACTTTGGACGTTTGAATGACTTATACTTGTCCAAAATGGTTGAAACTTGCGCCAAAAGAACCTTAAGACGTGAGGCTATGACTCTGGAAAGTTTTCTGATTTTTGAAATTTGTTTACTATTTTTATCAACGTTATTAAAAACGATAAACAGTGCTAAAACTGAAAGTAAGTGTTGAAAGTAAATAACACCAGGAATTTTATACTGGTTCGGTTATAAACAACCTACTCCAGTCTTCGAGGACACCTTCCTCAGTTTAGCACTAATCACACAACACAAAATAATACCTTACCACAAGGTTGATGGAGTTACACACCAACTCCAACCCTTTACAAACCTTGTATGAGAATACAATGATCACGAACACCACCACCTTGCAGGTGGAAGATTGATCACACCTTGATCAATCTTTTACAATGATAAAGAGTATGTGGTGGACTATATGAAGCCTATTTAAATATATGAATATGAGTACAATAGGCTTTTAGAGAGAAGAAAGAAAGAAGGTGTAGAAAGAGAGACTAGAAAACGATTTCAATCTTGTATGCTTGTAAGACTTGTGTTGTTTTTGTCTTGCTCTCTTCTTTCCTTTTAACATTGGTGGCCGCCCCCCTATGATGCCCTTCTCCTCTTGAAAATTATCTTCTAAGTCCTTGGAAGAGTGTATTGCATCATTGTGACATGTCTTTTCTTACTTGGCATCTCCTCATTGGATGATCATTAAGCTCTTGCTTTCTTGGCACTCATAGAATGGATGGATGTTGTCATCACTTGATGACTAGATAAATCTGAAATTAATCCTCAAAAAGCATGTGACAATTAGCCATTAAATCATTTCCATAAAGCATATAATCATCCCACTTAATTAGCAAGCCAATTTTCTCCAAACTACCATGCAAAAATCGGCCATTATGACTCTTGCACATGCTGAAATTTCAGCATGTGTAACATTTGCATTTCATTCAAAATATTGCCAAGTTTACTTTGATATAATGCAAGAAATCAATCACCATTTACTACAAGACATTCTTATCATTTTTGGAATAAACATTGATCACCAACAAGGCCTAGAATTCGGCCATTATACATTCCCACACGTGCTGAAATTTTCAGCATGTGTGATATTCAAAGATATCACCATTTTAATTCCATAATATATTCAAAATACTTCCATACTATCTCCCAATTAATCCACTTAATTCAAGATAGCAAAATGTGCCTCATTAAGTGATGAAATCGGCCAGCTCTACACACATGCTGAAATTTTCATCATGTGTTACAAATGTGACATAAGTTTGAAATGTTACCTTGTGTAGCTCCTTTCTTTATGTCACCAATATTGAATGCTTCATTCTTGGCCAATCAAGATGCCAACAAAGCTCCACATAATGCTCCAACATGATGAGTTAGGCTTGTGATGAGGATAGTACATGTGTTGAATTTTATTTTTGCAAACTTTGTAAAATAGTGCACATTTAATTATACACACATGGTATATTCCAATCAGCCCTTAATTGAATTTTCTAGAACACTTTGAGATGTATGACATATGTAAAAAGTGTCTAAATACATGTTATATGCCATGCCAAAAATGTTCCATGTGTCGTGTATGTAAAAAACCGAATTTTCGATGTTTATCGATTACCCGATTTTTCTCTAATTAAATTCCAAATTTTTGCACATGTTATATATATTATGTTAAACATAATATACATAAATTAAACTTTAATATTCATCTCATAAGGCTGATTAAAGTGGCGCCTAACCATATGTCAAAATTGAAATTGAAATCTCCATAATTTGGCCTTAATTGAGGGTGATTTGTGTGTGCCAACATGGAATGATTTTATGACTGCACATACCATGTGAGACAAAATTTGTGGCCATTTTTGAAGTGTAGGGGCTGACCATCTATTTATGGCAAGTACGTGACATGTTGGCGAAGTTTTGGTATTCGCCTGATACGACAATTTTCGGTTTAGAACCTTTTAACACGTCATAATAAATTTGTCATCACCATGACTTATATCATATGATATAAGACCTGAATATACTCATAAATATGAGTTAAATATAGTGGTGTGATGTTGACATACGTACGTAAAATATATAACGTGTCGGTAGTACGTTGGAATATATGTGTATGTGTCTTTTAAAAAAAATCTGAATATATATATATTTTTGTTGAAAATGGCGTGTAAGGGGGGTGGAGAAACTTTCCTTTCCTCAACTTGTTGTCTTTGTGCCTTTTCCAAACACAGCTTCCTTTAATGAACTACTTAGTTTAATTTACTAAGCACTTCACTTAATGAACTAGTTTAGTTCACTAATGATGGCACCTGAAATATTTCAAGAACAACAAATGTTTGCCATTTGATGTAAGCTTTAAAGCTTTATGGCTCGTTAGTACGACAACATTATATATAAACTATATAAGGCAAGTTTTAAGCAAGAACGTGTCATGTCATGCATTTCTTTATAACACGTTATTTAAATCATACATTTTGAAATCACTCAAACACCTTTTTCTCTACGATTCATACCATACCAATGCATCTAAATCACGCAAGATGCATGCAAACCGAAATGCATATCAAAGACCATACAATGATGATCTCAGCCATAGGCCAAACAGAAATGCTCCTAAAATATATTATATTGCTTCTTCATCTCTCTTTTCACCTTTTGTAAGACCAAGAAAGGTCACCCAAATTTGGGTACCGAAAGGTATTCTTCCAAAGGGTTAAATCAATAACCCTACTAGAAATGCATGATTTCCGTTATAAATTCCTCTTTTTTCCATTGCTACTAACTCTTTTGACGAGATTTACAAAATAAAAAGAGAGAGAAAAACATGATTTAAGAGGGATAGAGAGATAAAGTTAAGGGGGAGCACGATAGCACGATATTATGAAATTAAAAATTTTCAATTTATGTATAATTGTAGGGGGAACGATCATATTTAAATCATGGATAAATGTTATTTTGCAAATCATCAAAAAGGGGAAGATTGTTGAGAAATCGGGTTTTGAGTGATTTGAAAATGCATGATTTAAATGTTATCTGTTTGCGAAATGCATGAATTAAGTGTTACTTGATATATGTACGTGATAAAAAATGCTTTACATATTTATATATAATGTTGTCGTACTGGCGTGCTATGAAGCATTAAAGCATACATCATATGGCAGACATTTGTTGACTTTATATTATTTTCAGGTGTCATGATAAATGAACTAAAGTAGTTCATTTAATGAAGTGCTTAAGGAGATGAACTTACTAGTTCATTGAATAAAGTACTCAATGAGATATATTTGGAAACAACTGATTGGCAATATATTTGGACTGGAAAGTCTTCTTTCCATACTACTACACAAGCCATATAGTTTTTTATATAAAGCCAATTTTATTTAAAAAAACTCCCTTGTGGCTGGAGAAAGCCATAGTACATGTAATGTCATCATACGAAAAAAGCGAATGCAGTGAAGTAAGGATTGTCAACCTCCAATGATATATGATATGCCGCATTAAAACCTTGCCAAGAAAAACCACCCTTGTGGATAAAACCTTGGTGAAGGAAAGAGCGTACATATTTATATAATTGGAGTGTTGAGCAAATACAAAACATAGTATCAAGCGATCTAAATAGCGGGAAAGAACAAAAGGATGTTTAATATGCGCGATAGGTGCCAAGAAATGTTGATGCTGCAGGTCTTCTCGAAAAATAGTTGTTGGAAAGTCGGCTCTTGTGGCAATGTAGAAGAAGCTTTGCGGATACATGTTCACCCATGTTGCCCGTAACCAATGAAGGTACGGGCAACAACAAGCAAATCACATTCCACCAGTGAGCATAGCGTAAAAGGCAAGCATAGTGTAGAACATACCCGGCCAATAGAGATGTGCAACCATTCACGAACTGCTACAAGCAAATGTATGTTGTATGAATATCTATCTGTAGTGCACCATGGGCCATTGGGGGTAACTCTGATTCTGTGCTGTAAATGGTCATATGGTCTCGCATAAGTGCATGCTGAGACAAAAAATGTGCCACTGTGTTTCCCTCACGTGGAATATAGGATACCGTAAGTCTTAAGCAGGAGAGTAAAGAAATCAGCCGTGCATAATCACTGCCTAAGCGTCCAGATAGCGCAGAAGGATTCTGAAGCAAATGTAATAACTGCTGGCAATCTGTCTCAACCAAGATGTTTATGTACCCAGCTGTTGCAAAGAAGAGAAGGGAGAAAAACATAGCTTGCATCTCTGCATGCAATGGAGGTAACACTGGAAGAACGAAACAAATAGCCTAGACAAGACGGCCTTCATCATTACGTAGAATAGCCCCGGCTGCCGCACCTCTACATCCTGCAGTAGCATCAACGTTCAACTTAAGTTTGCATGAAGGCGGCTCCATCTAACAATGCGTACTCGTCTTGTGCGTAATATAGGCGTGTACTGCACAAGTAAAAGATGCGGTACTGTCTGGGCAAACTTTCTCCCCGAGACATAGGAACACCATGAAGATATGCCAACTCGAATACGCTCCTATAAACGAAATAATGAAAAGGAATCCTCCCCAAACTGAATAGCAGCGTACTACTTCCAAATCGACCATATAGTAACCAAAGGTACAATCACTGATAAATGGCCCGCCATAGAGGTAGTACGAGCCTGACTCTACCATTGTCGCAAATATTGTCGAAAATGCAGTAGTGTAGGGGATGGGCCACAGAAAAGTGTAGCCAGGTTCTGCCAAACTTCCACGCTCCATAGAAATACCTGTCCTGCTGCTGGAGCGCCTTTCCACCAAATATAATGCGTAGCAGGGAAAGGTACACCGGACAATCTACATGACTCATATGCGGCTTTAAGGGTGCGCCTCATCAAGCCAAGTATATCCATCCTGTGTGTAATTTACTCGATTGGAACAAAATTGATAAATACAACATAGACGCTTTCAATCCGAAGAATCATAGATACAAAATTTTATAGTAGGCTGACTCCTATATTTTTGCCGCATATATCGTTCACAAGTAGAGTTAGATGTTTGATAAGTCCACATCTTGCACTCATATGCATGCTGCAATGCCGCTAGACTACGAATGCCTAAATGGCCCTCTGGTTTTGGCAAACAAATAGTGCTCCAAGATCTCTAATGATGGTGATGACCCCATAAGAAATTTGACATTTTCCGATTCAAGTCAAATATGACACTCTTTGGCAATTTTGTTGTAGCCATAATGTGTATTGGCATAACAGATTGGACCGATTAAATCAATGTCACCCTGCCAGCCATACTTAGCAGTTTATGTGACCAACCTGTTAATCTTGCGTCAAAATGATCAAGCAGTGAAGTACAATATCTAGATCGGTTAATACCTTTAAATAGAAAAGAGCCTAAATATTTGAGAGGCAAAGATGATAGGCGCATGCCTAAAAGTGTAGCCACCCGTTGCCTCGATATATTGCCACCCACCACCATCTGACTCTTATGATAATTTACTAGCTGTCCGATGGCTCTCTAATATTGTTCCAAAAACTTTTTAAAAGCACACAGATTCCCCAGCGATCCATTCAGAAAGACCAACAGATCATCAGCAAATCCTAAATGCGAAACCACTGATACTCGACCACTTTGAAAACCCTGAATAGTGCCAGACTGAAACAAATGTGTTAATCCTCTAGAGAAACCCTTCGAAGCAAGGATAAATAAAATTAGCGACAAAGGATCTCCTTGTTTGACTCCTCTAGATGGCCGAAAGAATCCGCATTGGGTGCTATTAACTATAACTGAGCAGCGTGTAGAATCTAAGTTATTCATGATAAGATGAACAAAACAAGAACAGAAACCAAACCTCAAAAGTAGACGCTCCAAATACTGCCAGAAGACTCGATCAAAAGCCTTGGCCATATCTAAATTGATCAGAACCTGTCCTCCTCTGCATTTACGATCTAAAATATGTACCATTTCTTTTGCCATCAATATATGCTCAGAACCGCTACGTCCTGGCATGAAGCCCGCTTGTTCTGGAGAAACCAAACGAGGCAAGACTATAGAAAGCCATGATGTGATAAGCCGCATCACCACCTTGGACAGAAAATTAGTTAAACAGATGGGTCGAAAGTCAGCAAAAGAGCTAGGATTCTGGATCTTTGGAATTAAACAAATTAAATATGACGCCAAGGCTGCGGGCACCCGAATACCTATAAAGAACTCTTGTACTACAAGAAGAACATCCAACTTCAAGACTTCCCAAAAATGTCGATAAAAAGAACCCGGGTATCCATCTGGTCCAGAAGCACTAGAGGGACTTAAACACCACATTGCCTACTTCACCTCATCAATCTGCGTCAAAGCTAACAAACCATCATTATCCGCGTCAGTCAATATCCAAGGGATATAATGCAGAATGGCATCATGGTCAAACGTTTGCTCCTCCTTAAACAGATGTGTGAAAAAATCCATTGATTCCTCCTGTAATGCCTGCGGTGTGTCACATTCAGAACCATATTATCAACAAAGAGAGATAATAGCCTGCTGTGTTCTTTTGGCCTTAACTGTTTGATGAAAATAGGCAGTGTTTGCATCTCCCTCCTTTAGCCATTTAACATTGGATTTTTGTTTCCAATATAGATAAGCACGAGTTTGTTACTGTAAAAGCAGGCCTTTGCAAGATGATAAGCTTCACGATTAATTGCCGAAGGATTGGCATCATAAACACGCTCTGCACGCATAGTATCTTCTTCTGCCACCATAAGACCACTAAAGATGTTACCAAATACCTTTTTGTTCCAGATTCGTAAATCCTGCCTTAAAAGACGCAGCTTGTCATATATTCCATACAAATAAGTCTTCTAATGTGTACGCACATAAGGGTCAAAATCCTCATGCGTCATCCAAGCATTGAGGTAGCGAAAGTCGGACGAGCCAGTAGAGTCGTCCGATGTACACTGCAGCAACAATGGTGCATGATCAGAAGTAGCTCTATGAAGGTGTTGGACTAGACTATGTGTAAACATATCAGAAAACCTCCGCGAACATAAGAATCGATCTAATCGGCGCTACACCTTACCCAGGCCCCGCCCATCAGACCAAGTAAATCGTGAGCCCTGATATGGTAGATCCAACAATGCATGAGTTTCAACAAATTGTTTAAAATCAGCTAAGGTCCGTAAAGAGGGATTTGAGACACCTTTATGCTCATCTAAACTAATAAAAGTATCAAAATCTTCATCAAGCAGCCAAGGGAGGTCTGTACCTGCATAAAATGTATTCGAATCCTCCCAGAGTGGGCGTCGATCCGCCACTGTATGTCTAACATAAACCACTGCAAATAGAAACTTCTGCTGACTAGCTAGCCAACACATGTGCAAAGATATATTCTGTGCACCCAGACGAATATCCACCAGATCAAAAAAAGACGACCTCTAGAATATCCAAATATTATTATCACTATATGTAGCTGCATGTGTAAAACCGAACTATAGCCGAAAATACTCCAACCTAGAAGAACGAAGTTTGGGTTCCAATAAAATCAACATATGTAAATTATACTGACGTGTAAGAGATATAATACGTGGGAGAGAAGTAGTAACTCCTCAAACATTCCATAATAAAATCTTCATTGAGACGCATCATTGGATAAGTGAGTGGAAGAGCGGTGTAGCGCTCCTCGAGTAACAACCGATGGTGGTGGTGCCGCAGGCATTTCACTCTTTCGCCCCCGCGGTCGTCTAGTCCTTATTTTTAAAAGATGATCAACTGCATGAGACACATCGGGATGAGAGATATTAAGAGATCCATCTTCCGCAGGTGGTGTATTAGAGACGACTCGTGCCACATCCATGACCGCTGTACGCAATTCATGAACATCAATCACCGAATCATCATGCAACTCAGCATCTGAAGCAAGTGTCACTATGTTTTCGTCTTCCACAGCTGTAGTAGATATTGCAGCCTTCACAGATGAAAAATGTAAACGATTCAAATCTTGAACATCTGAAACTTGAATAACATTGAATGTTGGCGACAACTCTGGATTATAAGAGGCATCGTTGGGAGTGTGTGGCTGATCCATCACCACGTCTGATGGCTCCGCTGGTAAGGTGCCAGGAAGGTCATCAATGGCGGTAGCAGGTGCAACCTCTTCCTGCACAGTTTCTGTGATAATTTCTTGAACATGTTTTTTTGGTGTCCAACGCTGCGCTACATGTGACATAACTGTGACTTTAGGCTTGGAAAGCTGCGTCGAAATCACATGGGCCGGTTGCTTGGTTGAAGATTCTGTATGTTTATTACATTCCGTGACTGCATGCCCTAGAAAATGACAAGACAAACAATAAGCAGAGAGATTCTCATATTCCACTGACTGGAAGAAATGATAATCAGCGCTCTCAATATACAATTTCTGGGGCAACTCCTGAGAAACATCAATTTCAACACAGAGACGAGCCACAGATGGACATGACATCTGCATGGTGGCGGAATCTGCCTTTAGAGGCATTCCAATCATTCTGTCTATCTCAAACAAAGCTTCTTGCTTATGTAAATATATAGGCAATCCCGGTAAAGCTATCAAGATTGGTACAACCGGTATATCAATTTTTGGATCATAATCATAGGACCATTTTGTAACCCTCATGTGATAACCAAGAATGATCCATGTACGACGTGCAAAGCACCTATAATAATCCTCTTCCGCATCAAAATTCATCAAAATGCGAGTGGCATCCAATAAAGTAATTTTGACTGCAGCTTTAATATCCAATTCGATCAAAACACTTACGAATAGCATCAAGTTTGGGTTTGCCATACTAAAAAGTTCCCACCAAGCAATACTTGAAAGAATTAGCCATAGAATTAACCTCCTCACGAGTGAAATGATTGCTGGGACACCTTTAAATCGAGTTATCTCACAAAGAGAAAGCTTGGGCTCCGAGTTTACGACAACAGCGGCAAAGGATCGTTCTTCCATATCGCGCCGCCGGCTGCGATCACAATCAAAACAGTAGTAAAAGAAAATCGAATTAACAAAATAGGAAATCGAAGAGATCAGACACATCATAAACGTGCGTCGACATCACACCACTATATACACATCATATTTATGATTATATACAGCTCTCATATCATATATTATAAGTCATTGCTATAAAAATTATAATGACATGTCACGAGGCCATAAACTGAAAATTGTCGCATCGGATGACTACCAAACCTTTACCGACATATCACGTACTTATCTTATAAGATGGTCAGCTTATATACACTCAAAACACTCATAAGATACGTGCTCCACATGTCAAATTCAGCCCCAAAGTCATACCATGTTTACGCCATCAATCACCCACATTTTGGCTTGAATTGTGAAAAATTCAAACTCAAATATTTCGTCATATGGGGGCGTTTCTATCTCAGCCATTAATGCTGAAAATAAACTTTATTTTACATATATTATGTGTGACATAATATACATTACATATCTAATAAGTTTGAGATTAATCGGAGAAAAATCGCGTAATCGACGAATGTCGAAAATTCGGTTTTCTACACCTCTACATACATGAGATGGTTTTGGTGTGTATGAAACATATATCTAGGTACTTTTTACACATCCAAGACATATTAGAGTATTCTAGAAAAATAAATTAAGGGCTGATTGCAATTTATCATGTGTATAGAAGAGTATGCATTATTATTTGACAAAATTTACCAAAAGAGAATTCAGCACATGTATTGGTGGTATACACACCTATTTTAACTTATTTGGAGCCTAGGTGGAGTTTTTTTGGCACTATAATTGGTATAGGATAAGCCATACATGATTGGTTACATTGAAGATGGACACACAAGGAAACATTTCAACATCAAGCAAGTGCTGTAATTTCAGCAAATGGTTTTAGTATGGCCGTTTTTGTACCTTGAATGCCTTCTAATTTTCTTCCAAAATTGTGGAAAAATCATATCATGATTAATTGAGACTTAACATGTGTGTGTTTGAGCATGTATTGCAGACTGCAAGTTGAATTTCTAGCTCATTTATGGAGTGCAAAGGTGGATTAAAGATGGTCAATCATGAAGTGACAACTAGGCGAAGACAAGTCGTTCGTCCAATTATATTTCGCCAAGTAAGCAAGGGTGTGTCATCATTTATATAAAGTAATCTTCCAAAGGTATTCAAGACAATTTTCAAGGAAGAACACAACCCTAGGGGGTGACCATTCAACTATAAAGGAGGAAGATGATTCAAGCAAGGCTAAGCCAAAAGTTCATATTCATCCAAGATCAAGCAAGACTATTCTCTTCTTCTCTTATTCTTTCCTCTTGCTCTTAACCTCAAGCCTATCATTCTTATATTCCATATACTATATAGGCTTTGTTCATACCACCCACATACGTTCATTTCTTGTACAAGGTTGATCAAGGTGTGATCATACCTTCATTTGTTCGGTGGTGGTGTTCGTGTTGTTGTGTTTGTTCGTTTGATTGTAAAAGGGTGGAATTGGTGTTTAACTCAGTCACCCTTGTGTCAACGTACTATTCGTGATTAGTGAATACCGAGGAAAATGTCTTCAAAGACTAGATTAGGTTGATTTAACCAAACCAGTATAAAAATCTCGGTCTTGTTTACTTTTAGCACTTTTACTTTCAGTTTTTGGTTTTCTGCATTGTTTTTATACTCACGGGAAAAATAGCAAAAATTTTCTAAAAATCACAAAATTTTACAGAAACATATCCACATGTCTTAGATTTCATTTGAGACAAGTTTCTTCACATTTGGATGAGTATAAGTCAGTCAAACGTCCATAGTTTTGAGACTAGTGTAATCTGATTCTCAGATCTGCAAAGGTTGAGAACATCAACATGGGTGACATACTTACCAAGATAATTTTGGAAATTTTTTTTAACCCATTAAAGTAAATATCTTAAGGGTCATGCCATAAAATTTTCAGGTCATTTAGAGCTTCCAATTAATAGGAATAAAATTTTCAATTTGAAGAACAGTTTGTGGCAGATTGACGCAATCTGCGGAAAAAACGTTTTTTCAAGAGATTAGACTTTGAGTTTTAATCTGAAATTTTTGTGAGGCACTCATAACATCTAAAAACACATCGTCACCAAATTTCACAGTTTTGGAGGTCTAAAACCTGGTCAATGTTTTAATACAAATCAGGATCTGAAATCAGAAACTGTTTTCAGAAGTGAGTTATTTGGCCTAAAAAGTTTTACAAACCAATTTTTCTGCATTCACTCTTCATCCCACTTTTATTGGTGCTATACAGGTCCTACATTTTCTTACCAGCATGATGCCCATCAAGTTTAGGGGCTCTAATACAAAGTTACACAGACACAGACATAATCATCAAATTTCCAAATTAAACTTAAATACTTGTTATTGTATCATGTACACCCCTAGGGTTGTCTCCGAAGCATTCTCCTTGCTTTAGGGCAATTCTTGTTCAGATGGCCCACCTTGCCATAATTAAAGCACGCTCATACCTTCTTCGAACATTCTCCAACGTGCTGGCGGTTGCATATAGAGCATGTAGGAATCTTATCATGGGATTGACTTTGGGCTGTTGCTGCTGCTGCGGTTGATCTTCTTGACTCATTCTTGGGACCTTGACCCATCTCCCAGGTCTACTACTGTTGCTTTCCTCCCATAGCCTCGTACTTTTCTCTTTCTCTGCCACCCTCTGCAAATCGGCTTGAACTTAATGGCATGCCTGTAACAACTCCCCAAAATTTCTCGCAACAGCGTCCACAATGCCAGATCGAATGCGAGAGTTGAGCCCTGTCTCAAAATTCAACATCTCAGTCTAGTGTCTCACATGGTAGACGGGACAAATCGGCCCAAATCATGAAATATGTAGGCATAGTCTGAGACTGATAGGTTGAGCCAGAGCCCAAACGTCGTCATCTTCTGAAGAACCGGAGTCGCTGGAACAAAATACCTACAAAACTCCTCCAGGAACTGGTGCCACGTGACTGCTAAGGGAGGCTCAGCACAGCCTCGTTCAGCTATTCCTCTGCCTCGCCTAGAAGGAACAGTGTAACAACATCTACCTAATTCTCTTCGGGTACCTACAACAAGTGGAGGTTATTCTCGACCTTCTTTAGCCATGCCTCCACCTCGTCAGAATCACTGCCGCCTCAGAATGTAAGAACGTGACCCATCTTCATCTCCTAATAGAAGGATCGAAGGACCGTCTCTGATGGTGGAGGAGGTGGCGGTGGCTAATTCTTGTGCTGCTGCTATTGAGCCAGTAGCTGCTTTATCGCATTCAGTGCATCAGTCAAAGCCTGAGGCATTGCATCCTGATTACCGCCTTTGCAATTGTCGTTGCGTTCTCTCCTTGGCGGCATGATGCTGTAATAACACGTTAAACACAATTTTACCAAAATTATAGTCTTAATAAACAAGCGGAATTGAAACGGTCGGGTAAGGGTAAATAGTAGGCAAAATTCAAAACTTAACAGAATAAATACAAAAAGGCCTATAAGCTAGGGTTACATGCCTCACCCGATCATCACTTAAGTCTGATATCGAAAACTTAATTCTAAAGTCAATACTTGGTGTCAAAATACTTAAGTCACAAATTTTAACCTAGGGGCAAAATCGTAACCTAACTTCTAACATCATGGTCTAAATCTACGTTTCCGCTGTAGATCTAGAGACATGCTCTGATACTACCTGTAGCGACCCGTCCCGATCCCTAGTACTTGGAACAACTCACCCGCCGTATTTTGCTAAGGAAAATACAATGCATCCAAAACCATACAATTACATGTCAGCAAGGGGACGCAAATCGATGTTAGCGAAAATCATAAAAGAACCCTCAATAAATTAATCATTGTCACTAATATCAGTTTCTAGGCAAAACTAATCCGATACAACTGTCAAGCGTTGATAAATACTAATCTTTAAAACTACATAAGCCTTAAGTCTCAAAATAACTGACTCAACTAAATCCTCGAAAGTCTCATCCGGATACCCTCGACCTCAATATCTCCACTCCTGATCATCCTCGGGATATACTAACTCATATACCTGTCTATCTGCAAAATAACAACAACATATAGTATGAGCGACATACATCATCCAGTAAGTAGCCTCACTGTACTTACCATGGGATCATACATGTGGAAACAATTGTTATAAAAATAACAGAATATGTAAAATAGCATGTTTCCGTTTGTAAATAAGATTACTATAATGCCCTATAACAATCAAGTAACAAAGTCAACGAGTAGACTGATAACTTAAATCAAACCAATCGATAACCAATCAAATGTTTGTCCAAGTCCAAAATCAATGATGCAATTTCCAAATCAATGTGATGCAAAATTCGATACCAAAATTCCAAATTCCAATACGATGTTTGATACAACACGATTATATCAAATGTCCAAATCCAAATACGATATCCAAATCCAAACCAATCCAAATACCAACCTCCAAATTGAGTCCAGCTCAGTCCAAATACAGATAACCAAATCCGTCTTAACAAGTCCAAATCCAAATATTCGAAACGATTTTCAATGCAAAGGCCATGACACTTTTCATACAAGTGACTTATATCGCAAGACTTACGAATTGATCCCCTGATGATCAAATGTGTCACAGGGCAACCTATCAAAATAGTCAAATGTGCCTGGACGACCCAATGTTAGGTCCCTTAGAACACACTAGAAGAAGGGTTGAATAGTGTGTTCACCAATTATGGATATTTTCTAGGACGTTTTTCGTTATGAGTGCAAACCAATACTTGGATGTATTCTTGAAATGAATGAAACTTGCGGAAGAATAAAGAACACAATATGTATAGAGGTCAAGTCAAAATGGATCTACACCTCTACCTTCTTGATTTTTCACAAGAACGATTTTGAATGGGTATTGTTATTTCTTCTAGGGGAAACAACAATCAAAAAAGAATCCAAATACAATGGAAAAACTAGGCCACACGCCTTTGACCACAACCAAGGAAACCAACCCCTTGAAGTCTAACCTCCAAAGAAATTCTTTGCTCTAAAAGAATTCTTGTAGGGGTATATGTACCACCACATTATCAACTAACCCTCCAAGGTCTGGATTTCTTAAAACAAGAGCACCCTAGCTTCTTGACCAACAATCTACTCAGCCTCTCACAATCTTTACTCACCAAGAAGAAGATTCTTCTTCTTTCTTTACAAACAAACTCTCAACAATAAAGTAAAATATACAATGTTACAACTATTTTGAGAGCCTGAACTTTGAGAGAAAACTTGAGAGCTTGAAGATAGAAAGTTGGAGGAAGAAGAAAATAAAACCCTTTTTTTATCTCCCTTGAATCTTCCAGCCGTTGGAGCCCTTTGCAAGAGCCAATAATGAGCTTTGTCTTCTTGTGATGGCATGTCCTCATCATTGGAGGTCTTCTCTTGGATGGATGACAAACATCTTGAGGAAGCTTCTTGTTGAAAGCTTAAAGAGGAAAGATGACTTCTCCAAGAAAGAGAGAGAACATATAAAATTACACTAAAAGGGAGGGTACAAACTTCCAATTAAACGTTAGAAAGTGTAGCATAAGGCATTTGTAACATAAGTAACACAAAGCGCCTTAAGTGATTATTGAACAGGCGTTCCATTGACATGGAGCGCTTAATGTATTTTTGAGCAGGTGTTTGATGTAACATGGAGCGCCTTATGTGGGCAACAGAACTTGTTCGAAGTCACATGAAGCGCCTTATCTCAGCCTTCATACTTGTTCGAAGTAATTCTGACTTTTTCCGAAAAGAAACTTGATGTACGTGTCCATTTTGGGGAAAAAAGTTCTTTTGACTTTGTGTACACATGAAGCGCCTTGTTAAGCATTCAAAGTGTACTGTTTTAAACATTGACAGATGAAGCGCCTAATGTAGGCGTTCGAAGTGTACTGGAATCCAAGCATTTCACATGAAGCGCCTTATGTAGGCGTTTGAATTGTACTGGTCTCCAGATTCTTTACATTAGGCGGCTTATGTAGGTGTTCAAAGTGTACTTACTTTCAGACACTTCACATTAGGCGCCTTATGTAGGTAATCGAAGTGTCAATTGCACAAATCATCAAAACTTAACATATTCTAACATTCTCCCTCTTTTTTGATGATTTCACAATGTGCATAACTTTTCAAAGTTAGCTCCCCCTTAATTTATGCTCCCCCTCACTTCATGCGCAAGCATTTAATTTGAACTTGATGAATCAAACAGAAATGATGTAAACATTGTTTAACCACACCATCATCAATTTCAAAATAAAATGAGTCTATTTTACTTCCGAGTAAAAATTTTTATACATGTCATAAAAGCAAGAAGAGAAAAATTAAGCACCACTAACACCTCCACCTGGAGGTGTAAATCCTCAAAATCCAAAACCTCCACCACCAGCTGCGAAGTCAGCAAATCCGCTCATTGACCCTTGAGCACCACCTGAGCCGCCTGCAGCACCTCCATCACCACCAGCATCACCACCACTTTCTCGCCCTAAATCATCAAAATCAGGAGGAAGCGCCCACGGATTGAGCTGCATGAGAGCATTTTTGAATGTTGTCATATGGTATTCATTTCGCACATGTCGAGCTTCATGTTCGTCATCACGAAGTTGCAACTGTTGAACAGTCTGTTCAAGTACTTCAATGTGTGATAGCAATGCTGTATCACAACTACCACCTCCTTCTTCTTGAGATCCTTCGTCAACCTTATCAGCTATATCTGGAATGGTAGTGGCTTTTCTTCGTTGAGAATCAACGGCTTGAGCAATGTTGAAGTTGTCGTAGAAGTCTGTCTTTGCCACATTTATCAGATCTCCATCAGGTATGACGATGCCTTTGGACTTCATCAGAATGGTGACAATGTTGGAAAAGGGTAAGGCCTTTGACCCTTTCTGGAGTTCCACCATCATGACTTCTACAATGATTCAAGCAAAGTTGAGCTGATCTCATGTTTGATACGGTAAGTGACGTAGAAATCTAGGTTGCTTGGATTTCTAGTAGACTTACCGTTGACACAATAGGTGACCACAGCTAATAGAATGCGGTTTACCAGGGACATATTTGTTGAGAAATATGTTTAGATTATTTTCAAGGACATGATTTTAAGTGGTGGAAACTTAAAAATGTCACACATGTTGTTATAAATGATTAAGAGTTGAAAAAGTTAAGAAAAATGACATCGATCTCTCAGGTTGTTGCACTTCGATCGATCAATGTACTTCGATCCCTCGCATCGATCGATCTATGTAAGGCAGTAAAAGTTAAAGACCTTATTGTGAGACATCGATCTCTAAACCTGAGACACATTGATCGATCGATGTATACATCGAACCCTCACTTCGATCAATCGATGTAGGTCAGAGACAAACTCTGAAACTTACTGTGAGACATCGATCTCTGAAGCTGAGGTACTTCGATCGATCGATGTCTAGGGTTTTTAGAAATATTTTTTTAAAATGTGATAAAGTGTTTGTTTTCATTTGTATGTGTTTTATATGTGTTCATTATGTGGATATTATGTGTTTTTGACGATTACAAATGACTTGTGACTAATGTGCCTTGGAAGTTTCTACAACTTACCAAAAGAGCAAAATTTGTATTTTGAGTTTTCTAGGTATATGATATGGTGGAAATACTTCAAGGACTTATTCTCATCATATTTATCATGACAAAGGTGTTATTATATTCATTTCTGACCATCCGGGTCATTTCTGGAGTTTTCTTTTTACACCTGAGGGTATTTTTGGTATTTTCACTCAAGGAATCTCTTGAGTATATTCTTATCTTCATTCCAGAGTTGATTTATGATTATCTTGAAGATTATATGGTGGTTTTTATTATTTTTCTCAAATGATGATATTATCGACGGTAGTGGGATATGTGACCAGTTGTGATGTCACATTCTATTCCTTTCTTGAAGAATCTCTTCTATATGTTATTGGAGTATATTTCTCATCATATTACAGAGAATTTAATGGTGTTAAAGGTGTGGAAATGATCACAACATACAAGAAGAAATATTGAGAATTTTGGTGTTACTTGTTGACATAATCTTGTCAACTATTATTTGTTGTTTTCTTCTTCAAAAATCTAAGTTGATATGCATATATATGTGTTGAAAAACGTGTATATTCAGGTGGATATGATGGTATACTCATTTTATGACTTGGTGACAAGTGGACCAACCAAAAAGAAGCTAGTTGGCAAAAATTGCCACCTAGGAAAATTCAAAAGCGGTGTCAATGGCTATGGCTCGTCTTGGCAGATTTTTTGAGTCAAAATGCAGATCCCACATGCCTATTATTTTGCAAAGAGTTGAGGGTATCTTGGTGGTATTATCCTTTATCATCATCTTCATTTTTCAAGCAAAATTCCAAGTCATGTTTGGTGATAAAATTCGGCCAACATAAGTGTTCTAGGGTGGACCAATCATTTTGCTTGATGTTGCCAAGTGTACAAGGACAACCAATGATGTGAAGACACTTGAGAATTCATGATATAGATGGTGACACATTGGAGGTCTTATCTTCAATATCCGTTTCACACTATAAATAGGAGGCAAAGGATGAAGAAGAAGAACAAACTTGAAGCTCACTTGAAAGCAATAGTTGATTTGTCTAGCTATCTTCTTCTTGTCATTTTGTTTCATTCTTTGTAGCCAAGGTGTTCTTGTTGTATTGTTGGAGAGCTAAAAGCCTCTTGAGCTTCATTTGTAAGATTGATTAGCCAATTCTATAAGGCTACATCAATAGGTGGTAGAGGTGTTGCAACTAAGTGTTGCATAGAAGGTGTTCATCCAAGTCTTGAATAGAGTTGGTGTTTAACCCAAGGATCAAGCTTGGTTCTTGTTGTAATTTGGTTCATACCATAGTGAAATCCAAGGAAAGGTGTTCCTTGGGACTGGAACAGGTTACATTGACCGAACCAGGATAAATTCTCGGTGTTCTTATCTTGTTTCTACATTTCTGCATTCTGCCCATTTTCACTACAGTTTTCACACAACTTCTTACATTTTGAAAAAATAGCTAAACAGTTTCAAAATTCGTGATTTTTGGTGGAGTTATACTTAAGACTGTTATCTTTCATTTGCAACAAGAATCACTTGATTTGAGCAAGGGAAAGTTAGTCTTTCATGCTTTGCAAGATAACTGCTCCAATCTGGCTGCAATCTGACCAGTTTTAAGAAAACTTGAACTATGTTTTAACCCAGAATTGTTTAAGGTCAGGGCCTTTTGGAATCATAAGCTAGACATCTTAAGGAGTGTTTTGACATAAATTTCAATCTTGTTGGTTAAGTATTCAAAGAGAAACACGTTTTCCAATTCCAGCAACATTCTGTCCAATTCTGTCCAGATTGACCATCTGAATCTTTTTATTTGTTTGAAGTGCCAAACAATCTTATTTTTATCTAATTTTTGGATAGCGTATTGTTAACACATTTAAGTTAAGTTCTGAAAATTTTCATAATTTTTGGATTTGTGTCCAAAGATTTTTGAGTTTTCCAAAAATGGGTTCTGAATGTGAGGTAGTCTGAGATTCTGTTATCAAAGGGGATTTTTATCAAGGGTAGTAGTGTAATTTCCGTTACCACTATTCACCCCCCTCTAGTGCTGTTTATTGCAGATGTATGGTCCAAAATTGTTATCAGAGCAAGGTTCACACCACTCAAAGAAGCAAGATTCAACACCATACGAACAATAAAAGGCCAAGAAACAAGATTTCAAAGTAGCATGCTAATCTCAAATCAAAGATACATACAATGGCCATAGTTTCTCACAAAGGTGAGTAGTAAGGTAGGTCCACACAACGTCCTCCTCTTTTCGATGGAAATAATTTTGTTCATTGAAAATTTAGAATGAGGCTATTCTTAATGGCTATAAACATCGATTTATGGTCTATAGTTGAAGATGGGCCGTACATTCCAATGAAAATTGTACAAGTTAGTGGAGTCACACAGGAAGTAGAAAAATATGAAATCGAATGGTCTTCTAAAGATAAAAAGAAAATGTCTATGAATGCTAAGGCTATGCAATTACTGTTAAACGGACTAACGACCTCTGAAGCAGGATATGTGTCAAATTGCACAAGT
>AP025052.1:22854140-22900275 GCA_036186865.1 Eustoma russellianum | reverse complement strand
AAAGGATGACTTCGTTTTGTTTTCTTAAAACGCTTCCCCACCGGTACCGTGTGTGTGTATGAGCTGGCCAGTATGAACCTGAGCAGATCCGGGTTAAGTGATCTGAATGGAAAGGAACGATGTTACCGATCCGAATTCGGGATTAATAGATTCGAAGGGGAGAAGTTACCGCCTCAGATCCGGAAAGATAGATCTGAACAGAAAGGAACCTGAGCAGATCCAGGTTAAGTGATCTGAATGGAAAGGAATGATGTTACCGATCCAAATCCGGGATTAATAGATTCGAAAGGGAGAAGTTACCGCCTCAGATCCGGGAAGATAGATCTGAACACTCTATGGTTTTATGACGATGATGTTTTTAAAAGAGTAAAGCATGAAAAGGCATTTTCGCATTTTATCATAAAGCATTACATGTGCATATGCATGCATGTCACTTGTGGAGTCGTAATGTAGCGTCACAGGTTACTGATGTTGAGTAGTCACGATCTCGCAAGTCCTAAATGATGGTGATTATTGTTTTAGTAATAAATGCACGTTCCGTTCTCCTTATGTTATATTTTCATTCTATTTAATGATGTTATTAAGTTATGATCTTATTGCATTAAGCTATGATCCTTATCAAATGATGATTGGAGGACAGGTATGTTTCTAAACCAAGTATAATATGGGGTTCGGTTCTTGCTCGTACTTTCCATTTAACTCATGATTATTATAGTATACTTGCTGGTGACGTTGTCACTCACCCTATTTTCCTCTCCAGAGGTGGCAGGAGATAAAGTCGAATGGATTGATGACGAGCCTAGAGTACCCTATCCGTGAGGGCGTTAGAGGAGGGCCAGGATTGGTGGACCGAGCACCCAGCATGAAGGAATGATGATGATGTTTGTAATAGTGATGGGAAACTATTTACTTTTATCGCTTTCTGACTTTGTCGTGTGGGATGTAAACCCTAACTGCTTTTGATGGACTTATGTTTGGAGTTTTAAATTCTGCCTCGGTTTCAATTACTAATTGCGCGAAGGAACGAAAATCCATGTAATTTTACCATGGATCACGACGCGTATGGAAGACGCCTAGTACTCTCCTTAGTGAAGTACGGCGGGTGCACCGACTCCGGCGGGGCCGGGGTGCGGGGCGCCACACATCACATGGTCTAAAAGTTGGAGATAATATGCCATCTATTCACACTATAAATAGGAGGCAAGGTGAAGAAGAGAAGACATACACTTGAAAGCAAAATTGAAGATTGTTGTCTTGCTATTCTCTTCTCATATTTTCGTTCATACTTTGTGTAGCTAAGGTGTTCCAAATTTTTTGCTGTCCAGCTACACTATACACACCTTCTTGGGTTGGATTTGTATGATTGATTAGCCAAATTTATAAGGCTACATCAATAGGTGGTAGAGGTGTTGTAACCAAGAGTTGCATAGAGGTGATTATCCAAGTCTTAAATAGGGTTGGTGTATAACCCAAGGATCAAGCTTGGCTCTTGTTGTAAGGTGTTCATTTGATAGTGAAATCCAAGGAAAGGTGTTCCTTGGGACTGGAGTAGGTCACATTGACCGAACCAGGATAAATCCTCGGTGTTCTTCTCTTGTTTCTTTATTTCTATTTTCTGCCCGTTTTTACTGCAGTTTTCATACAACTTCTCACAATTTGAAAAAATAGCTAAACAATTTAACAATTCGTGATTTTTGGTGGAGTTATACTTCAGACTGTTAGCTTTCATTTTCAACAAGAATCACTTGATTTGAGCAAGGGAAAGTTAGTCTTTCAGTCTTTGCAAGATAACTGCTCCAATCTGGATGCAATCTGACCAGTTTTGAGAAAACTTAAATTCTGTATTTTTCAAGAGTTGGTTAAGGTCAGAGCCTTTTGGAAACTTCATCTACACATCCTAAGGAGTGTTTTGATATAAAGATCAACCTTTTTGGTTGAGTATTCAAAGAGAAACACGTTTTGCAAAATCAGCAACATTCTGTCCAATTCTGTCCATATTGACCATCTGAATCTGTTTATTTATTTGAAGAGTCAAACGATCTTATTTTTATCTGATTTTTGGATAGAGTCTTTATAACTTATTGAAGTTAAATTCTGGAAAGTTTCATAATTTTTGGAGTTGTGTACAATTATTTGTGAATTTTTGAAAAACGGGTTCTGAATCTGAGGTGGTTTCAGATTCTGTTTTCAAAGGGGATTTTAACAAAGGGTTGTAGTGTAATTTCCGCTAACCACTATTCACCCCCCTCTAGTGGTGTTTATTGCAGGTGCAAGGTCCAACATTTGGTATCAGAGCCAGACCAACACCACTAAAAAGAAGCAAGATTCAACACCGTACAAACAAGACAAGGCTAAGAAGCAAGAAATCATAGTTACTTGCTAATCCCAAATCAAGAAGGTTTGGAGCATTTGAACACTTCAAGAAGGTTTGGAGCATTTGTATTCACTTGATTAAAGATTCAAGGTATTCATCTAAAATCATACATCATGTCATCTATCTCTCATAAAGGAGCGTTCTCAAAGTCTACGAAAGAGGTAACATCTACTCCTGATTTTGATTCTGATAATGAGATGACTTTCGATGAAATGTATGATGAATTCATGAAAATGCATGCTCATTGTAAAAGGTTGTCAAAAGAGAAAAAGAAACTAATTGAAGAAAATGACAAGTTGAAGACAACCAACTTGGAACTTTCTAATCAATTTAGAGTCTTTCAAACAAGAGTCATCAAATGCTCTTGATTCATTAAAGACTAAAATTGAGTCATCTAGAAATAATGAACAAACCTTAAGAACCGAAAATAGTGCGTTGAAAACCAAGATGCATGATTATGAAAATGAAGTGTCTACACTTAAATCATGCAAACTAGGCTTAGAGAAAACCTTAGAACAGTTTAAATCCGGTACAAACATGTTAGACACACTCATCTCATCACAAAAGTATGGTAATGATAAAACCGGCTTAGGCTATAAAGAAGAAAATGAAAATGTAAATAAAAAGACTAAGTTTGTTTCATCTGGTACAAAGTTGCCATATAATACAATAAAATCAACTTTGTCTGCTAAATCTTCTTCTACTCCTTCTTCTTCTTATTCAAAGATAAAGATGCAGCATGCACCCATAAAAAGACACACGCATAACTATACATCTAGGCCAAACTTTGCATCTAGACAACCTAGAAATTATGCCTATATGTATACAAATGCAACGAGATATAATAAAATGCATTCAACATATTATAAACCTAAGTATAGGCAACACTCTTATAAGTCTTATAGAAATGCCTATGAACACACTTATACTGCGCCATATAAGAAACAAAATCGCATGCCTTATGCACATTATAAAATTCGGCCATCCTATAATGATTATCAACCATGGCACAACATGTATAACAATGCATCTTCACTTATGTGGAATAATCATGTATATGCTAATTCTTCTTATTTTCCAAATTATAACAATGCTAAAAATGTGCCTAGAAGGTATATTCAAGTTTGGTTACCTAAGGGATATCTAAACAAGAATAGTGCCCTTAACATTCAAGGACCCAAATAAAGGGTACCTAAAACTTTGTCTCCATTGTAGGATAAACGCAAGGAATGCAAGAAGGAGGCAAAGTCAAAGAATCTAAAAACTAAATGGTTTTTAGATAGTGGATGTTGGAGGCATATGACGGGGAACCCCAAAATATTCATCGAATTAGAACATATCAAGGATGGAGGAAAAGTAACATTCGGTGACAAAAACAAAGGACAAGTTGTTGGAAAATGAACAATTGGGGACCCTAACACATTTCAAAGACGAAATGTGTTGTTAGTAAGCAATCTATCTTATAATTTACTTAGTATTTCTCAACTTATAGATTGTGGTTATAATGTCTCCTTTCTTCCCAATTCTTGTGATATAATAAATGAAAAAGGAGAAACGGTTTTTAAAAGGAAATAGAGATGGTAATATTTATACTCTTACCTTAGATAACATGTTAGATGCTAAGGTTAAGTGTCTAATATCACATGACTTAGATGTAAATTTATGGCATAGAAGATTAGGCCATATAGGAATTTCAACTATTAAGAAATTGTCTAAGAAGAATTTAATTAGAGGAATGCCTAAGTTAGACTTAGATAATTTTTAAATGTGTGAAACATGTATTAAGGGAAAACACATTAAAGAAACCTTAAAACCGAAACATGAAGTGAGTACTAGTCATGCACTAGCATTGCTTCACTTAGACTTATTTGGTCCAAGTAGGACAAGAAGTCTAGATGGACACTACTATGTGTGTGTCATAGTAGATGATTACTCACGCTACACATGGACATTGTTCTTAACACACAAAGACGATGCTCCATTAGCAATCGAAACCCTTATTAAGCAACTTGAAAACATTTATGAAGAAAATGTTAAAAGAATTAGAAGCGATAGAGGTGGAGAATTTAAAAATAAAGACGTAATCAAATTTTGAGAACTACATGGAATAAAACATGAATTCTCACCACCTAGAACACCACAACTCAATGGAGTTGTTGAACGTAAAAATAGAACGATTCAAGAAGTTGCTAGGACAATGCTGTGTGAAAATAAATTACCTAAATATTTATGGGCTGAAGCTGTTAGTTGTGCATGCTATATTATAAATAGGCTCACTATTAGAAAGAAATTAAATAAAACGCCTTATGAATTGCTAAACAATAGACAACCTAAGATAGATTATCTTAAAGTATTTGGATGTAAATGTTTTGTGCTGAACACTAAGGATAATCTAGATAAATTTGAACAAAAGTCTATTGAATGCATATTTGTTGGGTATTCAACTAACTCAAGATCATATAGGTGTTATAATCCTGCATCTAGAAAAATAATTGAATCCATACATGTGAAATTCAATGAAAATGCATGCTTTGAAGTTAGTGATAAACATCAACATAAACAAGAAACAAATGTTGAAAATATGTTTGATGATGATGTATTACTTGAGCCTGTACTTGATCATCTAGAACCAACTCCCCCTGAACAAGACATACATAAACCCTTAGATGAAATAAATCAAGAGACTCTGCAATTGGAAGATACAACTAATGATCCAAATACATATGATAACGTTCACACTAATGAAACATTTGAACAAGATGAGGGTGAACCTAGTCAATCTAGGAATTGGGGGCACCCTAAGAAAATTTATCATTGGGGATCCAAGTGCTGGGGTTAGAACACGTAGAAATATAAGTCAACTAGAAGGACATATCTTAATCTCGCAATTAGAACCTAAGAACGTAAAGGAAGCCTTAGGTGACATATCATGGATAGATGCTATGCATGAGGAATTAAATCAATTCACAAGTAACAACGTGTGGGACTTAGTACCTAAACCTGAAGACAAGTCTATCATAGGAACTAAATGGGTCTTTAGGAATAAAATGGATGAACAAGGAAATATTACAAGGAATAAGGCTAGACTAGTCGCACAAGGTTATAATCAACAAGAAGGAATAGATTACGAAGAAACCTTTGCACCCGTTGCACGACTAGAAGCAATTAGATTGTTACTTGCGATTGCAAGTCTAAGCAAAATTAGGCTCTTCCAAATGGATGTCAAGAGTGCGTTCTTGAATGGATACATCCAAGAAGAGGTGTTTGTCAAACAACCCCCTGGATTCGAAGATCCAAAGAATCCTAACCATGTTTATAAGTTTAAGAAATCTCTATATGGTTTAAAACAAGTTCCAAGAGCTTGGTATGATAGATTTGCAAACTTTCTTATTGCGAATAATTATCAAAGGGGGCCATCGACAACACATTATTCCTAAGAAGAAAAGGCAATGATTTGTTAATAGTTCAAATATACGTAGATGATATAATCTTTGGTTCAACCAACCCTACTTTAGTAAAAGACATCGAAGAATGTATGAAGTCAAAGTTTGAAATGTCAATGGTAGGAGAGTTGAATTATTTCTTAGGACTTCAAATCAAACAAACCCCTCAAGGAATTCACATTAGCCAACTTAAGTATGTCAATGATATGATTAAGAAGTTTGGCTTTGAAGATTTGAAACCTACAACTACCCCTATGAGTATTAGTACCAAACTTGATAAGGATGAAAATGGTAAACCTTTTGATGACACACTTTATAGGTCTATGATTGGCTCATTGTTATACTTAACTGCATCAAGACCTGATATTATGTTTAGTGTGTGTATATGTGCTATGTTTCAATCTTGTCCTAAGGTATCACATTACAATGCAGTGAAAAAGATCTTTAGATATCTTAAACATACACCTCACTAAAGACTGTGATATGATAGAAACGCTAAGTTGGAATTACACGCATATAGTGATGCTGATTATGGTGGTCGCAAGTTAGATAGAAAATCCACTAGCGGTACATGTCAATTCATAGGAACCAATTGGATCTCTTGGTTTTCTAAAAAGCAAGCTAGTGTAGCTCTTTCTACCACTGAAGCCGAGTATATCGCTTTAAGTTTATGTACGACCCAAATACTTTGGCTTAAACAGCAACTTAGTGATTTTGGCATTAAAATGAATAAGATTCCAATTTTCTACGATAGCACAAGTGTAATCAATCTTTCCCGGAATCCGGTGCTTCATTCTAAGGTCAAACACATTGAGGTGCGATACCACTTTCTTCGCGATCATGTTCAAAATGAGAATGTAGTGATAAATCATATAAGAACTGATCACCAAATAGCTGACATCTTCACCAAACCCCTTAATCAAGCCACTTTTGAAAACTTACAAGCCAAATTAGGCATGATGACTTATGATACCATTGCATAGTTCTATCTTTTGCATGATTTGCAAAATAAAGGGGGAGATAGAATAAGAACATGATTTTAGTTGGTAAGTCATGATGAATCATATGCTAAGTTTTAGTTGGTAATGGTATAAATTTTGGAGCATAGGTTAAGGGAGAGAGTATGAGTTGAGGGGGAGCGGCATACTATTTAAAAGTTGAAAACATAGTTGAAAACATTTGGTTAAACTTTTGGTTAAACATTTGGTAAAAATTTTGGTTATAAGTTGTGACATTAAAATCATGTTAGGTTATTTTGAAAATCATCCAAAAGGGGGAGAATGTTGAGAAATATGTTTGGATAATTTTCAAAGTCATGATTTTAAGTGATGAATACTTAAAAATGTCACACATGGTGTTATATGTGATTAAAAGTTGAAAAAGTTGAACAAGTTGACATCGATCTCTCAGGTTGTTGCACATCGATCGATCTATGTACATAGATCTCTCACATCGATCGATCCATGTAAGGCAAAAAAGTTTAAGACCTTTCTGTGAGACATCGATCTCTAAACCTGAGACACATCGATCGATCGATATACATTGAACTCTCACTTCGATCGATCGATGTAGGTCAGAGACAAAACCTGAATCTTTATGTGTGACATCGATCTATGAAGCTGAGGCACTTCGATAGATCTATGTCTAGAGTTTTTAGAAATAATTTTCTAAAATGTGATAAAATGGTTGTTTTCATTTGTACATGATTTATACATGCTCATTGTGTGCTTATTATGTGTTTTTGGTGATTATTATTGTCTTGTGACTAACGTGCCTTGGAAGTTTCTACAATTTACCAAAAAGGGCAAAATTGGTATTTTAAGTTTTGTAGGAACATCATATGGTGAAAAATATTTCAAGGGTGTATTATTATCTTGGAAAAGGTGGAATTGTGATTATTTCTGACCATCGGGGTCATTTCTGAAGTTTTCTCACACAAGGGGTATTTTGGTCATTTTACCCCCAAGGGTATTTTTGGTATTTTCACTCAAGGAATCTCTTGAGTATATTATTATCTTCATTCTGGAGCTGTGTTATTATTATTTTGAAGATTATATGGTGATCTTATATCTTATTCTCTCAACCGATGATATTATTGACTATAGCTGGATATGTGACGATTTGAGAAGTCACATTCTATTTTTTCTTGAAGACCCTCTTATATTTGTTATAAGAGGGTATTAATCATCATCTTTTAGAGATTACAAGGTGTCCTTGGTGCAAGATTCATCACAATATGTAAAGGAGAAGAAAGTAGGAATTTTGGAGTTATATGTTGACATAATCTTGTCAACACTTATTCATTATTTTTTATTCACAAAATTTGAGTTGGATACATACATACAACATCAAAAACGTCCATAAACAGGTGGAGAAGGTGGTGTACTCATTTTATGACTTTTGGACAAGTGGAAAATTCAAAAACAAGCTAGTTGGCAAAAGTTGCCAACTTGAAATTTCAAATTTGAATATAATGGAGACAAGGTTGTTGGAGATGATTATGGAGGTGGTTTAATTCAAAATTCTCAGCCATCACATGGTCTAAAAGTTGGAGAGAATATGACATCTATTCACACTATAAATAGGAGGCAAGGTGAAGAAGAGAAGACATACACTTGAAAGCAAAATTGAAGATTGTTGTCTTGCTATTCTCTTCTCATATTTTCGTTCATACTTTGTGTAGCTAAGGTGTTCCAAATTTTTTGTTGTCCAGCTACACTATACACACCTTCTTGGGTTGGATTTGTATGATTGATTAGCCAAATTTATAAGGCTACATCAATAGGTGGTAGATGTGTTGTAACCAAGAGTTGCATAGAGGTGATTATCCAAGTCTTGAATAGGGTTGGTGTATAACCCAAGGATCAAGCTTGGCTCTTGTTGTAAGGTGTTCATTTGATAGTGAAATCCAAGGAAAGGTGTTCCTTGGGACTGGAGTAGGTCACATTGACCGAACCAGGATAAATCCTCGGTGTTCTTCTCTTGTTTCTTTATTTCTATTTTCTGCCCGTTTTTGACTGCAGTTTTCATACAACTTCTCACAATTTGAAAAAATAGCTAAACATTTTCAAAATTCGTGATTTTTGGTGGAGTTATACTTCAGACTGTTATCTTTCATTTTCAACAAGCATCACTTGATTTGAGCAAGGGAAAGTTAGTCTTTCAGTCTTTGAAAGATAACTGCTCCAATCTAGATGCAATTTGACCAGTTTTGAGAAAACTTAAATTCTGTATTTTTCAAGAGTTGGTTAAGGTCAGGGCCTTTTGGAAACTTCATCTACACATCCTAAGGAGTGTTTTTATATAAAGATCAACCTTTTTGGTTGAGTATTCAAAGAGAAACACGTTTTGCAAAATCAGCAACATTCTGTCCAATTCTGTCCATATTGACCATCTGAATCTGTTTATTTATTTGAAGGGTCAAACGATCTTATTTTTATCTGATTTTTGGATAGAGTCTTTCTAACTCATTGAAGTTAAATTCTGGAAAGTTTCATAATTTTTGGAGTTGTGTACAATTATTTGTGAATTTTGGAAAAACGGGTTCTGAATTTGAGGTGGTTTCAGATTCTGTTTTCAAAAGGGATTTTAACAAAGGGTTGTAGTGTAATTTCCGCAAACCACTATTCACCCCCCTCTAGTGGTGTTTATTGCAGGTGCACAGTCCAACATTTGGTATCAGAGCCAGACCAACACCACTAAAAAGAAGCAAGATTCAACACCGTACAAACAAGACAAGGCTAAGAAGCAAGAAATCATAGTTGCCTGCTAATCCCAAATCAAGAAGGTTTGGAGCATTTGAACACTTCAAGAAGGTTTGGAGCATTTGTATTCACTTGATTAAAGATTCAAGGTATTCATCTAAAATCATACATCATGTCATCTATCTCTCATAAAGGAGCGTTCTCAAAGTCTACGAAAGAGGTAACATCTACTCCTGATTTTGATTCTGATAATGAGATGACTTTCGATGAAATGTATGATGAATTCATGAAAATGCATGCTCATTGTAAAAGGTTGTGAAAAGAGAAAAAGAAACTAATTGAAGAAAATGACAAGTTGAAGACAACCAACTTGGAACTTTCTAATCAATTTAGAGTCTTTCAAACAAGAGTCATCAAATGCTCTTGATTCATTAAAGACTAAAATTGAGTCATCTAGAAATAATGAACAAACCTTAAGAACCGAAAATAGTGCGTTGAAAACCAAGATGCATGATTATGAAAATGAAGTGTCTACACTTAAATCATGCAAACTAGGCTTAGAGAAAACCTTAGAACAGTTTAAATCCGGTACAAACATGTTAGACACACTCATCTCATCACAAAAGTATGGTAATGATAAAACCGGCTTAGGCTATAAAGAAGAAAATTGAAAAGTAAATAAAAAGACTAAGTTTGTTTCATCTGGTACAAAGTTGCCATATAATACAATAAAATCAACTTTGTCTGCTAAATCTTCTTCTACTCCTTCTTCTTCTTATTCAAAGATAAAGATGCAGCATGCACCCATAAAAACACACACGCATAACTATACATCTAGGCCAAACTTTGCATCTAGACAACCTAGAAATTATGCCTATATGTATACAAATGCAACGAGACATAATAAAATGCATTCAACATATTATAAACCTAAGTATAGGCAACACTCTTATAAGTCTTATAGAAATGCCTATGAACACACTTATACTGCGCCATATAAGAAACAAAATCGCATGCCTTATGCACATTATAAAATTCGGCCATCCTATAATGATTATCAACCATGGCACAACATGTATAACAATGCATCTTCACTTATGTGGAATAATCATGTATATGCTAATTCTTCTTATTTTCCAAATTATAACAATGCTACAAATGTGCCTAGAAGGTATATTCAAGTTTGGTTACCTAAGGGATATCTAAACAAGAATAGTGCCCCTAACATTCAAGGACCCAAATAAAGGGTACCTAAAACTTTGTCTCCATTGTAGGATAAACGCAAGGAATGCAAGAAGGAGGCAAAGTCAAAGAATCTAAAAACTAAATGGTTTTTAGATAGTGGATGTTCGAGGCATATGACGGGGAACCCCAAAATATTCATCGAATTAGAACATATCAAGGATGGAGGAAAAGTAACATTCGGTGACAAAAACAAAGGACAAGTTGTTGGAAAAGGAACAATTGGGGACCCTAACACATTTCAAATACGAAATGCGTTGTTAGTAAGTAATCTATCTTATAATTTACTTAGTATTTCTCAACTTATAGATTGTGGTTATAATGTCTCCTTTCTTCCCAATTCTTGTGATATAATAAATGAAAAAGGAGAAACGGTTTTAAAAGGAAATAGAGATGGTAATATTTATACTCTTACCTTAGATAACATGTTAGATGCTAAGGTTAAGTGTCTAATATCACATGACTTAGATGTAAATTTATGGCATAGAAGATTAGGCCATATAGGAATTTCAACTATTAACAAATTGTCTAAGAAGAATTTAATTAGAGGAATGCCTAAGTTAGACTTAGATAATTTTCAAATGTGTGAAACATGTATTAATGGAAAACACATTAAAGAAACCTTAAAACCGAAACATGAAGTGTGTACTAGTCATGCACTAGAATTGCTTCACTTAGACTTATTTGGTCCAAGTAGGACAAGAAGTCTAGGTGGAGACTACTATATGTGTGTCATAGTAGATGATTACTCACGCTACACATGGACATTGTTCTTAACACACAAAGACGATGCTCCATTAGCAATCGAAACCCTTATTAAGCAACTTGAAAACATTTATGAAGAAAATGTTAAAAGAATTAGAAGCGATAGAGGTGGAGAATTTAAAAATAAAGACGTAATCAAATTTTGTGAACTACATGGAATAAAACATGAATTCTCACCACCTAGAACACCACAACTCAATGGAGTTGTTGAACGTAAAAATAGAACGATTCAAGAAGTTGCTAGGACAATGCTGTGTGAAAATAAATTACCTAAATATTTATGGGCTGAAGCTGTTAGTTGTGCATGCTATATTATAAATAGGCTCACTATTAGAAAGAAATTAAATAAAACGCCTTATGAATTGCTAAATAATAGACAACCTAAGATAGATTATCTTAAAGTATTTGGATGTAAATGTTTTGTGATGAACACTAAGGATAATCTAGATAAATTTGAACAAAAGTCTATTGAATGCATATTTGTTGGGTATTCAACTAACTCAAGAGCATATAGGTGTTATAATCCTGCATCTAGAAAATAGTATGTTGAAGTCTAAGTTAGAAAGTTGTGAAAATGCGATAGTACGACTTAAATCTACTAAACTAAACTTAGAAAAAATGTTAGAACAATTTAAATCTGGTACAAACATGTTAGTTACACTTATATCATCTCAAAAATATGGAAACGATAAAATTGGATTAGGGTATAAAGAAGAAAATGCCAAAGTAGATAAAAAGACTAAGTTTGTTTTATCTAGTACGAAACTGCCATACAATACAACGAAATCAACTTTGCCTGCTACATCTTCTTCGACTCCTTCTTCTGTTTATTCTAAGGCAAAAATACAACATGCACCCACAAAAGCACACACATATCAACATGCTACTAGGAAAAATTTGCATCTAGACAACCTAGAAATTATGCCTATATGTATACAAATGCAACTAGACATAATAAAATGCATCCGACTTGTTATGAACCTAAATATAGGCAACATTCATATAAGACTTATAGAAATGCATATGAACACACATAGATAGCGCCATTCAAGAAATTCATTGAAAATGCATATTTTGAAGTTAGTGATAAAACTCAACAAAAACAAGAAAATAATGTTGAAAATATGTTTGATGATGATGATATATTACTTGAGCCTGTAATTGATCATCTAGAACCAACTTCCCCTGAACAAGACATACATGAACTCTTAAATGAAATAAATGAAGAGATTTTGCAATTGGAAGATAATACAACTAACTTACAAGATGATCCAATTTACAAAAATGTTCACATTAATGAAACCTTTGAACAAGATGAGGGTGAACTTATTCAAGGAATTAGTGGCACCTTAAAGAATTAATAATTGGGGATCCAAGTGTTGGGGTTAGAACATATAGAAATATAAGCCAACCTGAAGGACATAGCTTAATCTCACACTTAGAACTTAAGAATGTAAAGGAAGCCTTAGGTGATATATCTTAGATAGATGACATGCATGAGGAATTGAATCAACTTACGAGGAACAACGTGTGGGACATAGTACCTAAACCCAAAAATAAGTCTATAATAGGAACAACATGGGTGTTTAGGAATAAAATGGATGAAGAAGGAAACATCACACGAAATAAGGCTAGGCTAGTCGCACAAGGTTATAATCAACAAGAAGGAATAGATTATGGAGAAACCTTTGCACCCGTTGCACGACTAGAAGCAATTAGATTGTTACTTGCTATTGCAAGTCTAAGCAATATTAAACTCTTCCAAATGGATGTCAAGAGTGCGTTCTTGAATGGATACATCCAAGAAGAGGTGTTTGTCAAACAACCCCCCCGATTCGAAGATCCAAAGAATCCTAACCATGTTTACAAGCTTAAGAAAGCTCTATATGGTTTGAAACAAGCTCCAAGATCTTGGTATGATAGATTTGCAAATTTTCTTATTACAAATAATTATCAAAGGGGGACCATAGAGAACACATTATTCCTAAGAAGAAAAGATAATGACTTATTAATAGTTCAAATATATGTAGATGATATAATCTTTGGTTCAACCAAACCTACCTTAGTAAAAGACTTCGAAGAGTGTATGAAGTCAGAATTTGAAATGTCAATGGTAGGAGAGTTGAATTACTTCTTAGGACTTCAAGTTAAACAAACCCCTCAAGGAATTCACGTTAGCGAACTTAAGTATGTCAATGATATGATTAAGAAGTTTGGCTTTGAAGATTTGAAACCAACACCTACACCCATGAGTGTTAGCACCAAACTAGATAAGGATGGAAATGGTAAACATTTTGATGACACACTATATAGGTCTATGATTGACTCATTCTTATATGTAACCGCATCAAGACCTGACTTCATGTTTAGTGTGTGTATGTGTCCTAGGTTTCAATCTTGTCCTAAGATATCTCATTACAATGCAGTGAAAATGATCTTTAGATATCTTAAACACACACCTCACTTAGGACTTTGGTATGATAGAAACGCTAAGTTGGAATTGTATGCTTATAGCGATGCTGATTATGGTGGTTGCAAATTAGATAGAAAATCCACTAGTGGTACGTGTCAATTCATAGGAACCAACTTGATCTCTTGGTTTTCTAAAAAGCAAGCTAGTGTAGCTCTTTCTACCACCGAACCCGAGTATATAGCCTTAAGCTTATGCACTACTCAAATATTTTGGCTTAAACAACAACTTAGTGATTTTGGCATTAAAATGAATAAGATTCAAATGTTTTGTTATGGCACAAGTGCGATCAATCTTTCTCGGAATCCGGTGCTTCATTCTAAGTCCAAAAACATTGAGGTAAGATACCATTTCCTTCGAGATCATGTTCAAAATGAGGATATAGTTATAAACCATATAAGAACTGATCACCAAATAGCTGATATCTTCACCAAACCCCTTACTCAAGCCACTTTTGAAAACTTACGAGCCAAGTTAGGTATTATGACTTACGACACCATTGCATAGTTCTATCTTTTGTATGATTTACAAAATAAAGGGGAAGATAGAATAAGAACATGATTTTAGTTGGTAAGTCATTATTTGGTTGGTTGAATAATATGTTAAGTTTCAATTGGTATAAGTTTTGGAGCATAGGTTAAGGGGGAGAGTAGTTTTGGAGCATAGGTTAAGCGGGAGAGTATAATTTGAGGGGGAGCACATGAATGCATATGTTAAAAACATGAGAGAATTGAGAGTTTGAAAACAATTGGTATAGAATTGATGAAACAATTAATAATTGGTAAGGTTTTCAAAACAAATCAATTGGTAAATATGTGATAAACAATTGTGACATTAAAATCATGTTAAGTTATTTTGAAAATCATCCAAAAGGGGGATAATGTTGAGAAATATGTTTGGATAATTTTCAAGGACATGATTTTAAGTGGTGGATACTTAAAAATGTCACACATGTTGTTATAAATGATTAAGAGTTGAAAAAGTTAAGAAAAATGACATCGATCTCTCAGGTTGTTGCACTTTGATTGATCGATGTACTTTGATCCCTCGCATCGATCGATCTATGTAAGGTAGTGAAAGTTCAAGACCTTACTGTGAGACATCGATCTCTAAACCTGAGACACATCGATCGATCGATGTATACATCAAACCCTCACGTCAATCGATCGACGTAGGTTAGAGACAAACTCTGAAACTCACTGTGAGACATCGATCTCTGAAGCTGAGGCACTTCGATCGATCGATGTCTAGGGTTTTTAGAAATATTTTTCTAAAATGTGATAAAGTATTTTTTTTCATTTGTACATGTTTTATATATGTTCATTATGTAGATATTATGTGTTTTTGAATATTACAAATGACTTGTGATTAATGTGCCTTGGAAGTTTCTGCAACCTAACAAAAAGGACAAAATTGGTATTTTGAGTTTTGTAGGAACATGATATGGTGGAAATACTTCAAGGACTTATTATCATCATATTTATCATGACAAAGGTGTTATTATATTCATTTCTGACCATCCGGGTCATTTCTGGACTTTTCTCTCACCAGGGGCATTTTGGTAATTTTACCCTTGAGGGTATTTTTGGTATTTTCACTCAAGGAATCTCTTGAGTATATTCTTATCTTCATTATGGAGTTGATTTATGATTATCTTGAAGATTATACGGTGGTTTTATATTATTTTTCTCAAATGATGATATTATCGACGGTAGCGGGATATGTGACGAGTTGTGATATCACATTCTATTTCTTTCTTGAAGAATATCTTCTATATGTTATTGGAGTATATTTATCATCATATTACAGAAAATTTAATGGTGTAAAAGGTGTGGAAATGATCACAATATACAAGAAGAAATATTTGGAATTTTGGTGTTACATGTTGACATAATCTTGTCAACTATTATTTGTTGATTTCTTCTTCAAAAATCTGAGTTGATATGCATATATATATGTTGAAAAACGTGTATATTCAGATGGATATGATGGTATACTCATTTTATGGCTTGGTGACAAGTGGACCAACCAAAAAGAAGCTAGTTGGCAAAATTTGCCAACTGGGAAAATTCAAAAGAGGTGTCAACGGCTATGGCTGGTCTTGGCAGATTTTTTGAGTCAAAATGCAGCTCCCACGTGCCTATTCTTTTGCAAGGAGTTAAGGGTATCTTGGTGGTATTATCCCTTAGCATTATCTTCATTTTTCAAGCGAAATTCCAAGTCATTTTTGGTGATAAAATTCGGCCAACATAAGTGTTCCAAGGTGGACCAATCATTTTGCTTGATGTTACCAAGTGTACAAGGCCAACCAATGATGTGAAGACACTTAAGCATTGATGACGTAGATGGTGACACATTGGAGGTCTTATCTTCAAGATCCATTTCACACTATAAATAGAAGGCAAAGGATGAAGAAGAAGAATACACTTGAAGCTCACTTGAAAGCAATAGTAGATTTATCTAGCTATCTTCTTCTTGTCATTCTTGTTTCATTTTTTTAGCCAAGGTGTTCTTGTTGTATTTGTTGGAGAGCTAAAAGCCTCTTGAGCTTCATTTGTAAGATTGATTAGCCAATTCTATAAGGCTACATCAATAGGTGGTAGAGGTGTTGCAACTAAGTGTTGCATAGAATGTGTTCATCCAAGTCTTGAATAAGGTTGGTGTTTAACCCAAAGATCAAGCTTGGTTGTTGTTGTAATTTGGTTCATACCATAGTGAAATCCAAGGAAAGGTGTTCCTTGGGACTAGAACAGGTCACATTGACCGAACCAGGATAAATGCTCGGTGTTCTTATCTTGTTTCTACATTTCTGCATTCTGCCCATTTTCACTGCAGTTTTCACACAACTTCTCACGTTTTGAAAAAACTAGCTAAACACTTTTAAAATTCGTGATTTTTGGTGGAGTTATACTTAAGACTGTTAGCTTTCATTTGCAACAAGAATCACTTGATTTGAGCAAGGTAAAGTTAGTCTTTCAGGCTTTGCAAGATAACTGCTCCAATCTGGCTGCAATCTGACCAGTTTTGAGAAAACTTGAATTCTGTCTTAACCCAGAATTGTTTAAGGTCAAAGCCTTTTGGAATCATATACTAGACATCCTAAGTAGTGTTTTTACATAAAGTTCAATCTTTTTGGTTAAGTATTCAAAGAGAAACACGTTTTTCAATTTCAGCAACATTCAATTATGTCCAGATTGACAATTTGAATCTTTTTATTTGTTTGAAGGGCCAAACGATCTTATTTTTGCCTAATTTTTGGATAGAGTATTGTCAACACATTGAAGTTAAGTTCTAAAAATTTTCATAAATTTTGCAGTTGTGTACAAGGATTGTTGAATTTTTCAAAAACGGGTTATAAATCTGTGGTAGTCTCAGATTCTGTTTTCAAAGGGGATTTTTATCAAGGGTAGTAGTGTAATTTCCGTTAACCATTAGTCACCTTCCCTCTAAAGGTGTTTATTGCAGGTGCACGGTCCAACAATATTCTAAGTCTTCTTTGTGGGAAGACATCCCACATCAAACTTTACATCCTGCTCATGAACTCCATATTTGCTGCTCCAGTCAAATACAGAGAAATCAGCTAACCCTTCATTTCTTACCCCAAGAACATCACATATTTCTTGGATCGAGAAATTGATGGGTGCACCAGCAATGACAGTATGCAGAGTGAATGGCTGGGACTCAGATTATGGAGTAATCCATATGTTTATGTAAAACAGCATGGTGTGGTCTCGGGACAATTCCATCATATCACGTCTGGACCAGAGAGGCATCCATCCTTGATGATCAAGGAGGGTGATGGCTTGATTTGTGTTGTGTGCCTCTGTAAAGTCACTGACGTGGGTGAGTTTGAGAGGCACCACTTGTCTCTTCTTGCTACTCCATTCTTGGAAGAGAGGATGGGAGTAGCAAGATAAATGAGTACCTTTGGCCACATGAGGAGGTGGTTTAGTGGCATCAGAATCCAATTTTTTTCATCCAAGGAAAATTTTCCTTGGATAGCCCTTCGCGGATAGAGATGAGTTCTTGAGGTTCAACAATGCCAGTGGTTTGCTTGCATTTGTATCCCCTTTGAGTTTGCCTTGAAGGTCTTACGGAAGCCATCTTGAGGGTGAGGATTTGAGTTTTGAGAGTAGGAATGATGAGGGTGTTAGAAGTTTTGTGAGAAGAGTGGAAGAGAAGGATAGAATTTAAAGGAAAGGAAAGGAAAAGGAGAGGGAAGGGGTGTTTAATGAGATTAATGGTAAAGTGGAAAAGATGAAAGTGGGAGAGTGGAAGAGTTTGAAGAAGATGGGCAGTTGAGATGGAGAGATAGTGGGAGAGTGGGAGTAAAGTTTGAGTTAATGGAAGAAGATGAAAGGATGGGAGAGGAGGATGGATAAGGAAGAAGAAGATGAAAAGTGAAAGACTTGGGACGTGGAGGGAATGGGTCAGCTTGGGAGAGGACGTGGGAAGAGAGAAAGACAGCGGTGGTCAAATCCTGCAATTCATGCAAAAAGCTGAAGAGACGCCTGGTATGACAGCGGGGAACTAGGGTTTAGGCACATTATGTCACTTCAAACGACTTCATAATCTAGGATGAAGCGCCTGCAGTGCCATCGAACGGTTGTGGATAAGTAGCTTAAGCGTTTAAAGTCACTTCGAACGAGTGAATCATTTTGGATGAAGCGCTTGAATCCACTTCGAACGTGTGTTTTAAGAGACATAGAGCGCTTAATGTCACTTCTAACGAGTGACATCCTTAGCATCAGGCGCTTAATGTGACATTAAACGCCTGAACTAATTGTGATGAAGCGCCTCATGTATACTGACTTTGAAAATTTGAAAAATTTCTTGCTCAAACTTAGAATGGGTTGTTATCAACCCATGTTAAGCAACCACAACCTGCTTCTTATAGATGCAAAGACATCACTAGGCAAGGGTTTTGTGAATATGTCTGCTAATTGGTCACGTGTTGAAACAAATTTCACACTAACCAAGTTCTTTTGTACACAATCACGTATGAAATGATATCTCAATGCGCTTAGTCCAACTATGTTGGTGGGATTTTGTGCAATGTTGATACCAGACGTGTTATCACACAAAATAGGCACTTTAGAGAAGTGAATATTATAATCATTTAAAGTGTTTGTCATCCATAACAATTGTGCACAACAAGAGGCGGACGACACATATTCGGATTCTGCGGTAGAAAGAGAGACATAGTTTTGTTTCTTCGGGAAACAAGAAACAGACAATCACCGAGAAATTGACAAGTCCCAGATGTGCTCTTTCTATCAACAAGACTCCCCGCTTAATCGGAGTCACAATATCCTCTTAAATCAAAACATGCATTTTTAGGATAAAATAGGTCAAATTTCAAAGTACATCTAAGGTATCTAAAAATACGTTTTCACCGCAATTAGATGCATTTCTCTAGGGTCACTTTGGAATCTAGCACATAAGCACACTACATGTAAAATATCGGGTCTACTAGCAGTCAAATAAAGTAAACTACCTATAATGCCACGATACAAGGTTACCTCAATATGCTTTCCTATCTCATCCTTGTCAAGCTTGGCACTTGTGCTCATTGGGGTGTTTACTTCTCTTCCTTCACCAAAGTTGTACTTTTTGAGCAAGTCCTTTGTGTATTTGGTTTGAGAGATGTACACTCCTCCTTCGGTTTGCTTGATTTGTAGTCCAAGAAAGTAATTTAGCTCTCCCATTATGCTCATCTCGAATTCACCTTGCATTAAGCTAGCAAATTGCTCACAAAGACAATTGTTAGTAGCACCAAATATAATATCATCAACATATACTTGTACAATTAATTGATTTCTACCTTATTCTTTGATAAACAAAGTAGTGTCAACTTTACCCCTTGAGAATCCATTATTAAGAAGAAATGTACTTAACCTCTCATACCAAGCTCTTGGAGCTTGTTTAAGGCCATAAAGAGCCTTTTTAAGTTTGAAAACATGACGTGGTGAATCATGACATTCAAATCCGGAATGTTGTGCAACATACACTTCTTGAATAACACCATTCAAGAAGGCGGATTTAACATCTATTTGGTAAACTTTAAAATCTCTACAGCAAGCATATGCCAATAACATTCTAATGGCTTTCAGCCGTGCTACGGGTGCAAATGTCTCATCAAAATCAATACCTTCTTCTTGACGGTATCCTTGAGCAACTAATCTAGCTTTGTTTCTATTGACATTTTCTTGATCATCCATCTTGTTACGAAACACCCATTTAGTACCAATAATGGGATGATCAAGTGGTTTGGGAACCAACTCCCAAACATCACTTCTTTCAAATTGGTTTAATTCTTCTTGCATAGGCAAGATCCAATTTTCATCAAGAAGTGCATCTTTAACATTTTTAGTTTGTCTTCATGTGGTGATACCCCTATTTAAATCCCTTATGGCCAACTCGTGTGGGTGAGAAATTTTATGCTTGATTGATCTAGGAAGGTTGAAGACATCTCCTCCAACTTCCTCATGACCACTTTCCGGAAGTGACGTATCATCATCATTTAGATGATTTTCATTTTTCAGAATATGAGATGCATTTTTAACATTTTGTGTATCAACAAGATGAGTATGAGAAATATTTCTATTTGACTCACTAAATTCATGCACACTAGGTGGAGGAGTACCTTCAGTAGGTTCTACTCTCAAGTCAATGAAGATGTTCCCATTTCGAGACTAATCAACAATTTCTTGTTGATGAGCAAATATTGGAATGTTCTCAAGGATTTCTTATTGAGGAGCAACATCTTCATTTTCCTCACAATCCTCATTAAGTTTAGGTTTGTCATTAAGTGACTCGTTAAATTTAACATGGATTGATTCTTCCACCTTTTGACTTCTTTTGTTGAAAACACGAAATGCTTTACTATTTGAGGCATAACCTAAAAAGACACCTTTATTTGCTTTGAGGTCAAGTTTGTTCAAAGTGTCCTTAGTGTTAAGTATGAAAAACTTGCAACCAAACACTTTGAAATACCCAATATTGGGAACTTTACCATTCCAAAGCTCATAAGGTGTCACATTTAGGTAAGGTCTCAAATATACACGATTTCTCACATGGCAACCGGCATTTGCCGCTTCGGCCCAAAAATACTTGTGCAAGCCGAACTCATTTAACATTGCTATACACATTTCTTGTAAAGTTCTATTCTTTCGTTTGGCTACACCATTTTGTTGTAGAGTTATAGGAGCCGAAAGGTCATGTGAGTATCCTTTGGATTCACAAAACCTTTCAAACTCACCGTCACGATCACTTCGGACGGTTTTAATGGTGTCACCCATGTGATTTTCCAATTGTCTACTCAAATTCATAAACTCACTACATGCATCATTTTTCTTAGCAAGAAACATCACCCATGTATAACGAGTATAGTCATCTACTACCACGAAGGTATAATGTTTATCACCCAAAATTTTTGTTCCAACATCCTCATACAAATCCACATGTAGTAATTGTAGGGGTTTGGAGGTGGACATATTTTGTTTTTAGTTTAAAGCTTGTTTTCATAAGCTTTGCCTTTTGACAAGTGTCGCACAAGTCATGGTTTTCGAAACTCATTTTTGGAAGGCCTCGAACCTTATTGTTTTCGCAAATAAATTTGAATGTTTTGAAACATACGTGTCCGAGACATATATGCCATAGTTGCGTCAAATCATTTTTAGCAGCTAGTCAAGATACATTTTGAGAAACCAAATCATTGATGCTAAATTTGTAAATGTTTTGGAATCTCAAAGCCTCAAATAATATTGTATTATCCTTTTTCACAACACACTTTGTTTTCAAAAACGTAACTTCATAATTAGCATCACATAGTTGACTGACACTTATCAAGTTAAACTTTAATCCTACAACATATAGAACATCACTGAGAGAAGGAACTGTTACCCACAATACCATGTCCTTTGATTTGGCCTTTGCTACCTCTAAAGTGGACAACTCCTCTATCTTGCATAGTGAGTCTATGGAAGATACTTTTGTCTCCTGTCATATGGTTGGAACACACATTGTCTACAACCCATTTGACCTTCTTGTCGTTGCTTTCTCCATTTAGTGCTAGGGCCTGCAAATGAACCATATGATATTGGTACCCTTTTTATTTTGGGTCCTTGAAGGTTAGTTACCTTCACTTCGTCTTTCGGCATCCACACAAGATTCTTATTATTTTTGGCTCTACATACGTTTTCTACATGGCCTTTTCTATTACAATAAAAACATGTAGGAGTGGGTTTGTGTGGATGTGTATGCTTGTGCATTGGCACATTTTGTGATTCCCTTTTTGGGACAACATTCCTTGGAATCAAGGAAGATTTATGTTTCACGGATTCAACAAAAGGCTTTGGCACCTTTGTTGAGTTTTCCTTTCCCTTAGGCATGTGCCTTTGCTTCTTCAAGGAGGTTTTAGACTCCTTGACAATTGGTGCTTGTTCTTTTAGTTTACCCTTCTTGGATGCATACATGGCACTAGGTTTGATTTTATTTTTGTGTTGTGTAGATGCATCCTTTTTAGCACCATCCTTTTGAAGAATTTTCTTCTTCAAGAAGCTTTGAGAAGATGAGCTTGACTTCATCAAGTCATGCTTCTCATTAAGTGCAATCACATGCATGGTTAGTAAAACGTCATGCTCAAGTTGCAATGCAATGTGATTTTATAACGTGTCATTATATTCATTTAAGCATGCTCTAAAATCCTTTTTGACTCGTTTATATTTCATGTCTAGAAAATCATTTTCTTGCACTAAATCATCTCTTTCATCTATCAATCTATAATGAGATGAAATATTGCATACCTTCATGTCGTCGTCAATGGTCATAAGTGCGTAGAATTCCTTGTCAAGATCGTCATTGATGACCCCCATGAGAGCTAGGTCATCATTGTCGCCATTGTTACTCTCGGATCTGGAAAGAATGCTCTCCCAATGGGCTACCTCCGCTTGTAAAGCCTTCTTCCTTTGGTAGATGGCTTTCTTGTCTTTGAATTGCGGTTCCTTCACCCGACAATCTTTCATGAAGTGACCAAACTTCCCACATGTATAGCATTTGTTGTCTTGGTCCTTCACCTTGTCTTTGGAGAACTTTTCCTTGATGAACCTTTTAGCTTCATCCTCATTCATTCTTACGAATCGTCTAAATCTTCGGACAAGGAGTCCGACTTCATCATCCGACTCTTCCGATTTGCATGTGAGAGCATTTGACGAACTTCGTATAGGATCATTTTTCTCTTGAGCTTCAAGGTGAATCTCATAAGTAATAAAATTACCGTAAAGCTCATCCAAAGTAAGAGATCCTTCGACTCTTCAATGGCCGTGACCTTTGCGTTCCATTCTCTTCCTAGACTATTTAGGAAGCAATGGTTGAGATCCTCTTGTTCAATCTTTTTGCCAACCGCCATGAGTAGGTTGACAAGCTTGGTGAATATTTGGATAGGCTCTTCAATCTTCTCACATTTGGGGACATTGAAATTGTAAAATTGTTTAATAAGTTGTCTCCTCTTGGCCTTTCTCACTTGAGATGTTCCTTTATGGATCATCTCCAACTTTGTCCAAGCTTCGTGTGCGGATTGGACTCCTTAGATTTGAGCTCTCTCATTTGGTGAAAGAGATCTATTCAAAATAGCAAGAACTTTGCTATTTTTGCAAATTGTAACTCCTCTTCCGGAGTAGGATCATCAACATCAAAAGGAATGGTGGAACCTTTTGATACCTCTCTCCATATTCGGTACCCACAAGAACGTAAATATGTTTCCATGTTGGACTTCCATAGTGGATAGTTTAGAGGATCAAACATGGGGACTTTGAAATGGACACTAGAAATGGAATGGAGTGGTAATTCTTGCCTTCTTCTTCTTGAAGCATCATCACTAGGGGAACTAGCATCTTCAAAACTAAAGGGATCCATACTTTAAGATCAAATCTTGCTATTTGAACTCAAATACTCAAGATTAGGCTCTGATACCAATTGTTAGGTCTCTAGAACACACTAGAAGGGGGTTAGTGTATTCACCAAATATGGGTATTTTCTTGGATGTTTTTCGTTTTTGAGTGCAAACCAATACTTGGATGTGTTCTTGAAATCAATGAAACTTGCGGAAGAATAAAGAACACAATATGTATAGAGGTTAAAGTCAAAATGGCTCTACTCTTCAACCTTCTTGATTTTTCACAAGAAGGATTTTGAATGGGGATTTTTATTTCTTCTATGGGAAACAACAATCAAAAACAAAATCCAAATACAATGGAAAAACTAGGTCACACGCCTACCACAACCAAGAAAACCAACCCCTTAAAGTTTAGCCTCGAAAGAACTTCTTTCCCCTCAAAGAATTCTTATAGGGAGTATAGTGCACCACCACACTATCAACTAACCCTCTAAGGTCTGGATTTCTTAAAACAAGAAGCGCCCTAGCTTCTTGACCAACAAGCTACTCAGCCTCTCACAATCTTTACTCACCAAGAAGAAGACTCTTCTTCTTCTTCTTCTTTACAAACACAACTCTCAACAATAAAATAAAATATACAATGTTTATAACTATTTTGAGACCTTAAACTTTGAGAGAAAACATGAGAGCTTGAAGATAGAAAGTTGGAGGAAGAAGAAAATAAAACCCTTGTTTTATCTCCCTTGAATCTTCCAGCCATTGGAGCCCTTGGCAGGAGCCAATAATGAGCTTTGACTTCTTGTGATGGCATGTCCTCATCATTGAAGATCTTCTCTTGGATAGATGACAAACTTCTTGAGGAAGCTTCTTGTTGAAAGCTTAAAGAGGAAAGATGACTTCTCCAAGAAAGAGAGAGAACCTGTAAAATCGCACTAAAAGGGAGGGCACAAACTGCCAAGTAAACGTTAGAAAATGCAGCATAAGGCATTTGTAACATAAGTAACACAAAGCGCCGTAAGTGATTATTGAACAGGCGTTCAATGTGACATGGAGCGCTTAATGTATTTTTGAACAGGCGTTTGATGTAACATTGAGAGCCTTATGTGGGCAAAATAACTCGTTCGAAGTCACATGAAGCGCCTTATCTCAGCCTTCATACTTGTTCAAAGTAATTCTGACTTTTTCCAAAAAGCAACTTGATGTACGTGTCCATTTTGAGGGAAAAAGTTCTTTTGACTTTGTAATACACATGAAGCGCCTTGTTAAGCATTCAAAGTGTACTGTTTTACACATTGACACATGAAGCGCCTAATGTAGGCGTTCAAAGTGTACTGAAATCCAAGCATTTCGCATGAAGCGCCTTATGTAGGCGTTCGAAGTGTACTGGTCTCCAGAACCTTTACATTAGGCGCCTTATGTAGGCGTTCGAAGTGTACTGACTTTTAGACACTTCACATTAGGCGCCTTATGTAGGTGTTCGAAGTGTCAATTGTACAAGCCATCAAAACTTAACATATTCTAACACCCAATCGACGGTCAAATGTGCCTGAGCGCTCTATATACCAAAACGCCAATATGCTAGGACGACTCGTTTGTTTGGAACCAATCTAGCTTAACGATATATTTCCCATGGTCCAAAAGTTAGCTAAAATTATAAAAAGGGCCAAAATTACTAAAATTACCAAAATTCCCACAACTGCCTCGGCCATATGTATACATATTGCTGCAATTATGTTTCTTCTTCTTTTTTTCGGCCTTAACTATACACAGCTCCTAAATTTCGTAACTCCAAACATTTACTTTTATACAACCAAAACATGTCTAAATTCATAGTGTATAACTCTTGTATGTATATGAAAATGGTAGGAATTTCTTGTACTCAAATAACCCCTGGGCCGACCGTTAGTTAGCAAATACCCCTTATGTTTATATATACTAAAAAAACTCGGCCAGTTTATACAAAGTGCACCATGTACATATATATAAAACACACATATATTATATTCATTTACTACTTGCAAAATCATATTCCCCTTCTGAAAATATCTTCGGCCAGTACTCCCAAAAATTCCAACAGCAAATATAATTTTTTTACATTCCAAACTTACAACTTCATTCATGCATAATCCTACATATATCGAATACCATATGTGTGTCTATATATATATATATATATATATATATATATATATATGTATATGTATATATATATATGTATATATATATATATATATGTATCTATATATATATATGTATGTATCTATATATGTATGTATGTATGTATGTATATATATATATATATGTATGTATGTATATATATATATATATGTATGTATGTATGTATATATATATATATTATATATATATAAGAAATCATACATCTTTTATTCATACACACAGGCGATGTCTTTGTCCAACTTACTGAGACTTTTCGGCCTTAATTCCTTGGCCATTCAAAGTTTTCAATTTGTATATGCATAGATATACAATCGGCCGATCATAGATATATACACACATTCGTTTATATACAGAGCGGGTTGTACATTCATCTATGCATTCACATATACTTATGTATGATCTATGATTTGATACAATAATAACAACACGGATTTCATAAATGCATATAAGTACCAAAAGGATACTTACATTAGTCCGTTTATGCTATATCGTATTCACGACTCTAGGATTTCTTTTGGAATAAAATTCCTTTTGTTTCTTCCTAATGGTGCTGTTGATCATTTGAGGAGGGAAGATGGCTATCAAGAATTTTTGTTTTTCCCTTGCAAATTAACAGCGGCCAGTTGCATGATGAGGACAAAATATGACTACTGTAGGCTTCCTTTTTTTTTTCTCTCCAAATTAGCCCCTACAGCTGTGCTCCTGAATGCTGGAAACTTAAGATATTTGAGTGCGATTAGGCCAGATGTAACATATGGTGTTAAGATGTAACATATGGTGTTGGAAACTTAAGATGTAACATATGGTGTTGGACTTATCAGTCGTTTCATGGAGTCACCGCGTTAATCACACTTACAATTAGCTAAACGGATTTTGAGATATATCAGAGGTACAAAAACTCATGGTATATTCTATTCTTGTGCTAATGATATTTCTCTTCTAGGGTACACAGACAGTGATTGGGTTGATGACTCCATAGAAAGAAAAAGCACATCAGGTTATGCATTTTTCTTGGGATCCGTCATGTTTCCATGGTCTACAGAGAAACAACAAGTCGTGGCTTTATCTACAACTGAAGCAGAGTATATAGCAGCATCAAACAGTGCTACACAAGCATTATGGCTTAGACAAATTCTTGGTTTTCTACATCATGAACAAGATGAACCAACATATATTTATTACGATAACAAATCAGCAATTGAGTTATCAAAGAATCCAGTATGTCATGGGCGACGCAAACACATCGATATCAAGTTTCACTTCATTCGTGACCTAGTTCGTGAAAAAGAGATTGCTAAGAACAAGTTGCAGATATTTTTACAAAGCCATTGAAGATGGAGTTATTTTTCAAACTGAAGAAAATACTTGGAATGATCAAGTCTGAAGATGTTGATTTAAAGGAGGCAATGTAGAATTAAATCAAATGGGAACACACATTAGCCAACAATGTGTGGACATGATTTTTATTTTTCAAATGGTAGGCAGCAATTTCAACTTTGTTTATTTTGTTCACATAGCTTTTACCAACTTTGCATATTTTGTTCACATAGCTTTTATATAAAAACATGTGTAATATTTGCCTACAAATAGACTAGTTTCTTCAACATTGTAACACACCTCCAAACACAATTCTAAGACTCCAAAACAGGAGCATTGTGTATTGAGCAAATCTTCGTGTTCTTCTATTCTTCTTTCTTTCAATTTCTTAGATCTTTATAAATTTAAGTTCCTTCAAATTGGTATCGGAGCTTGTTTACGGCGAATTACAATAAATACATCGTGTACGTAGTTTTCGTCTAAGGAAGTCAGATTTTAAGTGGGACCGTATGTGACCCCTCTGCTAAACTTAGAATTTTACGTGGAATGGTAATACTGTCTAGGAGGTCATTGTGATCTTTCTTGGGTTCACTTCGTTTTTATAAATGGATGGAGAAGGAGTTATCCAACCTTGTCTTGTTTTTATCTTTGATGGTAAAAACAATTTTGATCAATGGATTATACTTATGAGAGATATTTTGAAGTTATCGGCATATGGGATGTCATAGAAAATGGATTTAACATTCCCGATGCAAGCAAAAAATTAAATGATGAGGAGACCAAAGCTTTTGGAGATAAAGCGGAGGCAAGATCGTTTAGCTCGACATTGTCTTAACAACTGAGTCGAGCTATCGATCTTAAACAAATTTATGAATACCAAATATGCAAAAGAGGCTTGGAAAATTCTTGTGAATATTAATAGAGGAAGTAATGAAGTTAAAAAGGTTTGCTTATAAGAATTTCGGAGACAATTTGAAATGGCTCAAATGAAAACAAACGAGTCTGTTGCAGATTTCATATCCAATGTACGAGATATCGGTGGAAAAATAAACCTAACGGTAAAGTTGTCACCGAAGCCCACCTTGTCCAGAAAATTCTCAGATCTTTGACTCACAAGTTTCACATGACAAAACTAGTCATTGAAGCTACCAAGGATCTTGACGAAATGACTATTGATCAATTGGAAGGTGAGTTACTGTAGCGCCCCGGCCCGATACTGGACATCGGTATCAGTGCACCCGCCGTAGCCTACTACGAGAACTACGAAGCGTCAAAGCAGATCAAGCATACGTCATTCATGACGTAAGATAAATCAGCGGAAACGACGTAGAATTAAAACTTCAATAACAATAATCTCCCAAATGAAGCACAGTGGAAATAAGACGTGTCAGGAAGAGTGTCTAAAGTATCCTTTAATACAAAGTTTTAACAGTGAATCCCTCAACTAAAGGATAAGGACTGTAAGCCTGTCCATTTTAGTGACTATCGCCCCAATAAGCCCACTCGCTGATATCTTCTACAAAAATCATTTTGTACTTTGGCTCACCTGAAAAGCAAATAGAGTAATTGTTCTGACCGAAAACATTGCCAGCAAGTAACCCGTCTATACATCTTACGGGACCACACACGACGAGTCACCAGTATATAAATCAATGCCCAAAATAAGGTGCTCGAGTTGGCAAATAACATCTCTATAACAATTCATCAAATCCAAATAAGCCACATAATTGACGCATAAAATGAAACCGACACATATAGAGCCAAATGTACTACCTAAACAGAACATAGGCTAGTAACATTTCTTGCATGTCAAATCTTGTGTTTCGTGTAACATGATGCATGTACTTCTTCAAAACCACACACCACACCCATGCATATGTCTTCTTTCGTAAACATGTCATGCGTGTCATTTCACAAAACTTTTCATAATACTTCTTATCATATTCTTCGTGTAGCAGAACTTTATACCCTGTGGGTGATCAGTCCACAGCAAACAGAACTTTATACCCCGTGTTGAAAGGTCCACGGCCCCATAACATATAACTTTATACCCCATGCTGAAAGGTCCACGGCCCCATTACATATATCATATATCCGTGCTGATAGGTCTACGGCCTCACAAAATAACTTTATATTCTATGCTGATAGGTCCACGGCCCCATAAAATACTTTATACCCTGCTGTTGATTCACAGATCACGCTTTTATACCCTGCTTTCGCAGGCATGACTTTTATACCCTGCGATCAACCAGCAGCCATAGTTGCTTTTCGAAAACTTTAATATTCTTTTCAAACTCGTATTCTTTTCGCAAAACGAAACTCATGTTGCAATGCAAAGTGTTCATGTCATGATGCAGAATGCTCATGAAACATCATATCAAACATGTAAACATGCATACACACTTTACATATCAAGTACAAAGTCCTGAAGCTTAAGCACACCATGCTCGTACCTTTTGTTGCTCTTTAGTATTACAAAAATCATATCGAGTTCACACTTGACCTTGCTCAATCATACTTCCTCAAGCACACCTTATTCGTACCATTTTATGCCCTTTCATATTGCTAACTCACTTCGAATTCATACCTAACTTTATTCGTTCACACTTAATGTGTACAACTCAAGTATACCTCATTCATACCACTTCAAGCCCTTTCATATTGCTAACTCACTTCGAATTCATACCTAACTTTATTCATTCACACTTAATGTTTACAACTCAAGTATACCTCATTTATACCACTTCATGCCCTTTCGTATCGTAAATTCACTTCGAATTCATACTTTACTTTACTCATTCACACTTAATGTTTACAACTCAAGCACACTTCAGAAACACTTGTATTTTATAAGCAATGGAAGAGAATAAAGGTATCTCACACACATGGAGCGTTTAATAGGTCAAAAGGACTTTCCAATATACTTGGAACGCTACTTGAGGCGCCTAAAGTGACATGAGACGCCTATACTAGGCGCCTACATGAAGCGCCTTATGTGACATGAAGCGCCTAATGTAGGTGTTCAAAATGTGCGGGGATGAACTGGGACACATTGAACGCCTACATTAGGCGCCTAATATGACTTAGAGCGCCTAATGTAGGTGTTCGAAGTGTTCTGACGGTTCAGAACTGCAGTTTTTCTGCAGTAACTTCTTCCCATCTCCTTCCTCCTTCAACCCTTTCATGTTGACACTTTAAGATCCATCTTAGCACCTAGATTCATCATGCTTAACACACAACTAACATGAGTTGATTCTTAAACCCGTAAACTAGTTTCCATCCTAGCCTTCTATCACCCACATTTCCAATCTATCTCTTCAAGCTTCCCAACACAACAAGTCTACAACAATGTCATCCTTAATCCTTCAACCTTCTGCAAATACACTCAAAACACTTAGGATGTACTTAATGAACTCAAGAACTTATACCAAAACAATGAACACATTACGGATAACACTTTTATGGACAAATTATCAACAAACATCACAACATAACCATTTTCAGGAATTGGCACAAAGAACATGACTATACATCATCAACAACAACAACAATTACATATAGTAAAGCATTTTACATAAACAAACCAAAGCTACTAATGTGTGATCCAAGTTTTCTCTTTGTAAGAACATAGGGCCTAAGATATCAAAATTTGTATAAAGCGTATAGAAAGATTACTTGCCTTTGTTTCTAGATAGTCTTACGAGTGTACTGCAGGATTTCGGAAAAGGTTGAACCTAGATTGACCGCTCTTTCTTCCTTTTCTTCTTCTCTTCCTCTTCTTTCTCTTTTCTCTTCCTTCTCTCTCTTTCTCTAGCCGAATTCTCCCCCCTCCTCTATTTGCAACCGACCCTCTAGTGGTTTAATGGTCTAAGGGATGTTATGCTCTCTTTGTGTAACTTCCCTTGTATTTAATTATGGAGGGGCAGTTTTGGTGTTTTGGCTAACTTTCTTAATTCTAACTTTTCAATTATTTTTATCACTTATAATTTATTCAACTAATCCTCATAACATATGAAATTAATATAATTGCATTTTAGGTTGCTTGCTAATTATTCAATATCGGACCCGAAAATTACGGGGTATGACAGTTACTATCTTATTAAATCTCACCAGATCAGTAGTCTGTTGGTATTATAGAGAAAGCATTACAAGTTCAGACAATTGTTTCAAAAGAACAAGGGTTGTCTAAAAACCATGCTAAATCTAGGTAGCGCAGTCAAAATTTTGGAGATAGAGGATGAGGCCAAAGAAGAGGTCGTGGTAGAGGTAATTTTAATTACCAGCGAAATACTCGTGCTTTTGTTAGGTATAATCAGAATAACAATTTTCAAAAGGATAAATCAAAAATTCAATGCTTTAATTGCAAAAAGTTTGGACATTTTCAAAGTCATTGTTGATATAAGAATAGTCCAAAAACGCATGCGAAAGTGGCTGAAAATGACAACATAAGTCTCGAGACTTTGTTTTTGGCTGATTCGAGTCTTGCAATTAAAACAAAAAATGAATGGCCTTTTGGATTCTTATTGCAACAATCATATGTGTGGAGATAAAGAAATGTTTACAGATTTGGATACTTCTATGAAAACTACTAAGAAATTTGGAAATAATTCTGAAGTACATGTTCTTGGTAAAGGAAAGATTGCCATTAGTTTGAAAGATGGTTCTTCTAACTTTATCTCTGATGTATTCTATGTACCAAGTTTACATCACAATTTACCAAGCATTGGACAGTTATTTCTGAAAGGCTATGGCATAGTCTTCGATTATGGAGTTTGCACAATAAGTGATCCGAAGAGAGAACTGATTGCAAAGGTAAACATGAATAATACTCGTTTGTTTCTACTGTCAATCAACTATGGCAGTTTACCTTGCTTTAGTTCTATGACATATGATGATACATGGCAATGGCATCTAAGATTTGGGCACTTGAATTTCAGAAGTTTGAAGTTTCTTGTCAGAAATAAATCTGTTTTAGGATTGCCAAATATTGATTTTCCACAGAAAGTTTGTGAGTCATGTACATTGGGAAAGCAACACAGATTTCCGTTTCCAAAGAATAAGGCCCGGAGGGCGAGTACACCACTAGAGTTGATACATTCAGATGTGTGCTACGTAGAAGTACCTACAAATGGTGGTTGTACGTATTTTATAACTTTTATTGATGATTTTAGTCAGAAAGCATGGGTGTATTTTCTTAGAAAAAAATCTGACGCACGTGACACGTTTAAAATTTTCAAAGTGTACATTAAAAAACAAAGTGTTTTTGTGATCAAAACTTTGAGAATAGACAGAGGAACTGAGTATACTGTCTGTGATGATTATCTGGAGAGAATGGGCATTAAGCATCAAATGACAGCGAGATATACACCTCAACAAAATAGGGTGCTAGAACGGGAAAATACAACAGTTATGGACATGGTAAGACCAATGATGCACTCAAAGAATCTACAAAATCATTTTGGACCGAGGCCGTTGCTTGTGATGTCTATGTCTTGAAAAGGTGTCCTACTGGGAGTATTGCAGAAAGAAAAACTCCTTACCAGGTATGGACAGGTCGGAAACCAAATATTGGACATTTGAAAGTATTTGGTTGTATTGCTTATGCTCATGTTCTAGATGTTTTAAGGAAGAAATTAGATGATAAATCTGAAAAATGTGTTTTTATTGGATATTCTCATGAAACAAAAGGATATAAACTTCATAATCCTATTACCAGAATAGTTGTTGTGAGTCGAGATGTAATTTTTGAAGAGATGGAGGCTTGGGATTGGCTTGAGAAAATAGAAAATTCTTCATTTTATCCAATTGTTGGTTCTCATATACAGAAACCAGAACCACCAATAGAGGATATTGTGTCTACACAATTATCGAGTCACCCACAATGAGAGAGGCGATTACCAGCCAAATTGCAGGATTATGAAATTGGTAATGACAATGAATTATCGATGAAGAAGTTGTGAATTTTGCATTATTTGCATATTATGATCCAGTGATATTTGAAGAAGCTTTCAAAAATGATAATTGGATTCATGTCATGGATCAGGAGATTCATGCTATTGAGAAAAATAATACATGGGAATTGACAACTCTTCCACAAGGGAAAAAATCCGTTGGAGTCAAATGGGTGTACAAGACAAAATACAAAGCTAATGGAGAGATTGATCGTTTTAAAGCAAGACTTGTTGCAAAAGGATACAAACAAAAGGCAGGTATTGATTATTTTGAGGTCTTTGCTCCTGTTGCTAGACTTGACACAGTTCGTATAGTTATTTCTATTGCCGCACAAAATGCATGGAAGAATTACCAAATGGATGTTAAATCTACTTTATTAAACGGAGTTCTGGAAGAGGAAGTTTATGTTGATCAACCGATGGATATGTTGTCAAAGGACAAGAAAATAAGGTATACCGGTCAAAAAGAGATTTGTACGGGCTCAAGCAAGATCCACGAGCATGGTATACTCGTATCGATTCGTATTTCACCGAACATGGTTTTCAAAAATGTCCATATGAGCATACTTTATATGTGAAATATTCTGATCGAGGAGATATTGTTATCGTATGTTTATATGTTGATGGCCTTATTTTTACCAGTAACAATGCTAAAATGATTTCTGAGTTCAGGGAGGCTATGATTAATTATTTTGAAGTAACAGATCTTGGTCTAATGTCTTAGTTTCTTGGTTTGCAAGTTTATCAAATAGACAGTGGAATATTCATTTCACAGAAGAAATATGCTGGTGATATTCTAAAAAATTTAAGATAGAATTTGCAAAACCCATCCTAACACCAGTTGAAGAAAAGTTGAAGTTAACAAAAGATGCTACCGCTGAGCTTGTTGATCCTACATACTTCCGAATACTGGTTGGAAACTTAAGATATTTGACTGCGACTAGGGTCCTGCGTGTTCTCATGGTCTTCAAAGAAACAACAAATCGTGGCTTTATCTACAGATGAAGCAGAGTATATACCAGCATCAAACAGTGGTACACAAGCGCTATGGCTTAGATGAATTCTTGGTTTTCTACATCATGAACAAGATAAACCAACAAATATTTATTGCGAATAAATCAGCAATTGAGTTATCAAAGAATCCAGTATTTCATGGACGACGCAAACACATCGATATCAAGTTTCACTTCATTTGTGACCTAGTTCGTGAAAAAGAGATTGGTATTGATTATTGTCCAACTGAAGAACAAGTTGCAAATATTTTTACAAATCCATTGAAGATGGAGTTATTTTTCAAACTGAATAAAATACTTGGAATGATCAAGTCTGAAGATGTTGATTTGAGGGAGGCAATATAGAATTAAATCAAATGGGAACACACATTAGTCAACAATGTGTGAACATGATTTTTATGTTTCAAATGGTAGGTAGCAATTTCAACTTTGTTTATTTTGTTCACATAGCTTTTACCAACTTTGCATATTTTGTTCACGTAGCTTTTATATATAAACATGTGTAATTTTTGCCTATAAATAGGCTAGTTTCTTAAACATTGTAACACACCTTCAAACACAATTCTAAGACTCCAAAACAGGAGCATTGTGTATTGAGCAAAGTTTTGTGTTCTTCTATTCTTCCTTCTTTCAATTTCTTAGATATTTATCAATTTAAGTTACTTCACTTTTGTTATTGACTTTCGGCTTGCATCAAACATCTTGGCTTGTCACGCTGGCCTTCTTTACGTATAAGAAGCGTCCTTTCCAGTTTTTGGTGGAATACAGCAGGTTCTCGACCAACTCGAGCTCCTTTTTTCATGGTCTGCTAGCTGAAGTAGAAACAATTTTCAGAGGACTAACATGTAAAAATTACCCTGAATTTTTTTTTTTTGATGCTAACCTGAATGGCTCAAAGAAAGATAAGGTAGTTAGAAATGGTTCAGAGGATATTGGGCATTATTTGTGGGAGTCAAAGCGATATTACATCAAGATCATCTTTGAAGGGTTGGAGATGGACAAGTTGAAGCCTTCTCTAAGGTATTCGTCATATACAGCATTGTACCCCTGAGGTGGGTCATAAATTGTCCTACCATATGGGAAAAAAATTGGGTCAAACCTTGCGCAGTCTATTTGGTAAACCTCATATATGCACACCTTGTTAGCTCGTTCCAGGTGCAGAAGCTATGTTGAACTAACCTACAATCAACACCTCTACCTACGACATTGAAGGAAAGGGTAGAATGATCTATGGTACGGAAAACAAAGAAAATAACAAGTTGCTGCTCGGAAGGGTTCCTTGGGACACCGTCAACGACACTACCGCAGAAGCAGCGCCATCAGACCCATCAACGTTACTAGGCCTAAAAGTAGCAAAATTCCATCATTCTCTGCCTCTTAGCAGAGCGTGCCATCAGAATCAGTTTTCTCTGAGGAGGGGTTAGACTTATACCTACCCTTATACCATCGGCGTAGGACGCCTCTTCGAAGACATTTTAAGAATCAAAAGAGAATGAAGGCATGATCAAATAGTGAAAGGATGTGGAGAAAGAAGAAAATTACTTGGTTAGTTGAGCTAAGGAGGCGAAGTTGGAGAAAGGAAGTTGACGAAAAAAGAGTTGAATCAGAGGTTGTAGAAAAACAGTGGGAAAGACGAATAAAAAGATGGAAAAGAAAGAAAATTACAGAAAATAAATCTGAAGAAGGAAAAGAAAAGAAAGAGAAGGCAGGTATTTTAATCAAAATTAGAACTCCCGCCTCTCATAATTTAAAAGCACAGTGAACGTTGCGCGAGCGGTTCAATTTCTACATCCATAACCGCCCCAAAAACTATGCCAAGAGCTTTAATCACTACAACCTTATACGCCTCCAATCAAGTATTGGCACGTCAGAGACGTACAACAGTGAAGCAATCATGGGACTTATTTGTTATCGGAAAATCAGCCTGCTCATTTATGTTTGACAAAGCTAATCTAGGGACATCTAGTAAGGACAAAACTAACACTCCACAAAGAGACAAGTGTCATTGGCTTGGTTCTTTAAAGTTTGACATCATCTGGCCCTACAAGGGCGTAGGTCGCTTAGGCTCACCTCAGCAACTCAGGTTCAAATACACAGTCAATCATGTACAGCCTAGGAGGCATAGGACACCTCCTTGGCACTGACAGATATCTCACGTCAACAGTACCAACTTTACCTAGAGTTACGAAGGCTAGTCACATCAGTCGTATGCACCACCTTAGCTGCAGTCGACACCTCATCCTTAACTGTTACCTCAACTACACCCAGCAGACTGGCCACAACCACTATAAAGTGTTCTAAGACATTTTAAAACTTTTTTTAACTTAACTTCCACCTCTACATCACTTCTGGCGTCTTGTTTCTTGGACACTCCCCTTCCTTCTGTCTATATGTTCCACATTCAAAACAAATGGCATACAAACTCTTATACTCTATGCTCTGCAGATGGTCTTTTGGGCCTTTCAGCCTTACCTATTGTGTCAAATTTGTAGCTAGGTTAAGTTCTACACATACTCTAGCATAATTCCCCCTGTTGTAGTTAGGGTATGCTCATTAAGCTTCACAGCTTTCACTACCATATTCCTTAAGTTAAGCACCAAATATGTGTCTAACAGCTCTATTGGAAGTCCTGGGTATGATTGTAGCACCCCGCTCCCGAATCTTAGCTTCGGGAACAGTGCACCCGACGTAGTTTGCTACAAGAACCACAATGCATCGTTCAAACTACTGTGCAGGTCAGAAATGACGTAGAAATTTTTCGTAGAACCGATAATAAAAATAAACATTTCAATTAAATTAAATCCATCGGAGATAAAATGAAGTACAAGGGTTTACGCGACCCGCTATGTCAAGTATAAAATACTGATATCAAATGATAAGTATAGATAGAGGTCTATCTCACTATCCCATTAAACAAGCACCCGGTCGCAAGATCCCATCTCGAACCCAACTCACTCTCCACAGCTCGCATAATCAGCACCATCCTCAATAAAGATATACTCATAATCCCGCTCACCTGTGGAGGGAAGGTGAGGGGTGAGTGATGGGAGTCACTCGTAGGTTACCCGTCTCTCCCAAAAAGGGACTTTCACATACTGAGCCGGTTAGATAAAGAATGTAAAACAACAATACTAAATAAATAAATAAGGCATTAAACATAAATAAAGAAATAACAAATACCTGACCCGATCCGAAAAAATAGCACTGAAACAACATAATAACAAGACACACGATAATCACATCAATAACCAATGCAATGCGCAACTTCATGATGCATGCTCTTTCATCTCTATCATGTTACACGCAATCATTTAATTTCACACGTCATGCTCTTCTTTTTCGATGATATGCTATGCATGTCAGGGGTCCTATTAGGTGAAGGTAACCGTTATTACCATACACCCATCACACACCTCGTCAGGCCACACGTCCTGTAGGACCACACGGCTCATAGGCCAAATGCAATGCTTGTGCCATGAATGCTTCACATTTTCACACTTCCGTTTCTCCTATGTTGCATGCACCGTTCTATGTTGCGTATTACCTATATTACGTAATTACCCTATGTTGCGTGGGGTTCATTATTGTATTTAATCTTCTACCGTTATTTTTATCCTTTTAGACTTTATTTTAGGTTTCTACACTTTATTTTATTTTTTTAGGGTTTCACGCACTTTAATCTTTTATTTAAATATTTTTATCTTCCCCTACTATATTTTTTTTCTTGCTTTAATTTCATTTTCTTCTCTTTCTTTTTTCCTATTTTATTTTATTTTATTTTATTTAATAGGTTTCTAAATAATATTAATATTAGATTAATTAAACATTTAGTTATTTTTTTCTTTCCTTTTCTTTTCCCTGGCTGACCATTTTTTAATTTTATTTTTATTCTATTTTTATTTATTTATTTATCGCATTCTTAGTTTCCTAATTTCAATATATTAAATAATCATTATATTATTTTATTCATTTATCATTATTATTATTACTAATTATTATTTTATTTTATTATTTTCTTTCCTCTTCAGTCCGTTGCCCCTTATTTTTTTGTTATTTTATTATTTTCTTTATTTCATTAAATTCTAGTTTTCTTCAAAAATACACAACTTTTTTGTTTTAACTCCAATTTACCCCAAACCGATTCTATTGGACTCCGTTCAACGCCCTCTATGTAACGCTACTGACACGTCAATCCCACCTATTTTTGTGCTATTTTATCTACATCTAAGGACATTCAAGCAATTTCACACCAAAACATACATAAATACGGATAAACATAAAATGAACAACATATACTGGAGATAAACAAATAAAACCAACACAGCTTGCGAGAAATCAGATACACACGGGTGTCAATCTGACAGAGGAGGGTAACATACTTGTTAAACAAAAAATTCTTGAGGCAAAGTAGTTGGATTTGATGTGGGTGGCCAATACCCTTTTCTTTCTTCTCTCTTTTCCTTCTTTCCCTTCTCTCTTTTTTCTTTTTCCCATCTCTTCTCCTTCTCCCCTTGTTATGACCCGAATTTTCGGATCAATGGAAATGAAATAATATAATGAAAAAATATAACTCGAATGCGATGTAGATAAAATTTTGATGGAATTTAAATTTTATTTAGGATTAACAAAGACATCGACATTAAATATCGAGGTTAGAAACGCTCAGTAAAATAATCAAACGATAAATTTAACGGATATAGCGAGACATGACATGACTAGATAACGAACGTTTCAGATATACGATACGATTTAGATAAATTAGTCAGGTGGCAACCTAAATCGGTAGATATAAATTAAACCAAATAAAAATGCCCGATACCATAATTCTAGTACACACTTTTATCACATTTTCTCTCACTCTATCCTACATGGCACAAAAGACAAATTTCTCCCCTCCCTAATAACCCTACGCCCGCCCCCTACTAAGCAAATGTCACCATCTCCTTTCCTTTTCTTACACACTTTCTTTTCACCATTATTACCCTACATTCTTATCATCTCTCCCCAATAAAATATCTCCTCCCTTTCCTCTTTCTACCCTTCAACCGAGACCCTCTATTTTCCTTCCCCCTCAGCCGAATTTTCAAGTCAAAAAGGAGAAGATTCTTCTTCTCCTTTACTATTCTTTCACTTAATCTCTTACAACCTTATCTTCTTTCATTAACCTCTCACTTTCTTCTTCTTACTTCTTCACCTTCCAAACATTCCCCCCTCCCACTTTTTTCTACCATTTTCTTCATCTTCAAAGTTTTACCTCACATATTCTATTTTCTTACACATTCTTTCAATCACCACCATTATTCTTCCAACCTTGTTCAACCATCATATTCTTTCATAATCTCTCCAAGACTTCAAGATAAAGTATTCCATTCCATTTTCATCACAAAACTGCACCTCCCTCTCTCCCTCTCACTTTTTATCCTTCAAATTATTTCTTCTCCTACACTTAGCAATTTTGTTTTCTTGCATTCTCTTTCTTTCTTCACACAAGAATAAGTCTTTCAACCTTCATTCTCTTCAAGATGGTCGAAATTTAGGTGTTGAAAAATCAAGATGTATTAAGGTAAAAACACCACTTAAAGTATTTATATTTCTTCATTTGTCCCTTCTCATATGTTGAACACTAACCATTTTTTTTCTTTCTTCAAACCGTGGACTATAAGGGTGGAAGAAGAAGGTTTTTCTTCCAAAACCAAGTGAAGAAATATTCACTTTAAAGTGTAAGAAAAGTGGTAAAGGCAAGTACTCTCTATCCTTTGGGACAGAGGTATTGTTTGCCTACCACTTACCCTCCCTAGACCCTAGCGATAGCTTTTGCTGTGTTTGGGATATACTGGATACAAATGATGATGATGATATGCTAGATATATACATACGCACCATATATATACATACACATTTTATACACATACACACAGCTAATACACATAAGAATGGTGTATATGCACAAGAAAAATGAAACATATATATATATGTATGTATTACACGGCTAAAGATAATAGTGAAATTGGTTTATTTGGAATATATATATATACACATATATATACACACATAGGTGCTATATATGTATAGATCTATATATGTATATTTCGGCCATGTTGTTTGTTATAGAAGGTATAACAAATATTGTGGATATATATTTAGAATATATATATCATAAGATATTAAAGTGAGTTATTTACATACTATAAATGCATACATGTATATATTATGAAAATATACATAAGAACACATATATATATATATATATATCAATATACCTACATAAACGGCCAGTGAGCCTTTTATATTAAGAAAAATAACTTAAATACATTATATATTTTTTTTGCAAGAAAAGATATATTTTATTGTGCCTCACTTATGGCGGAGGAAAACCATATTACAATGTTTGTTAATGAATGCAAAATAATAGTATAACGAACATATAATTTGAAGTCTCCAATCATATATGATATGCCACATTAAAACCTTGCCAAGTAAAACCGCTCTTGTGGATAAAACCTTGGCGAAGGGAAAAGCGTACATATTTATATGATTGGAGTAATTACATGAACATAAAGAAACTATCCATAGAATGGCCGTAGCTTGCAGAAGTGTTACGTGATGCAGTCTATGTTTGATCTGCCAATGTATGTGCCTCCGTTGTTGTTGTTGCGCCCAAGATTCCATGCACAAACAGAAAGTAAAGTTAGTGAAAAAGATATATAGGCATATGCATTATATACCTATATGAAAAAGATATTTATGAAAAAGGTAAGTTTGGATATATATATATATATATATATATATATATAATAATACTTAAATAAATGATTATATATATAGGTATATGCATTATCTATTTTTGACCTTATGTCAGTTTATGATAAAAAGACTTTAGTATGTTGGACATACACACACATGTGTGTGTGTGTGTGTCTATATATAATATGTTAAGATATAAAAAAAATAAGCTTTGTATATTATGTAATATATATCATAAGAAAATGAATTACATATGTGTTACTATAACAAAAGGGAGTAAGTTTTGAATATATATACACATCTATATATTTATGAATACATTTTCGGCCAAGAAGATAATTAGGACTAAATTGATTTTAAAATAATCATATACACATATATATATATGCTAATATATGAAAATGAGTAAGTTTTAAAATATACATAATGTATGATGCAAAGAATTATATATATATACACACACCATACACTTCGGCCATGTGGACATCTGAAATTAAATGACTTATTGTTACGCTACAAAAAAAATAGTAAGAATAATAATAAAAAGAAATGATGACATAATATTTTTTAAATAAATTAAAAAAATTCAAATAACCCCCACCATTAAATTGCTTTTAATCGCCATTAAATACTAATTATCTGCATCATAATATTCTTATCTCCAATCTACTTGGGAGATGAAACATTCACTTCTTAATTATAAAAAAAGAAGGCCATTCGGCCAATATATACTTACAACCAATAGGTAGGTGGCCCATCTCTTTTTGAGTTTATTTCATATATGTAATTAATTCTTATTTGCTTTATTTATTGTTATGTTGCATGTTATAAATCAACTTGTTATGTTATATGTTTTTAGTTGCTTTGATTGTTGCATAAAAATATTGTGTATATGTTTATTGGTTGTTTTATGTGTTCGGCTAAATAAAACAAAATGTTTTAAGTACATGATAAATATTAGAAGTGTATAAACCGGTTTTAAAGAATTTGGTATATATGCATAATGTTATCCTTGGAGCTATATACATATACATACATACATACATACATATATATATATATATAATAATAATCTGCTTTGATTGTCTTGTAATTTCAGGGTTTAGTATGGAATTTAATTAAAAGAATTGTAATTAAGTTGAGATTAGAATTGTAGTTAAGTTTATTTGTTTGGGGAAAATTTAGTTGATTTGGGCTGATGAAATTAAAAAAAAAGGCTGAAATAGTTTTAGGCTGGGAAAAGGAGCCCGCTCTACAGGTAGAAAAAAACTGAAAGCGGGATGGGTTGTGCGGCGTTGTGGGCTGGGGAAGGAAGAAGTCCGAATGTGGGCTGGGGGAAAGAAAGGAGGCGGCCCACATGCTAGAAAAAGGATTAAAAAAGGAAAGGCTGGGGGATAAGGGCTGGGGGATGGGCGGTGCAGGACTGGAGGAATGGGTTGGGTTCTGTAATTTTTGTTTAAAAAACAGTCTGCTAGCATTTTAAAAGGAAAAAGATTTGGGATATATTTTTTTTAAAAACAACTAGTTCTTAAATAACATATATATATATATATATATATATATATATATATATATATATATATATATGAAACGGAGAATAACAAACAACAAACAGAATGTGGAAGGAAAATAAATAAAAATAATAATAATAATAATAATAATAATAATAATAATAATAATAATAATATTTCTACACAAACAAGAATATTAAGAACATATTTTGGGATACTTAGTAAAACAAAAGTAAAGTTAAATATGTTCACGATTAGACAAATAAGTTTATATTTGCATATAAGAGAGTAATAATTTAAAATTACTTGAGAGGAGATAAGAAAAATTGTTGAAATATGGAAATGAGTGAAGAAAAGAAAAAAAGGAAGAAAATGTGTGGTGCGGCATATGACACTGCATTTCATGGCACGTGCATTGTCCTTCGGGACGTGTGGCCCTATGAGGCGCGTGGTCCTTCGAGACGTATAGCCCTCTGAGATGTGTGGTCCTACGGGAAGTGTGGACCTACGAGGCGTGTGGCCTAACGAGGCGTGTGGTAGGATCACCTCGAGGTTCATGCATTGCACGGTAAAGAGACAGGCATTCCTGTGTTGAGATATCGTTGCGTGTGACACAAGCATGCATCATGACATCCCATAACTGTTGTGATATGCTTTTATTTACTTACTCAGTTATTCATGTGTAAACGTGTATTACATGTTATTTGTTGCCATATATGAAATTGTTTGGAAAGAGGAGGGAACCTACTGAGTGATATTTCTATGTCACTTAGCCCTTTATTTTTCCCCAGGTGAACAGGAGTACAATTATATTTACATAGAAGACGGACGGAGTACGGCCAGTGGGGTAGTTAGAGCCAGAAGATGTTTACTTTGGCAATTTTATTTCTTTTATGATGAGATGTAATAGTGGACTTAGACTTGGTACTTATCTGATGTTAAATTTGGGATGTTGAAATAAAATGAATGTTTCTTTTAATTTATTTCATTTCCGCATCGAAATTTTCTACGTCAATGCTTACGTATAAGAGAATTGAACGATGCCTCGTAGCTATCGTAGCAGACTACGGCGGTGAACCATTTCCGGTGTTAGGGTTTGGGAGCGAGACGCTACAGGTTGTAGAGATAAGAGGGTTGGAGTGATTTCAAAATAAGCAATTTGAAAGCATATATATATATATGTATAAATGTATACATACATAAATGTGTACATGTATGCATGATAACTTGCCATTACTTGCCTTATGTAGCTTATATATCATGTTGCCGTACTAACGAGCCATGAAGCATTAAAGCTTACATCATATGGCGAACATTTGTTGTGTTTATAGTATTTTCAGGTGCCACCATTAATGAACTCAACTAGTTCATTAAGTGAAGTACTTAGTTTAATAAACTAAGTAGTTCATTAAAGGAAGATTCATTTGAAAAAGGCACAAAGGCAACAAGGCTAAAGAAGGAAAGTCTTCTCCTCCTCTCCATCCATTAATGTACACGCCACATATACATATATTATACATATTTTCAGATTTTTTTAAATAAAGGCACATACACATGTATTCCAACGTACTACCGACACGTTATATATTTTACGTACGTACGTTAACGTCGCACCACTATAGTTAACTCATATTTATGAGTATATTCAGGTCTTATATCATATGATATAAGATATGGTGATGACAAATCAAATACGACACGATAAAAGGTTCTAAACCGAAATTTGTCGTATCGGGCGAATACCGAAACTTCGCCAACGTGTCACGTACTTGCCATAAATAAATGGCCAGCCCATATACATCAAAATATGATGTAAATGTCGTGCACATGACATAATAATCAGCCAAAAATACTTTCCATGTTGGCACACACAAATTACTCCACATTAAGGCCAAAATGTGAAGATTCCAAGTTTAATTTTTGTCACATGTTAATGGTACCACTTTAAACCGGTCAAGTGCTGAGATTTAAAGTATGTATTATATATATTATGTATAACATAATATATATAACATGTACAAAAGTTAGAATTTAAATTAGAGAAAAATCGGGTAATCGATAAATATCGAAAATTCGGTTTTCTACGCACATAACATGGAACGTTTTTCTTGTACATCATGTGACACATATCTAGACACTTTTTACATATGATATACATCTTAAAGTGTTCTATAAAATTAAATTAAGGGCTGATTGGAATATTACATGTGTGTATTATTAAATGTGCACTATTTTACAAAGTTAGCAAAAATAAATTTCAGCACTTGTACATACATCTTCCAACGCACATACAGCTGATTTGGAGCACATGTGGAGCATTTTTGGCATATTGATTGATCAAGGATCAATCATACATTGTTGGTGAATTAAAGAGAAAGGCTACAAATGGTAAGAATTCAACATATATCTCTCTTATGTCACATGCTGAAAATTTCAGCATACTAAGTTTAAGGATGGCCGAAATTATGGCCCTTTGGTGACTACTTATTATTTCATAAATGATAAGAGTATTATATGCTAAATAATGATTGAATTATTCTTTGATGTCTTGGATTAAATCAATGTAAAATTAGAAATAATTTGATTCAAAAGTGAATGTTACACATGCTGAAATTTCAGCATGTGCAAAGGAGCTAATGGCCGATTTTTAGCTATTCAATATGACATATTTTGTCATCTTTTATTAGAAGATTGATTAGAAGAAGATATGGTAAGGTTTTGAATATTATTTAAATAAAATAAATGGTGATATTCTATATATCACATGCTGAAAATATTTCAGCATGTGTACAACATTGTATGACCGAATTTAAGTGCTAAAATGTGTCCATGTTCATTTCTTATTTGGTAGCAATACTTACCATAACTTGTTGATTCATTTTTATGATGAAAAATCAAAGAATAATTGGTATTATTTTGAAAGAAAAGGAAGAATGCTCATGCTGAAAATTCAGCATGGCAAGACACCCTTAATGGCCGATTTTCTCACTAGGATAGGAAGGATTTCTTTGTCTTGTAATTTATGGTGTATTTCTTAAATTATGGAATGATTTTATGATTTATTTTTTGCACATGTTAAAGTGTATATCTCAGATTTTTCCCATGTCATCATGATGACAACGTTGAACCAATAAGGAGGTGCCAAGTAAGCGAAGACTAAATGATCATCCAATAAGAAGATGCCAAGTAAGCAAGCCCTTGTCACAATGATGTCTTACACTCTCTCAAGGACTTAAAAGATAATTTCAAGAGGGAGACACACCAAGGAGGGGACGGCATGGACATGTTATAAGGAAAGAAGTGGAGCAAACAAAACAATAACAAGCTTTGCAATTCAAAGAGATCAAATAGTCAAGCTCTTCTTCTCCTACATCTTCTTTCTTTCTTTCTTCTTGTAAAAGCCTATTGTTTTTCATATCTTTCAATCTTGAATAGGCTTGAGATAAACCACCATTCATACATCTTTGTAAAAGATTGATCAAGGTGTGATCAATCTTCATTCTAGCGAGGTGGTGGTGTTCGTGTGAA
>AP025052.1:22727708-22854130 GCA_036186865.1 Eustoma russellianum | reverse complement strand
ATACAAGGTTTGTAAAGGGTTGGAGTTAGGTGTAACTCTATCAACCCTGCGGTAAGGTGTACTACGTGTGTGTGATTAGTGTGAACCAAGGAAGGTGTTCCTTGAAGACTGGAGTAGGTTGTTTATAACCGAACCAGTATAAAATTCTTGGTGCCATTTACTTTCTGCATTTACGTTTCAGTTACTGCACTGTTTATCCTTCTTGTTCGCATCCGTAAAAATAGTAAACGATTTTCAAAAATTACGAAAATTTCCAGAAACATACTTACACGTTCTAGGGTTAATTTAGCACAAGTTTCAACCCTTTTGGACAAGTATAAGTCAATTAAACATCAAAAGTTCTGAGACTAGTGCAGTCTGATTTTCAGACTTTCAAAGGTTGAGACTTTGATTGTAGTTGACCTACTTCCCAAAAGAATTTTCTAAAACTGTTTCAACCCATTTAAATATAGTATATAAGGAGTTAGTGGTCATATTTTCAGAGCATTTGGACGTTCACACAAATAGGAATTAATTTTTCAAAACCATCTACCGTTTCTGGCAGATTTGCACAATCTGATTTCTAACGATTTTTGAAGGGGTTAAAGGTTGAATTTTTATTTGAAATTTTTAGGGGACCCTCATAACATCTGAGGCTAAGTTCTCTAAAAATTTCATAATTTTTGAAGACCTCTAACCTGGTTTTAAAAAGTTTTAAAACAGGTCCTGAAAACAGAATCCGTTTTCAGAACTTGAATTGTTTAAGTTTAAAGAAATTTTAAAAACCACACTTTCCGCACCATTCATTCAACCCTCCCCTTCTAGTGGTGCCTTGAAGATCCTACAAGTGGTATCAGAGCACAGGAACACTCACTTCAAGGAATCCAACGATTCAGTGAGATGGCATCCACAAATCTCAAAACCGAGCAAGAAGGTATGTCGAGCCAAAGGCCTCCACTTTTTGACGGTGAGTCATTTTTTCAGTGAAAACTTAGGATGAAGCTTTTTCTTATGGCTATAGATATAGATCTTTGGTCAATCATTGAAGATGGTCCTTATGTCCCATCTAATGTATCCATCGTAGACGGAGTCACTTTAGAGGTTATTAAAACTAGACAAGAATATACGAGTGATGATAAAAAGAAACTTAGTATGAATGCTAGGGCTATGCAATTGCTTTTAAACGGATTAAGTAAGAGTGAGTCTAGTTATGTGTCAAACTGTTCAAGTGCACAAGAAATGTGGAGGATTCTAGAAATGAAGCACGAAGGCACGAGTCAAGTAAAAGAGTCAAAAATTAACATGCTCATGTCTACACTTGAGTCTTTTAAATTATTGCCCAATGAGTCTATTGTAGATATGGATCTTCGTTTGACTAACATCTACAACTCTCTTGAGTCTCTTGGTAAGGCTTTTACTACGCAGGAAAAGGTACAGAAAGTCCTACGAAGCCTTCCTTCTGAATGGGACCCAAAAGTGACCGCAATAGAAGAGAGCAAGGAAACTAAATCAATAAAGATGGAAGAACTAATCGGATCACTTAAAGTTTATGAAAATAAACTCATCATACGGAAATCGGAATCATCTAAACAAGGTAAAGCTATTGCTTTTAAATCAAATGAATACGTCTCCCCTCCCCTCGATCACGTAGATGATAGTGATTCCGAATCTGAAAATGATGACCTAATTCTATTGGCTAAAGGACTAAGAAAATTTATGAGAAGGTCATTTAGAAACAAAAACAAGGGCATTACAACTAAGAGAAATAAAAACAAGTCAAATGATAAAGACGTTAAATGTTATGAATGTGGCAAACTCGGACACTTATCTTATGACTGCCCCAATAAAGAAAAGCAAAATACTAAATACCCTAACAAGGAGCGGACCAAAAATAGACTCGTCTCAGAACCCAAACAAAGGAAGCGTGCTCTAAAGGCCGCCACCTGGATGATTCATTAGATTCTGAAACTGAGACCGAAGAGGAGACCGCACAAGTATGCTTTGCCTCCAAAGCATCTAATGAGGTATCATCTGATTCTGACTCTGACTCTGAACCTTCCTATGATGATCTTTTTAGTCAGTATCTAGAATTGCATAAATTCACTAAGACTCTCGCAAAAGAAAAGAAACGATTAATTGAAGACAAGAAACTGTTAGAATCTTCTAACGAGAATCTTGTCGCTCAATTAAGCGATTCAAAGAAAGAGTCATCTTGTGTCATTACTACATTAAAAGCAGAGATTTCATCATTAGCCACGCAAAATAATGAAATGAAATCCGAGATTTCAAATTTGAAATCAAGGAATACCGATTTAGAGAAAATGATGAAACAGTTTGACACAGGGTCCAACATGCTGCGTCGTATCATATTATCACAAAAGCATGACAGCGACAAAACTGGACTGGGATACGTTGATACTAACGAAGTATCAATCAAACCAACCAAGTTTGTTGTGTCTAAGAAAGTAGACACCCCTAAGCCGCAAGTGGCGTCTAAGATGACGCAAAAAGCGCCCCCTTCCTCACGCCCCACTTCTTCATATCATGTGAAATACAACGTTGTACCATATAGATATGAAAAGAGAAGAACAATGCATACACGAAATACATATCATCCACGCACTACGCACACACACACAAGGACATATCAAAAGCGTCCTTCATTCAATAAGTATAGAGGAGTCCTTGGGCAAAGGCCCAAAGTGCATGCACCACATGTCTATTATATTGCACCTTCATCTACATTCTTGCCATTTGATAGACCCAAAAGGATCACCCAAGTATGGGTACCGAAAGGTACCTTTACCAAAAGGTGATTAACTAACTCGAAAGGACCCAAAATTAAAAGGGTACCTAAATCACCTTTTCACATTGCAGGGAGACCACACTTCGAAAGACATATCAATAAAGTGGTTCCTTGACAGTGGTTGCTCGAGGCACATGACGGGTGACCCGAGCTTGTTCTCCAAATTAAAGAAGGTCACAAAAGGCGGATCCGTAACCTTTGGGGACAACAATGAAGGCAAGATCATTGGAAAAGGTACAATTGGTAATCCGAACACACTCCAAATCTCCAACGTATTTTTGGTAAGAAACTTATCCTACAATCTTCTTAGCATTTCTCAATTTGTTGACAATGGTTTTAATGTGTGTTTTACTCACCCTTATTGCAACATAATAAATAAAAATGGAGAAACCGTTTTAAAAGGAAAACGAGAAGGCAATATCTTTACGCTATCTATGGATGATGCAATAGACGCTAAAGTCAAGTGTTTTATGTCAAATGAACCCAATGTGAATTTATGGCATAGACGTTTAGGACACATTGGCATTTCCACATTAGAAAAACTTCAACGAAAGAACCTAGTACGGGGATTGCCTACGCTTGATTTAGACAACTTTTAGTTGTGTGAATCTTGCATAAAAGGCAAACAAACACGTGAGTCACTTAAGCCGAAAAATGAAATAAGCACGACTAGAATATTAGAACTATTGCATATCGATTTGTTTGGTCCTAGTCGCACTACAAGCCTTGGTGGGCGTCACTATGCATGCGTAATTGTTGTTGACTTTTCTCGTTACACTTGGACTTTATTTCTTGCACATAAGGATGATAGCGCCGTTGAGATTGCTAAATTAATTAAACAACTTGAAAATCAATACGGTGTAAATGTGAAAAGAATAAGAAGCGATAGAGGCGGTGAGTTTAAAAACAAAGAAATGATTTCGTTTTGTGAAGAAAAAGGAATTAAGCATGAATTTTCGCCACCTAGAACTCCACAACTAAATGGAGTAGTAGAAAGAAAGAATCGTACATTACAAGAAATCGCTAGAACTATGCTTTGCGAAAACAAATTGCCTAGATTCCTGTGGGCGGAAGCCGTAAATTGTGCATGCTATATTGTAAATCGCCTATCTATAAGAAAGAAAATAAACAAGACGCCTTATGAGATTTTGAATGATCGCATGCCTAAGATTGACTATTTTCGTGTGTTTGGATGCAAATGTTTTGTCTTGAATACAAAAGATAATTTAGATAAATTTGAATCCAAATCAATTGAGTGCAGTTTTGTTGGATATTCTATAAATTCGAAGGCATATAGATGTTATGATCCTCTCACTAGACAAATTATAGAATCTATTCATGTTAAATTCAATGAATTTGGTGAGACTGATAAAGATAAGGAATATGAAGATGATTTTGAATTGAAACCCGTTTTGAATGAAGACAATGATTCTTTTGATATGCATGATATGAATGAGACACTAGAAATGCATGATCATATAGAAATGCATGATAACTTAGAAAATAATCAACCAAGATGGTATAGAGATCACCCACATGATCTCATCATAGGCGACCTCACTCACGGTGTGCGACCACGTAGAAGAATTACTTCGGAAGAAATAAATGAATTTCATGCTATGATTTCTGAAATTGAGCCCAAAAATGTGCATGATGCTTTGAGTGATTCATCTTGGATTGATGCTATGCATGACGAACTTAATCAATTCGTTAGAAATGATGTATGGGATTTAGTGCCACGACCACAAGATAAGACTATTATAGGCACAAAGTGGGTATTTAGGAATAAAATGAATGAAGAAGGAAAGGTTGTTAGAAATAAAGCGAGACTTGTTGCACAAGGATATAATCAAGAAAAAGGAATTGACTATGATGAAACATTCGCACCCGTAGCACGTCTAGAAGCTATACGACTATTACTTGCTATTGCTTGCATGAAAGATTTTAAATTGTATCAAATGGACGTAAAAAGTGCCTTTCTAAATGGATTCATACAAGAAGAAGTATACGTGAAGCAACCACCCGGTTTTGAAGATTTGAAACATCCAGATCATGTGTACAAACTAAAGAAGGAACTATATGGCCTAAAGCAAGCACCTAGAGCATGGTATGATCGCTTTGCTACCTTCCTTTTAGAAAATAATTTTAAACGTGGTACTATAGATAGTACACTATTTTTGAAACAAGAAAAATCAGATTTACTTATTATTCAAATTTACGTAGATGACATTATTTTCGGCTCTACCTCACATAGACTTGTTAAAGATTTTGAAAATTGCATGAAATCTGAATTTGAAATGTCTATGGTTGGGGAACTTAATTACTTTCTTGGCTTGCAGATTAAGCAAACGTGTAAAGGAATTCATATAAGCCAAGCGAAATATGTTAATGACATGATCAAAAAGTTTAATTTTGAAAATTTGAAACCATCCCCCACCCCTATGAGTGTCACTACTAAATTAGACAAAGACGAACATGGTAAAGACGTTGATAATGGATTATATCGATCTATGATAGGTTCTTTGCTATATTTAACTGCTAGTAGGCCTGACATCATGTTTAGTGTATGCATGTGTGCTCGTTTTCAAAGTCAACCTAAGGTGTCACACTTAAATGCGGTAAAAAGAATATTCCGTTATATTAAGCACACGCCCACCTTAGGTATTTGGTACGATAAGGATTCTACATTTGATTTACATGCTTACACTGATGCAGATTATGGTGGCTGCAAAATAGATAGAAAAAGCACGAGCGGAACCTGCCAATTTATAGGAAATTCCCTTATTTCATGGTTTTCCAAAAAGCAAGCAAGTGTTGCTTTGTCCACTACTGAGGCAGAGTACATGGCTCTTAGCCTTTGTTGCACACAGTTGTTGTGGATAAAACAACAACTGTCGGACTTTGGAATTACCGTAAATAAAATTCCTATATATTGTGATAGTATGAGTGCAATAAATTTGTCTAAGAACCCCGTGTTACACTCTAAGGCTAAGCATATAGAAGTTCACTATCACTTTCTTTGTGATCACGTTAACAGTGGTAATATTGTCATAGATCACGTACGCACAGAATCACAAGTCGCGGATATATTTACAAAGGCCTTAAATCAAGCCACATATGAATCTCTTCGTTCTAAATTAGGCATGATTCCCGTTGATATGATTTGATTTGATATTATTTGATTTACTTTCCTTTTTGACAGGAATCTTTTGATCAACTTTCCAAAATAAAAGGGGAGAGAAAAGCATGATTTAAGGGGGAGAGAGACACTAATTGATCTTAATTGCACAAATCAAGGGGGAGCCGGATTTGAAATTCGAAATTCAAATTTCAAATTTGCGCACGATTCAAGGGGGAGAGATAGTATTTAAATCATGTACACAAGTTATTTTGAAAATCATCAAAAGGGGGAGATTGTAGAGATAAGAGGGTTTGAGTGATTTCAAAATAAGCAATTTGAAAGCATATATATATACATGTATAAACGTATACATACATAAATGTGTACATGTATGCATGATAACTTGCCATTACTTGTCTTATTTAGCTTATATATCATGTTGCCCAACTAACGAGCCATGAAGCATTAAAGCTTACATCATATGGCGAACATTTGTTGTGTTTATAGTATTTTCAGGTCCCACCATTAATGAACTCAACTAGTTCATTAAGTGAAGTACTTAGTTTAATAAACTAAGAGTTCATTAAAGGAAGATTCATTTGAAAAAGGCACAAAGGCAACAAGGCTAAAGAAGGAAAGTCTTCTCCTCCTCTCCATCCATTAATGTACACGCCACATATACATATATTATACATATTTTCAGATTTTTTTAAATAAAGGCACATACACATGTATTCCAACGTACTACCGACACGTTATATATTTTACGTACGTACGTTAACGTCACACCACTATACTTAACTCATATTTATGAGTATATTCAGGTCTTATATCATATGATATAAGATATGGTGATGACAAATCAAATACGACATGATAAAAGGTTCTAAACCGAAATTTGTCGTATCGGACGAATACCGAAACTTCGCCAACGTGTCACGTACTTGTCATAAATAAATTGCCAGCCCATATACATCAAAATATGATGTAAATGTCATGCACATGACATAATAATCAGCCAAAAATACTTTCCATGTTGGCACACACAAATTACTCCACATTAAGGCCAAAATGTAAAGATTCCAAGTTTAATTTTTGTCACATGTTAATGGTACCACTTTAAACCGGTCAAGTGCTGAGATTTAAAGTATATTATATATATATTATGTATAACATAATATATATAACATGTGCAAAAGTTAGAATTTAAATTAGAGAAAAATCGGGTAATCGATAAATATCGAAAATTCGGTTTTCTACGCACATAACATGGAACGTTTTTCTTGTACATCATGTGACACGTATCTAGACACTTTTTACATATGATATACATCTTAAAGTGTTCTAGAAAATTAAATTAAGGGCTGATTGGAATATTACATGTGTGTATTATTAAATGTGCACTATTTTACAAAGTTAGCAAAAATAAATTTCAGCACTTGTACATACATCTTCCAACGCACATACAGCTGATTTGGAGCACATGTGGAGCTTTGTTGGCATATTGATTGGTCAAGGATCAATCATACATTGTTGGTGAATTAAAGAGAAAGGCTACAAATGGTAAGAATTCAACATATATCTCTCTTATGTCACATGCTGAAAATTTCAGCATACTAAGTTTAAGGATGGCCGAAATTATGGCCCTTTGGTGACTACTTATTATTCCATAAATGATAAGAGTATTATATGATAAATAATGATTGAATTATTCTTTGATGTCTTGGATTAAATCAATGTAAAATTGGAAATAATTTGATTCAAAAGTGAATGTTACACATGCTGAAATTTCAGCATGTGCAAAGGAGCTAATGGCCGATTTTTAGCTATTCAATATGACATATTTTGTCATCTTTTATTAGGAGATTGATTAGAAGAAGATATGGTAAGGTTTTGAATATTATTTAAATAAAATAAATGGTGATATTCTATATATCACATGCTGAAAATATTTCAGCATGTGTACAACATTGTATGGCCGAATTTAAGTGCTAAAATGTGTCCATGTTCATTTCTTATTTGGTAGCAATACTTACCATAACTTGTTGATTCATTTTTATGATGAAAAATCAAAGAATAATTGGTATTATTTTGAAAGAAAAGGAAGAATGCACATGCTGAAAATTCAGCATGGCAAGACACCCTTAATGGCCGATTTTCTCACTAGGATAGGAAGGATTTCTTTGTCTTGTAATTTATGGTGTATTTCTTAAATTATGGAATGATTTTATGATTGATTTTTTGCACATGTTAAAGTGTATATCTCAGATTTTTCTCATGTCATCATGATGACAACGTTGAACCAATAAGGAGGTGCCAAGTAAGCGAAGACTAAATGATCATCCAATAAGAAGATGCCAAGTAAGCAAGGCCTTGTCACAATGATGTCTTACACTCTCTCAAGGACTTAAAAGATAATTTTCAAGAGGTAGACACACCAAGGAGGGGACGGCCTGGACATGTTATAAGGAAAGAAGTGGAGCAAACAAAACAATAACAAGCTTTGCAATTCAAAGAGATCAAATAGCCAAGCTCTTCTTCTCCTACATCTTCTTTCTTTCTTTCTTCTTGTAAAAGCCTATTGTTTTTCATATCTTTCAATCTTGAATAGGCTTGAGATAAACCACCATTCATACATCTTTGTAAAAGATTGATCAAGGTGTGATCAATCTTCATTCTAGCGAGGTGGTGGTGTTCGTGTGAATTGTACTCGTCATACAAGGTTTGTAAAGGGTTGGAGTTAGGTGTAACTCTATCAACCCTACGGTAAGGTGTACTGCATGTGTGTGATTAGTTTGAACCAAGGAAGGTGTTCCTTGAAGACTGGAGTAGGTTGTTTATAACCGAACCAGTATAAAATTCTTGGTGCCATTTACTTTTTGCATTTATGTTTCAGTTACTGCACTGTTTATCCTTCTTGTTCGCATCCGTAAAAATAGTAAACGATTTTCAAAAATTACGAAAATTTCCAGAAACATACTTACACGTTGTAGGCTTAATTTGGCACAAGTTTCAACCCTTTTGGACAAGTATAAGTCAATTAAACATCAAAAGTTCTGAGACTAGTGCAGTCCGATTTTCAGACTTGCAAAGGTTGAGACTTTGATTGTAGTTGACCTAACTGTTTCAACCCATTTAAATATAGTATATAAGGAGTTAGTGGTCAAATTTTCAGAGCATTTGGACGTTCACACAAATAGGAATTAATTTTTCAAAACCATCTACCGTTTCTGGCAGATTTGCATAATCTGATTACTAACGTTTTTGAAGGGGTTAAAGGTTGAATTTTTATTTGAAATTTTTAGGGGACCCTCATAACATCTGAGGCTAAGTTCTCTCAAAATTTCATAATTTTTGGAGACCTCTAACCTGGTTTTAAAAATGTTTTAAAACAGGTACTGAAAACAGAATCCGTTTTCAGAACTTGAATTGTTTAAGTTTAAAGAAATTTTAAAAACCACACTTTCCGCACCATCTATTCAACCCCCCTTCTAGTGGTGTCTTGCAGATCCTACACAGGTGGTATCAGAGCTGATTTCAGGAATTTTGTTCCATGATAAAGGAGAGATGATAATTAGTGTATTGGAAGATTCGATGGATATTATTGATGATCATGTCACTATGAGATGAATCATATATGTCGAGTTAAGAATTCGAAATTGTAGACTACAATAAGTTGAATCATATGCGTCAAATGGTATAAATGGAGGTTTATAAGTTGTCATTATGGATAATTAAGTTAAAGATTATAGTACATCTAAGAACTGATTTTAGAGAGCTGCTGATGGCCGCAGATACAAGTACCTTATACATCGGCAAGTGGGTTATAGAACCCCGGTATGATGACAATACCCTTAAGTTGATTCGATAATCATAGGTAGATTAGGTTATGATCTTAAATAAGCGAAGGGAAATGGATTAGAAATTACTTGTATGTGTACAAAGAATGATTCTGAGGATTTAGTCCTATGTCGATAAAGCGTAATGTGAACATATCAGCATTTGCAATAGATGTATAGTTTGATCATTATGTAGGTGGATGAATCAAGTAGAACCATACTAAGTCATTGATTACACCATATGCAAGTTTCAAGGTCGAAACTTATTGTAAGGGGGTAGACTGTTACACTACGGAAAAAAATAGTAAGAATAATAATAAAAAGAAATGATGACATAATATTTTTTAAATAAATTAAAAAAACTTTTCAAATAACCCCCACCATTAAATTGCTTTTAATAGCCATTAAATACTAATTATCTACATCATAATATTCTTATCTCCTATCTACTTGGGAGATGAAAACATTCACTTCTTAATTATAAAAAAAGAAGGTCGTTCGGCCAACAAATTTTTTTTGTAAACAAAAATACATAGCACCGAGATTAAGAAAGGAAAAGAAAAGCAAAGAACGGAAGAAAGAATAGAGAACAGAGAGGAAAAAGAGAGGAAAGAAAAAGAAGGAAGAAAAAGAAAGGAGGAGGACGGGAAGTGCACCACCAACACCATCACACCACCAGCATATACTTACAACCAATAGGTAGGTGGCCCGTCTTTTTTGAGGTTATTTCATATATGTAATTAATTCTTATTGGCTTTATTTATTGTTATGTTGCATGTCATAAATCAACTTGTTATGTTATATGTTTTTAGTTGCTTTGATTGTTGCATAAAAATATTGTGTATATGTTTATTGGTTGTTTTATGTGTTCGGCTAAATAAAACAAAATGTTTTAAGTACATGATAAATATTAGAAGTGTATAAACCGGTTTTAAGGAATTTGGTATATATGCATAATGTTATCTTGGAGCTTTTTTTTTATGGAAAGAGAGATTATATTAGCATAAGGCCTGACTTATGGCAGAGGAATACCTTATTACATAGTATGAAAGTATGACGCACAAAGAAGGAGATGATAATCAACATCCAAGGCATATATGATATGCCGCATTAAAACCTTGCCAAGTAAAACCACCCTTGTGGATAAAACCTTGGCGAAGGAAAAAGCGTACATATTTATATACTTGGAGTATTGATAGGCGTTACAGTGTAAAATGAAAAATATGACAATCCACATGTAACATAGAGAAAATGGATGATATGGAAGCCGCAGAAAATCCGGAGTTTGATGGGTCAGCCTCATTCCGTAGAAAAATGCACCAGCGTCAGTGATGAAGGCAGATCCTTGGAGCTATATATATATATATATATATATATATATATATATATATATAATAATCTGCTTTGATTGTCTTGTAATTTCAGGGTTTAGTATGGAATTTAATTAAAAGAATTGTAATTAAGTTGAAATTAGAATTGTAGTTAGGTTCATTTGTTTGGGGAAAATTTAGTTGATTTGGGCTGATGAAATTAAAAAAACAAAGGGGCTGAAATAGTTTTGGGCTGGGAAGAGGAGCATGCTCTGCAGGCAGAAAAAAACTGAAGGCGGGGTGGGCTGTGCGATGCTGCGGGCTGGGGAAGGAAGAAGTCCGGATGTGGGCTGGGGGAAAGAAAGAAGGCGGCCCACATGCTGGAAAAAGGATTAAAAAGGAAAGGCTGGGGGATGGGGCTGTGGGGCTAGGCGGCCTGGGCTTGAGGTGGGGGCGGTGCTGGGCTAGGGGAATGGTTTGGGTTCTGGAATTTTTGTTTAAAAAACAGTCTGCAAGCATTTTAAAAGGAAAAGATTTGGGATATATTTTTCTTTTAAAAAAACCATTTCTTAAATAATATACACACACACACACACACACAGATATATATATATATATATATATATATATATATATGTAACGGAGAATAAAAAACAACAAACAGAATGTGAAAGGAAAATAAATAAAAATAATAATAATAATATTTCTACACAAACAAGAATATTAAGAACTTATTTTGGGATACTTAGTAAAACAAAAGTAAAGTTAAATATGTTCACCATTAGGCAAATAAGTGTATATTTGTATATAAGAGAGTAATAGTTTAAAATTACTTGAGAGGAGATAAGGAAAATTGTTGAAATGTGGAAATGAGTGAAGAAAAGAAGAAAAGGAAGAAAATGTGTGGTGCGGCATATTACTCTGCATTTCATGGCATGTGCATTGTCCTTCAGAACGTGTGGCCCTATCAGGCGTGTGGTCCTTCGGGACATGTGGCCCTATGAGGCTTGTGGTCCTTCGGGAGGTGTGGCCCAATGAGGCGTGTAGTCCTTCGGGACGTGTGGCCCGATGAGGCGTGTGGTCCTTCGAGACGTGTGGCCCTATGAGACGTGTGGTCCTTCAGGACGTGTGGCTTTATGAGGCGTGTGGTCCTACGAGACGTGTGGCCCTATGAGGCATGTGGCTCGACGGGGCGTGTACCCTGACGAGGCGTGTGGTACGATCACCTCGAGGTTCATGCATTGCACGGTAAAGAGACAGGCATTCCTGTGTTGAGATATCGTTGCGTGTCACAAAATCATGCATCGTGACATCGCATAACTGTTGTGCTATGCTTTTATTTACTTATTCAGTTATTCATATGTAAACGTGTATTACTTGTTATTTGTTGCCATATATGAAATTGTTCGGAAAGAGGCGGAAACCTACTGGGTGATATTTCTATATCACTCATCCCTTTATTTTTTCCCAGGTGAACAGGAGTACGATTATATTTACATAGAAGACGGACAGAGTACGACCAGTTGAGTAGTTAGAGCCAGAAGATGTTTACTTTGGAAGTTTTATTTCTTTTATGATGAGATGTAACAGTGGACTTAGACTTGGTACTTATTTGATATTAAATTTTGGATGTTGAAATAAAATGAATGTTTCTTTTAATTTATTTTGTTTCTGCTGCGCAATTTTCTACATCACTGCTGACCTATAAGAGAATTGAACGATGCCTCGTAGCTATCGTAGCAGACTACGGCGGATGCACCGTTTCCGATGTTAGGGTTCGGGAGCGGGACGCTACAGGTGGCATCAGAGCTGATTTCAAGAATTTTATTCCATGATAAAGGAGAGATGATGGTTAGTGTATTGGAAGATTCGATGGATATTTTGGATGATCATGTCACTATGAGATGAATCATATATGTCGAGTTAAGAATTAGAAATTGTAGACTACAATAAGTTGAATGATACGCGTCAAATGATATAAATAGAGGTTTATAAGTTGTCATTATGGAGAATTAAGTTAAAGATTATAGTACATCTAAGAACTGATTTTAGAGAGCTGGTGATGGCAGCAGATACAAGTACCTTATACACTGGTGATCGGGTTATAGAACCCCGGTATGATGACAATACCCTTAAGTTGATTCGATAATCATAGGTAGATTAGGTTATGATCTTAAATAAGCGAAGGGAAATGGATTAGAAATTACTTGTATGTGTACAAAGAATGATTCTGAGGATTTAGTCCTATGTCGATAAAGTGTAATGTGAACATATCATCATTTGCAACGGATGTATAGTTTGATCATTATGTAGGTGGATGAATCAAGTAGAACAATACTAAGTCATTGATTACACCATACGCAAGTTTCGAGGTCGAAACTTATTGTAAGGGGTGTAGACTGTTACACTACGGAAAAAAATAGTAAGAATAATAATAAAAAGAAATGATGACATAATATTTTTTAAATAAATTTAAAAAAACTTTTCAAATAACCCCCACAATTAAATTGCTTTTAATAGCCATTAAATACTAATTATCTACATCATAATATTCTTATCTCCTTTCTACTTGGGAGATGAAAACATTCGCTTCTTAATTATAAAAAAAAGAAGGCCATTCGGCCAACAAAATTTTTCTTCGTAAACAAAAATACATAGCACCGAGATTGAAAAAGGAAAAGAAAAGCAAAGAACGGAAGAAAGAATAGAGAAAAGAAAGGAAAAAGAGAGGAAAGGAAAAGAAAGAAGAAAAAGAAAGGAGGAGGAGGGGAAGTGCACCACCAACACCATCGCACCACCATCACACCACCACCATCAACATATACTTACAACCAATAGGTAGGTGGCCCATCTATTTGAGTTTATTTCATATATGTAATTAATTCTTATTTGCTTTATTTATTGTTATGTTGCATGTCATAAATCAACTTGTTATGTTATATGCTTTTAGTTTCTTTGATTATTGCATACAAATGTTGTGTATATGTTTATTGGTTGTTTTACGTGTTTGGCTAAAGAAAACAAAACGTTTTAAGTACACGATAAATATTAGAAGTGTATAAACCGGTTTTAAGGAATTTGGTATATATGCATAACGTTTTCCTTGGAGTTCTATATATAGTCTGCTTTGATTGTCTTGTAATTTCACGGTTTATTAAGGAATTTAATTAAAAGAATTGTAATTAAGTTGAGATTAGAATTGTAGTTAAGTTTATTTGTTTAGGGGAAATTTAGTTGATTTGGGCTGATGAAATTAAAAAAAGGGCTGGACTAGTTTTGGGCTGGGAAGAGGATCCCTCTCTGCAGGCAGAAAAAAACCGAAGGCGGGGCGGGCTGTGCGGCATTGTGGACTGGGGCAGGAAGAAGTCCGGATGTGGGCTGGGGGAAAGAAAGGAGGCGGCCCACATGCTGGAAAAAGGAAAAAAAGGAAAGGCTGGTGGATGGGGGCTGGGGGCTGGGCGGTTTGGGCTTGGGATGAGGGCGGTGCTGGGCTGGGGGAATGGTTTGGGTTCTGGAATTTTTGTTTAAAAAACAGTCTGCAAGCATTTTAAAAGGAAAAGATTTGGGATATATTTTTCTTTTAAAAAAACCAGTTCTTAATATATATATATATATATATATATATATATATATATATATGTAACCGAGAATAAAAAACCATAAACAGAATGTGAAAGGAAAATAAATAAAAATAATAAAAATAATAATATTTCTACACAAACAAGAATATTAAGAACTTATTTTGGGATACTTAGTAAAACAAAAGTAAAGTTAAATATGTTCACCATTAGACAAATAAGTTTATATTTGTATATAAGAGAGTAATAATTTAAAATTACTTGAGAGGAGATAAGGAAAATTGTTGAAATGTGGAAATGAGTGAAGAAAAGAAGAAAAGGAAGAAAATGTGTGGTGCGGCATATTACGCTGCATTTCATGGCGCGTGCATTGTCCTTTGGGACATGTGGCCCTATGAGGCGTGTGGTCCTTCGGGACGTGTGGTCCTTCGAGACGCGTGGCTCTATGAGGCGTGTGGTCCTTCAGGACGTGTAGCCCTATGAGACATGTGGTCCTACAGGACGTGTGGCCCTATAAGGCGTGTGGCCCGACAGGGCGTGTGTCCTGAAGAGGCGTGTGGTAGGATCACCTCGAGGTTGTTGCATTGCACGGTAAAGAGGCAGGCATTCCTGTGTTTACATATTATTGCGTGTGACACCAGCATGCATCATGACATCGCATAACTGTTGTGCTGTGCTTTTATTTACTTATTCAGTTATTCATGTGTAAACGTGTATTACATGTTATTTGTTGCCATATATGAAATTGTTCGAAAAGAGGCGGGAACCTACTGGTGATATTTCTATATCACTCAGCCCTTTATTTTTCCCCAGGTGAACAGGAGTACGATTATATTTACATAGAAGACGGACGGAGTACGGCCAGTGGGGTAGTTAGAGCCAGAAGATGTTTACTTTGGCAGTTTTATTTCTTTTATGATGAGATGTAATAGTAGGCTTAGACTTGGTACTTATCTGATATTAAACTTGGGATGTTGAAATAAAATGAATGTTTCTTTTAATTTATTTCGTTTCTGCTGCGAAATTTTCTACGTCACTGCTGACGTATAAGAGAATTGAACGACGTCTTGTAGCTCTCGTAGCAGACTACGGCGGATGCACCATTTCCGATGCTAGGGTTCGGGAGCGGGGCGCTACAGGTGGTATTGTAGGATCTGCAAGGCACCACTAGAAGGGGGGGTTGAATAGATGGTGCGGAAAATATGGTTTTTAAAATTTCTTGAAACCTAACCAATTCAAGTTCTGAAAACAGATTCTGTTTTCAGGACCTGTTTTAAAACGTTTTGAAAACTAGGTTGTAGGCCTTCAAAAATTCTGAAATTTGGAGAGAACTTAGACTCAGATGTTATGAGTATCTCCTAAAAATTTCAGATTTAAATTCAACCTCTAACCCCTTGAAAATTCGTTGGTGGTCAGATTGCGCAAATCTGCCAGAACCGATACACTGATTTGAAAAATTAATTCCAATTTGTACACAACTCCAAATGCTTTGAAAATTTAACCACTAACCCCTTATATGTTATATTTAAATGGGTTGAAACAGTTTTGAAAAATTCTTTTGGAAAGTTAGTCAAATACGATCAAAGTCTCAACCTTTGCAAGCCTGAAAATCAGACTGCACTAGTCTCAGAACTTTGGACGTTTGAATGATTTATACTTGTCCAAAAGGGTCGAAACTTGCGCCAAAAGAACCCTAGAACGTGTGACTATGTTTTCTGAAAGTTTTGTAATTTTTGAAATTCGTTTACTATTTTTACGAACGTGATTAAAAACAGTAAACAGTGCTGAAACAGAAAATCAGTGCTGAAAGTAAATGACACCAAGAATTTTATACTGGTTCGGTTATCAACAACCTACTCCAGTCTTCAAGGAACACCTTCCTTGGTTCACACTAATCACACAACTCAAAAACACCTTACCACAGGGTTGATAGAGTTACACCTAACTCCAACCCTTTACAAACCTTGTATAGTGAATACAATTTGCACGAACACCACCACCTCGCAAGAATGAAGATTGATCACACCTTAATCAATCTTTTACAAAGATATATGAATGGTGGTTTATCTCAAGCCTATTCAAGATTGAAAGAATATGAATACAATAGGCTTACAAGAAAAAAAGAAAGAAAGAAGATGTAGAAGAAGAAGGCTAGAACACTTTTGATCTTTGATTTTGCAACTCTTGTTCTTGTCTTTTGTTTTGCTCTTCTTCCTTCTTTTTAACAAGTCTTGGCCGCCCCCTATAGGTCCTTCTCCTATTGAAAATTATCTTCTAAGCCCTTGGGAGGATGTAAGACATCATTGTGACAATGCCTTGCTTGCTTGGCATCATTCTATTGGCTCATCATTTAGTCTTTGCTTACTTGGCACCTCTTTATTGGCTCAATGTTGTCAACATGATGACATGGAAAAAATCTGAGATTAACACTTTAAACATGTGCCAATATCAATCATAAAATCATACCATAAGTCACAAATTCCATCATAAATTGCAAGACAAGAAATCTCTCCTTTTCAAGCTCAAAAAATCGGCCATTATCACCTTGTCATGCTGAATTTTTCAGCATGTGCATTATGAAATAAAATTCAGATTATTTACCATTTTTCTTTAAATTTTTATCATAAAAATGAATCAACAATATATGGTAAGTATTTCTTCCAATTGAGAAATGAATTTGGACATGAAATAGGTTAAGAATTCGGCCAGCTAGGTTATGCATGTGCTGAGAAATTTTTCAGCATGTAACATGTAACATATCACCATTTATTTATTTAAATAATATTCAAAACATTACCATATCCTCTTCCAATCAATCACCTAATAAAGGATGACAAAATATGTCACACTTTATGACAAAAAATCGGCCACCATGTGTGTAGTATGCTGAAATTTTCAGCATGTGACATAAGAGAGGTATATGTTGAATACTTACCTTTTGTAGCTTCTTTCTTTGATTCATCAACATTGTATGATTGATCCTTGACCAATCAATATGCCAACAAGGCTCCACATGTGCTCCATCTCAGCTGTATATAACGTGTATACATGTATATGCATGTGCTGAATTTCATTTTTGCTAACTTTGTAAAATAATGCACATTTAATAATACACACATGTAATATTCCAATCAGCCCTTAATTTAATTTTCTAGAACACTTTAAGATGTATATTATATGTAAAAAGTGTCTAGATACGTGTCACATGATGTTCAAGAAAAACGTTCCATGTTATGTGCGTAGAAAACCGAATTTTCGATATTTATCGATTACCCGATTTTTCTCTAATTTAAATTCCAACTTTTGCACATGATATATATATTATGTTATACATAATATATATAATATATACTTTGAATTTCAGCACTTGGCTGATTTAAAGTGGTACCATAAACATGTGACAAAATTAAAATTGGAATCTTCACATTTTGGCCTAAATGTGGGGTGATTTGTGTGTGCCAACATGGAAAGTATTTTTGGCTAATCACATCATGTGTATCACGAAATTTTCATCAATTTTTGATGTATATGGGCTGGCCATTTATTTATAGCAAGTACGTGACACATTGGCGAAGTTTCGGTATTCGCCCGATACGACAAATTTCGGTTTAGAACCTTTTATCGTGTCGTATTTAATTTGTCATCACCATATCTTATATCATATGATATAAGACCTGAATATACTCATAAATATGAGTTAAGTATAGTGGTGTGACGTTAACGTACGTACGTAAGATATATAACGTGTCGGTAGTATGTTGGAATACATGTGTATGTGCCTTTAAAAAAAAATCTGAAAATATAGTATATATATGTATAAGTGGCGTGTGACATTGAATGTGGGGAGGAGGAGAAAACTTTCCTTCCTTAGCCTTGTTGCCTTTGTGCCTTTTCCAAATGAATCTTCCTTTAATGAACTACTTAGTTTATTAAACTAAGTACTTCACTTAATGAACTACTTTAGTTCATTAATGGTGGCACCTGAAAATAGTATAAACTCAACAAATGTTCGCCATATGATGTAAGCTTTAATGCTTCATGGCTCGTTAGTACGGCAACATAATATATAAGCTAAATAAGGCAAGTAATGTCAAGTTATCATGCACACATGTCTATATATCATGCACGTTTTATCTTATGCTCGTTTTTGTGCACATTTAAATCATGCATTTGAAAATCACTCAAACCCCTTTTTCTCTACAATCTCCCCCTTTTGATGATTTTCAAAATAACTTGTGTACATGATTTAAAACTATCTCTCCCCCTTGAATCGTGTACAGATTTGAAATTTGAATTTCGAATTTCAAATCCGGCTCCCCCTTGATTTGTGCAATTAAGATCAATTAGTCTCTCTCTCCCCCTTAAATCATTTCTCTCTCCCCCTTAAATCTCCCCCTTAAATCATGCTTTCTCTCCCCCTTTATTTTGGAAAGCAAATCAAAAGATGCCTGTAAAGATGAAGAAAAGAAAATCATGCATTTCATATACGTGCTTTCGTAAGGGTTATTTATTTAACCCTTTGAAAGTGTCCCTTTTGGTACTCACATTTGGGTGACCTTTCTAGGTCTTCCAAAAGGTGAGAAAGGTGATGAGAACGCAACATAATAAACTTTTGGTGCGACTGTATCTGGCCTTTGGCCAAGGACTCCTTTATACACATTATATGTAGAACGCTTTGGATATGTCCTTGTGTTTGTATGCATAGCGCGTGGATGGATTGAACGCCGTGTATGCATCACTCTTTTCTTTTCATATCTATATGGTATAACATTGTGTTTCGCATGATATGATGAAGAGGTGGGGCGTGATGAGGGAATATGCAATTTTCGCGTCATCTTAGACGCCACTTGAGGCTCTGGGGAGTCTACTTTCTTAGACATAACAAACTTTGTTGGTTTGGTTGATACTTCATTTGTATCAACGTATCCCAACCCCGTTTTATCACTGTCATGCTTTTGTGATGATATAATGCGATGCAGCATGTTGGATCCTGTATCAAACTGTTTCACCTTTTTCTCTACATCGGCATTCCTTGATTTTAATTTTGAAATCTCGGATTTCAATTCAACGTTCTCGGATGTTAATGATGAAATTTCAGATTTTAATGCATTGATGATACATGATGACTCTTCTTTAGAATCGTTTAATTGAGCAACAAGATTTTCGTTAGAAGATTCTAACAATTTCTTGTCTTCAATTAATCGTTTCTTTTCTTTTGCAAGAGTCTTTGAAAATTTATGCAATTCTAAATATTGACTAAATAAATCATCATATGAACATTCAGAATCGGAATCAGAGTCGGAAGTTACCTCATTTGATGCTTTAGATGTAAAGCATGCTTGTGCCTTGTGTTCTTCCGTATCATCAGTCTCAGAATCCGATGTGTCACTCCAAGTGGAGGCTTTGAATGCTCTTCTCCTTTGCTTAGGTTCTAAGACGAGTCTATTCTTGTTCCAATCCTTGTCAGGGTATTTGTTTGTTTGTTTTTCTTTATTAGGGCAGTCATATGATAGATGTCCGAGTTTGCCGCATTCATAGCACTTCATTTCTTTATTTTTATTTTTATGATCCTTAGATGAGGTGGACTTATCTTTAATCGATTTTCTCAATATTTTTCTTAATCTCTTAGCCATTGTGATTAAGTCCTCGTCATCGGAATCTGTATCACTATCATCTACGACGTATTCATTTGATTTAAATGCTATGGCCCTATCATTATTAGAAATAGACTCAGAATGTCTTAAAGCAAGTTTGTTTTCATATACCTTAAGTGATCCGATTAGTTCTTCCATTTTAATTGATTTGGTCTCTTTGCTTTCTTCTATGGCCGTTACTTTAGGGTCTCATTCAGAAGGAAGGCTTCGTAGAACTTTCTGCACCTTTTCCTGCGTAGTAAAAGCCTTACCAAGAGACTCAAGAGAGTTGTAGATGTTAGTCAAATGAAGATCCATATCTACAATAGACTCATTGGGCAATAATTTAAAAGACTCAAGTGTGGACATGAGCATGTTAATTTTGGACTCCTTTACTTTGCTAGTCCCTTCATGTTTCATTTCAAGAATATGCCACATCTCTTGAGCACTAGAACAATTTGACACGTAACTAGCCTCACTTTTACTCAGGCCATTTAATAATAGTTGCATGGCTTTAGCATTCATGCTAAGTTTCTTTTTATCATCACTTGTATATTCTTGTCTAGTTTTAACGACTTCTAATGTGACTCCGTCTACGGTGGATGACTTAGATGGAACAAAAGGACCATCTTCTATAATCGACCAAAGATCAATATCTATTGCCATAAAGAAAAGTTTCATTCTTACCTTCCATTGAACGAAAGACTCACCGTCAAACAGAGGAGGCTTTATGGTTGACATTCTTTCTTGCACGGTGCTATGACTAGTGGATGCCATCTCACTGAATCGTTGGATCCTTTGTAGTGAGTGTTCCTGCGCTCTGATACCAATTGTAGGATCTGCAAGGCACCACTAGAAGGGAGGGGGTTGAATAGATGGTGCGGAAAATATGGTTTTTAAAATTTCTTGAAACCTAACCAATTCAAGTTCTGAAAACAGATTCTGTTTTCAGGACCTGTTTTAAAACGTTTTGAAAACTAGGTTGTAGGCCTTCAAAAATTCTGAAATTTGGAGAGAACTTAGACTCAGATGTTATGAGTATCTCCTAAAAATTTCAGATTTAAATTCAACCTCTAACCCCTTGAAAATTCGTTGGTGGTCAGATTGCGCAAATCTGCCAGAACCGATACACTGATTTGAAAAATTAATTCCAATTTGTACACAACTCCAAATGCTTTGAAAATTTAACCACTAACCCCTTATATGTTATATTTAAATGGGTTGAAACAGTTTTGAAAAATTCTTTTGGGAAGTTAGTCAAATACGATCAAAGTCTCAACCTTTGCAAGCCTGAAAATCAGACTGCACTAGTCTCAGAACTTTGGACGTTTGAATGACTTATACTTATCCAAAAGGGTCGAAACTTGCGCCAAAAGAACCCTAGAACGTGTGACTATGTTTTCTGAAAGTTTCGTAATTTTTGAAATTCGTTTACTATTTTTACGAACGTGATTAAAAACAGTAAACAGTGCTGAAACAGAAAATCAGTGCTGAAAGTAAATGACACCAAGAATTTTATACTGGTTCGGTTATCAACAACCTACTCCAGTCTTCAAGGAACACCTTCCTCGGTTCACACTAATCACACAACTCAAAAACACCTTACCACAGGGTTGATAGAGTTACACCTAACTCCAACCCTTTACAAACCTTGTATAGTGAATACAATTTGCACGAACACCACCACCTCGCAAGAATGAAGATTGATCACACCTTAATCAATCTTTTACAAAGATATATGAATGGTGGTTTATCTCAAGCCTATTCAAGATTGAAAGAATATGAATACAATAGGCTTACAAGAAAAAAGAAAGAAAGAAGATGTAGAAGAAGAAGGCTAGAACACTTTTGATCTTTGATTTTGCAACTCTTGTTCTTGTCTTTTGTTTTGCTCTTCTTCCTTCTTTTTAACAAGTCTTGGCCGCCCCCTATAGGTCCTTCTCCTCTTGAAAATTATCTTCTAAGCCCTTGGGAGGATGTAAGACATCATTGTGACAATGCCTTGCTTGCTTGGCATCATTCTATTGGCTCATCATTTAGTCTTTGCTTACTTGGCACCTCTTTATTGGCTCAATGTTGTCAACATGATGACATGGAAAAAATCTGAGATTAACACTTTAAACATGTGCCAATATCAATCATAAAATCATACCATAAGTCACAAATTCCATCATAAATTGCAAGACAAGAAATCTCTCCTTTTCAAGCTCAAAAAATCGGCCATTATCACCTTGCCATGCTGAATTTTTCAGCATGTGCATTATGAAATAAAATTCAGATTATTTACCATTTTTCTTTAAATTTTTATCATAAAAATGAATCAACAATATATGGTAAGTATTTCTTCCAATTGAGAAATGAATTTGGACATGAAATAGGTTTAGAATTCAACCAGCTAGGTTATGCATGTGCTGAGAAATTTTTCAGCATGTAACATGTAACATATCACCATTTATTTATTTAAATAATATTCAAAACATTACCATATCCTCTTCCAATCAATCACCTAATAAAGGATGACAAAATATGTCACACTTTATGACAAAAAATCGGCCACCATGTGTGTAGTATGCTGAAATTTTCAGCATGTGACATAAGAGAGGTATATGTTGAATACTTACCTTTTGTAGCTTCTTTCTTTGATTCATCAACATTGTATGATTGATCCTTGACCAATCAATATGCCAACAAGGCTCCACATGTGCTCCATCTCAGCTGTATATAACGTGTATACATGTATATGCATGTGCTGAATTTCATTTTTGCTAACTTTGTAAAATAATGCACATTTAATAATACACACATGTAATATTCCAATCAGCCCTTAATTTAATTTTCTAGAACACTTTAAGATGTATATTATATGTAAAAAGTGTCTAGATACGTGTCACATGATGTTCAAGAAAAACGTTCCATGTTATGTGCGTAGAAAACCGAATTTTCGATATTTATCGATTACCCGATTTTTCTCTAATTTAAATTCCAACTTTTGCACATGATATATATATTATGTTATACATAATATATATAATATATACTTTGAATTTCAGCACTTGGCTGATTTAAAGTGGTACCATAAACATGTGACAAAATTAAAATTGGAATCTTCACATTTTGGCCTAAATGTGGGGTGATTTGTGTGTGCCAACATGGAAAGTATTTTTGGCTAATCACACCATGTGTATAACGAAATTTTCATTAATTTTTGATGTATATGGGCTGGCCATTTATTTATGGCAAGTACGTGACACATTGGCGAAGTTTCGGTATTCGCCCGATACGACAAATTTTGGTTTAGAACCTTTTATCGTGTCGTATTTAATTTGTCATCACCATATCTTATATCATATGATATAAGACCTGAATATACTCATAAATATGAGTTAAGTATAGTGGTGTGACGTTAACGTACGTACGTAAGATATATAACGTGTCGGTAGTACGTTGGAATACATGTGTATGTGCCTTTAAAAAAAATCTGAAAATATAGTATATATATGTATAAGTGGCGTGTGACATTGAATGTGGGGAGGAGGAGAAAACTTTCCTTCCTTAGCCTTGTTGCCTTTGTGCCTTTTCCAAATGAATCTTCCTTTAATGAACTACTTAGTTTATTAAACTAAGTACTTCACTTAATGAACTACTTTAGTTCATTAATGGTGGCACCTGAAAATAGTATAAACTCAACAAATGTTCGCCATATGATGTAAGCTTTAATGCTTCATGGCTCGTTAGTACGGCAACATAATATATAAGCTAAATAAGACAAGTAATGTCAAGTTATCATGCACACATGTCTATATATCATGCACGTTTTATCTTATGCTCGTTTTTGTGCACATTTAAATCATGCATTTGAAAATCACTCAAACCCCTTTTTCTCTACAGGTATCAGAGCTGATTTCAAGAATTTTGTTCAATGATAAAGGAGAGATGATGGTTAGTGTATTGGAAGACTCGATGGATATTTTTTATGGTCATTTAACTAGGAGATGAATCATATATGACAAGTTAAGAATTCAAAATTGTAGACTACAATAAGTTGAATGATATGCGTCAAATGGTATAAATGGAGGTTTATAAGTTGTCATTATGGATAATTAAGTTAAAGATTATAGTACATCTAAGAACTGATTTTAGTGAGCTGCTGATAGCCGCAGATACAAGTACCTTATACACTGGTGATCGGGTTATAGAACCCCGGTATGATGACAATACCCTTAAGTTGATTCGATAATCATAGGTAAATTAGGTTATGATCTTAAATAAGCGAAGGGAAATGGATTAGAAATTACTTGTATGTGTACAAAGAATGATTCTGAGGATTTAGTCCTATGTCGATAAAGTGTAATGTGAACATATCATCATTTGCAACGGATGTATAGTTTGATTATTATGTAGGTGGATGAATCAAGTAGAACAATACTAAGTCATTGATTACATCATACGCAAGTTTCGAGGTCGAAACTTATTGTAAGGGGTGTAGACTGTTACACTACGGAAAAAAATAGTAAGAATAATAATAAAAAGAAATGATGACATAATATTTTTTAAATAAATTTAAAAAAACTTTTCAAATAACCCCCACCATTAAATTGCTTTTAATAGCCATTAAATACTAATTATCTACATTATAATATTCTTATCTCCTTTCTACTTGGGAGATGAAAACATTCGCTTCTTAATTATAAAAAAAAGAAGGCCATTCGGCCAACAAAATTTTTCTTCGTAAACAAAAATACATAGCACCGAGATTGAAAAAGGAAAAGAAAAGCAAAGAACGGAAGAAAGAATAGAGAAAAGAAAGGAAAAAGAGAGGAAAGGAAAAGAAAGAAGAAAAAGAAAGGAGGAGGAGGGGGAAGTGCACCACCAACACCATCGCACCACCATCACACCACCACCATCAACATATACTTACAACCAATAGGTAGGTGGCCCATCTATTTGAGTTTATTTCATATATGTAATTAATTCTTATTTGCTTTATTTATTGTTATGTTGCATGTTATAAATCAACTTGTTATGTTATATGTATTTAGTTGCTTTGATTATTGCAAAAAAAAATATTGTGTATATGTTTATTGGTTGTTTTATGTGTTTGGCTAAAGAAAACAAAATGTTTTAAGCACACGATAAATATTAGAAGTGTATAAACCGGTTTTAAGGAATTTGGTATATATTGCATAATGTTTTCCTTGGAGTTATATATATATATATATATATATATATATATATATATATATATATATATATATAATCTGCTTTGATTGTCTTGTAATTTCAGGGTTTAGTATGGAATTTAATTAAAAGAATTGTAATTAAGTTGAGATTAGAATTGTAGTTAAGTGTATTTGTTTGGGGGAAATTTAGTTGATTTGGGCTGATGAAATTAAAAAAAGGGGGCTGAAATAGTTTTGGGCTGGGAAGAGGAGCCTGCTCTGCAGGCAGAAAAAAAACTGAAGGCGGGGTGGGCTGTGCGGTGCTGTGGGCTGGGGAAGGAAGAAGTCCGGATGTGGGTTGGGGGAAAGAAAGGTGGCGGCCCACATGCTGGAAAAAGTAAAAAAAAGGGAAAGGTTGGGGGATGGGGGCTGGGCGGTTTGGGCTTGGGGTGGAGGCGGTGCTGGGCTGGGGGAATGGTTTGGATTCTGGAATTTTCGTTTAAAAAAACAGTCTGTTACCATTTTAAAAGGAAAAATATTTGGGATATATTTTTCTTTTAAAAAACTAGTTCTTAAATAATATATATATATATATATATATATATATATATATATATATATATATGCAACGGAGAATAAAGAACAACAAACAGAATGTGAAAGGAAAATAAATAATAATAATAATAATAATAACAATAATAATAATAACAACAACAATAATAATAATAATAATAATATTTCTACACAAACAATAATATTAAGAACATATTTTGGGATACTTAGTAAAACAGAAGTAAAGTTAAATATGTTCACCATTAGGCAAATAAGTTTATATTTGTATATAAGAGAGTAATAATTTAAAATTATTTGAGAGGAGATAAGGAGAATTGTTGAAATGTGGAAATGAGTGAAGGATAGAAGAAAAGGAAGAAAATGTGTGGTGCGACATATTACACTGCATTTCATGGCACATGCATTGTCCTTCGGGACGTGTGGTCCTATGAGACGTGTGGTCCTTCTGGACGTGTGGCCATATGGGACGTGTGGCCCTACGAGGCGTGTGGTCCGACGTGGCGTGTGGCCTGACGAGGCGTGTGGTAGGATCACCTCGAGTTTTATGCATTGCACGGTAAAAAGACAGGCATTCCTGTGTTGAGATATTGTTGCATGTGGCACAAGCATGCATCATGACATCGCATAACTGTTGTGCTGTGCTTTTATTTACTTATTCAGTTATTCATGTGTAAATGTGTATTATATGTTATTTGATGCCATATATGAAATTGTTCGGAAAAAGGCGGGAACCTACTGTGTGATATTTCTATATCACTCACCCTTTTATTTTTCCCCAGGTGAACAGGAGTACGATTATATTTACATAGAAGACGGACGGAGTACGACCAGTGGGGTAGTTAGAGCCAGAAGATGTTTTCTTTGACAGTTTTATTTCTTTTATGATGAGATGTAATAGTGGACTTAGACTTGGTACTTATCTGATGTTAAATTTGGGATGTTGAAATAAAATGATTGTTTCTTTCAATTTATTTCGTTTCCGCTGCGAAATTTTCTACGTCACTGCTGACGTATAAGAGAATTGAACGATGCCTTGTAGCTCTCGTAGCAGGCTACAGCGGGTGCACTGTTTCCGATGCTAGGGTTCGGGAGCGGGGCGCTACACTTATTATATTGTACATATGGGTATATAAGTATAATATATATGTTATGATATGAAAATAAATAAGCATTGAATATTATATAATATCATAAAATGATTTTATATATGGTTACATAATATATATATATATATATATATATATATATATATATTTGGCCACTAGGTCTTTCATGATAAAATGTCCTTATTATATTGTATACATATGTATATGTGTATAATATATATGTTAAGATATGGAAAATAATAAGTGTTTGATATATTATAAGATGATTTATATATGTAGGGACAATATATATATTCGGCCATTAGGCCTAGTGTGATAGAATGATTATTATTATATTTTATGTTTGTTTACATATGTATGATATAAATGATAAGAATAGGAAAAGAATGACCTTATTATGTTTTATGTATATTTTTATGCAATACAATAAAATATATATATTTTATTGTACCTATACACATTTAAAGAACACTCATATGTATGAAAGTATATATTTGTGCATACATAAAAATATACACACTTCCAAACACGATGCATGACATAAATGTTTTTATATCATGTTATTTATATTCATATGTGTAATAAATGATAATGTGTAAATTATGATATAAGTTATGAAATTCCTAGATGGTATATTATAGTAATTAGGAATTTTATGTTCTATGCACCGAAGTTATGGATTATGAAATACAGGTGAGTTTAGGTATTAAGAAGTATGATTACGTATTTTCTGAAGTCATGATAAGTAGACTGTAAGTAGGTAAGTGACGTTACTAGTGGTAGCATGACCAAGATACCCTCAGTTGACCGAGTCTCATACATCATGAAATGAAAGTTTGAAAAGGGATTTTATCGCATTACGTGTTTAAAAGTTCATATGCATGTGAATAATAAACGCGAGACGATTGATTCCATCGACACACGATATGTTATGTTATGTTCGCCAGTGTGACATCGGTACCGGGGTGGTAGATGTCAGAGACATATGATTATGTTCAGGCCGAGTGTAACACCAGGTCTGGGACACGGGATCTTCGTCTGATTGCGTTTATGGCCGAGTGTAACACGGAGTCTGGGACACAGGATCTCCATCATAGTGCGTTACCATTAGTACATGTACATATGTTTATGATGTTTATGTCGTACATGTACTATATAGGGAATCAATCGGTATGTCGCGTGTTATTATTCTTATGAAAAGTGATATACTCAATTATGAAAATGTCATGTCTTCATGTTATGAAAATGTCATGTTAGCAAGTTATGAAAAGCAAGTCATGTTTATGAAAAATCATGTTTTATGCATCATGTCATGATGATGTCCCCTTAGGGTTATGATTAAGAATTCCTTAAGTTTATGATGGCACAACAATGGTCAATGTAGTGTTTACCATGAAAGTGTAGTACATGTAAAATATGTGAGAAAAGTATAAGTTATGGATTATAAGCTAAGTATGGACACTATATGGTGTTACGGATGAAGTGGTATGGGATGATGCTATGTATGTCGTGAAATTTTCCTTATCTACCTGCTTTCAGTTACAGTTATGCTATATTGATTTAAATGGAGACGTGTTTATTATATTCGATATTCATGGTTATTATATTTTGTCACCCCATCTCTCCATGTATGATCCACATGTCGTATCTTGTAAGACTACTTTCCGAGCGATTAAAAGATTGGATATCACTCATACTTGCCTTATTTATCACTTTCCAGATAACATGTATCACTATACAGGCTTGTTGAGGATAGGCTAGATAGATCATTGATAAAGAAGAAACCTGCTGAGAGATTTGCTTCGAATGCGTTAGGTCTTGGTTTATGATGTATTTCAGAAGGTTTCAGTATTCTGTATATTATGACTTGTACAGATTATGATGGAGTGCATTGCATGTCGATTATGATTTGTTTATATTATGTTGCTTCCGCTTATTGATTCATTATTCATGTCCACATGCACATGTATAGTATCGACGCCTTGTACTCTATGGAGTAGAGTATGGCGGGTGCACTGAGCCGGAACCCTAGTTTCGGGCGGGGCGCTACACCCCTCCTGCCCGCTGTCCCTCTCCCTCTCCCTCTCTTTTCACTCTTTTTTCCTTTTCTTTTTCTTTTTCTTTCCCCCTCTCTTTTTCTTTCTCTCTACTCTCTCTTCCCTTTCGCCCTCTCCCTCTCACGTTTCTGTACCTTTTTTTAATGTTTGTTGTCGTTGTGTGTGTTTGGGTGGGGGAGAAAATAAATTATGGGGGGTTTTGATTTAGTGAGGGCCAAAATTTTAGGGGGAGTGGGCGTGAATCAAGGGGATTGGGGGTTAGTTAATTTAGGATAGGATTAAATTCAATTCAATTTAATTAATTAATTTATTTATTAATTAATTTTTTAATTTTTTTGGCGGTTACAACGTTCTACACCCTTACAAAAAGTTTCGTCCTCAAAACTTGTATATTCTGTACACTTCCTAGCACCCATTAGTTGTCGTGTTGACCCCATCGTTAGGCGATTATGCATCTCAAGGCTAACTTATGTTACTAAATATATATCGTTGAACCTATGTAGTTGTGTTTTACAATTAAAATTCTTATGACAAATCCTATTGATCAAATGTTTAGATAATCTAACTCCTCATTTATTTCCATTGTAACTTATTTTCTTAACCTGCCAGCGAGATCTTAGTAAGTTTAGGGTAAACTATAAATTTAATATCACATAGTAGTATCGTTTGATCTTTGCTTGCAACTAGTCGTAGTCTCAAATTCCATGTATAACATTAAACCCACATCTCAATCGTAACTCGTCATTGTGCTACCATTCAACTTAAGGTGTTGCCAACTTAGCATTGCATCTAATATATCTTAAGCATCGTTGGGCATTCTAGTACATCATGTTCCTGCTGTATCACTCTGTTGTACTGTGCTTCAATTGGAACATTTTTTTCTCTCTCTTTTTAAGTACTAATTCAAAATTATGAATTTAACGCATTAATTACTAAATGCAAGATATCAAAAGATTCATCTCCTAATTCAACATTTATCGCTCTTAGTCAACTTAATTAGCAAGACTAATGTCGTCAGCCTACTATGATGTTTATAAACTACAACACCTTAATTACCGTTATAAACTCCTTTTAGAACCATGTCGTTACTTTTTCGAAGGTATTGTCAGCAGCCTAGTATACGAAATATGTGTACGGACATACTTTTCTTCTAACAAGAACGTGACTTATATGACTATAATTTGAAATATAACTTTAGTTGTCTTAAAATAATACCATTCCTATTTATTGTAAACGCAAGAACTGAGATAATGTACTTGTTTTCGCAAGGCAACGGTTCAAATGATCTCTTATGAAAAAAATAACGATATAACTTGTTCGCAAAGTATTTTAGTAAAATTGTGTGAAAATGGTTGAAAACTTAATAAGGTAAGGTTATATAAAATGATTTGAGTACAGTACTTTTCGTTCTCTATAAGATGTATATATTTTGAAAAGCTACTTTTTGAGTTGGCAAAATTTAAGTAGGATCGTAGCAAGCGGGTAAATATTTTCTAAAACGCTTTAATGGATAAAATGCTTGTGATACCGATAGTCGTCGATAAAATTAATTTTGACTAAAATGGATTTAATGAAACCAAAATTTGAAATCTTGTGTAAGGAATATATATTAACATATTGTTTTTTTTTGAAGAACATCAATAGTTCAAAAGTTTTTCCCTTTTCAAGGTTGTCAAAAGAATTAAAAATTTTTATCATGTTCGTATACAGATACAGAAAAGAATTTAGTGTTGTAAAGTTTAGTAGACTACAAAAAAATGAGACTCAATAAGGTATTTCTGAAGACAGAAATATTTTTAAGTGCTTGTTATAATACAGTTATACATTGGTGTATGTGCTTATGTAAATTATTTATCTGTTTGAAGAATATATCAGTCCAATATTTCGTATAATCCTATGGGCCATCCCCTTTTCTTGATAAGGTCTCATATGTTCAGTTTCTTATAAGTCTGACGTTTGTCTACTCATGATAAAATCTTTAACTTAAATTGGTCCAATCCTAGCATGGCACACTAATTGTTGATCGACTTAAGGTGTTGTACTTCACCATGCTTCCGCGTGCCACACTGATCCACTGTACCCGTTACTTGGTTACTTGAACCACTAATTTTTTCTAGTTCATATGAAAACATCCACTACTTGTTCATGCCCGCTCTATTTTAATTCAAGCCTACTAAATTCAAGTCAAGTAACTCGATGTTTCTATAAATCAACACTAAACTAAAAGTTTGTAAAGTTTCATTATTCAATTGTACTTGTTATAGCTGATTCACGCCTTTTGCAACCGATCAATATCTCTAATGGGACTAATATCGTCGTCCTGCTTAATAACTCTAAATTTCAACATCTTAACCCTAGCCTATAAATTCCTTCATATGATTCTCTTACTAAACGCTACTGATTATAATGCTTATGAATCGTTACTTAGTTTCTATCATTTCTCTATAAATCATCTCTTAGTATCTATCATGCTATAATAATTCATTTTTTCTAGTAGCTATTGTCTCAACTTAGACCTAAGTCTGCTCTGATGCTACCGTCCAAGTAGGGATATAGGCCTGTTTTACTTTACTCTAATGGTACCAGATCACATGCTGCTGTTGCGGTGAAGCAGCTTGAATTACTGCCTAACCTATTAATATGCACTAACGTTTGCAATAGGGTATTCTGATTAGCATTGTAATTCATTCAAATTAATTATATAGTATTCAACTAGGGTTACTAAGATCACGGCTTAAAAAGTGAAAAACAAACTTAGATAAGGTAGAGTTGCATGGGATACCCTAGGTATATGTGTTTTGTAACCGGTCGTCTCTTTAAGTCTAAGTTCATAACTTACTCCTAGGATTGTTCTTAGTATCGTCATTTCTTAAGTCTAAGATCATGTCTTATTTCTAAAATCATGTTTAGTGTATAATCAATGCTTATGACTACCTTTAGTACTTATGTCCAAGTTCAACTCTTAATCGAAATCGTTATTTATGTTTAAGATTGTGACTTATGTTCAGGATCATCGCCTATAACAGAGACCAGTACCTATGTTCATGATCTTCACTTATGTTCAAATCATCACTTATGTCTAAAATTGCGACTTAGGGGCAAAATCGTAACTTAATTTCTAATATCATGGTCTAAATCTACATTTCCGCCGTAGATCTAGAACCATGCTTTGAAGATCGTACTATCGGCATGTAGTACCTCTTGGACTCATTCCAAACTTAGATCCAAGTGATCGGCAGTGTCAGTTGTGTTATGCCACCACTCCTCCGCATCTCTTTGTCAAAGAATTTCAGGTTCGAGTACGGTAGTGGCGGAGGCGGTGCCTGCTAGTTCAGCAACTGGTGCTACTGTGCTAAGGTGTTGGTCATTGTGACTATGACATCTTCAAGTGCTTGGGGATGATCCCCAGATTCTAGTGGTTCTCACATTATTTCTTCTATTACCGGCTTGTTCACGTATTGTCAAATTTTTTTCTCGCATTAGAACGGTTGAAACTATATTTATTTAAATACATGCTACGTTAAGGGGTATTTTAGGAATTTCAAACAACTTAGGGGGTTGCATGCAAATGTTCGGGGTAATTTGGAAAATTCTGTCATTTATATAATTTATTCTAAAAGTTAGGGACAGAATAGTAATTGCGTAATAAAACGATCACTCACCATCGTACCCCTTAACCCAGTCATAACTTAAGTCTAAGATCATCACTTAATCCTATTTTGTTGCTTAAGGGTAAAATTGTCATTTTAGGAAAAGATCGTAGCTTATGTCTAAGTGATCTAGTTAATCCTACGTTTCTGAGGCAGATCTAGAGCCTTGGCTCTGATACCACCTTTAGCGCCCCGCTCCCGATCCCCTAGCTTCGGGAACAGTACACCCGTCATAGTTTTCTACGAGAACTACAAGGCGTCGTTCAAACTTCATTACACGTCAGAGATGACGTAGAAGTTTTTCGCGGCAACGATAATAAAAATAAACATTTCAATTAAATTAAATCCATCGGAGATAAAATGAAGTACAACGGTTTACACGACCCGCTACGTCAAGTATAAAATACTGAAATCAAATGATAAGTCTAGGTAGAGGTCTATCTGACTATCCCATGAAACAAGTACCCTGTCGCAAGATCCCATCTCGAACCCAGCTCACTCTCCACAGCTCGCACAATCAGCACCATCCTCAATAAAAATGTACTCATAATCCTACTCCTTGTGGAGGGAAGGTGTGGAGTGAGTGATGGGAGTCACTCGTAGTTTACCCGTCTAGACAGATAAAGCATGTAAAATAGATAAATAAAGCATATGGGACTTTCACATACTGAGCCGGGTAGACAGATAAAGCATGTAAAATAGCAATACTAAATAAATAAATAAAGCATTAAGCATAAATAAAGAAATAACACATATCTGACCCGATCCGTATCCCAAAACGTAGCATTGAAACAACTTAATAGCAAGACACAGGATAATCACATCAATAACCAATGCAATGCGCAACTTCATGATGCATGCTCTTTCATCTCTACCGTGTCACACGCAGTCATTTAATATCACATGTCATGCTCTTCTTTTTCGATGATATGATATGCATGTCTCAGTTCCTATTAAGTGAAAGTAACTGTATTACCATACACTCATCACACGCCTCGTCAGGCCACACGACCCGTAGGATCACACGACTCATAGGCCAAATGCAATGCTCGTGCCATGAATGCTTCACACTTTCACACTTCCGTTTCTCCTATGTTGCATGCTCCGTTCTATGTTGCGTATTACCTATATTGCGTAATTACCCTATGTTACGTGGGGTTCATTATTGTATTTTATCTTCTACCGTTATGTTATCTTTTTAGACTTTATTTTAGGTTTCTACACTTTATTTTATTTTTTCTAGGCTTTCACACACTTTAATCTTTTATTTAAATATTTGTATCTTTACCCTACTATAGTTTTTTCTTGCTTTAATTTCATTTCCTTCTCTCTCCTTTTTCCTCTTTTATTTTATTTTATTTTATTTAATGGGTTTCTAAATAATATTAATATTATATTAATTAGATATTTATTTATTTTTTTCTTTCTTTTTCTTTTCCGTGGCTGACCATTTTCTAATTTTATTTTTTATTCTATTTTTTTTATTTATTTATCGCTTTTTTAGTTTCCTAATTTCTATATATTAAATAATCATTTATTATTTTATTCATTTATCATTATTATTATTACTAATTATTATTTTGTTTTATTATTTTCTTTCCTCTTCATTCCGCTTCCCCCTATTTTTCAGTTATTTTATTATTTTCTTTATTTCCTTAAATTCTAATTTTCTACAAAAATACATAACTTTTTCGTTTTAACTCCGATTTACGCCAAACCAATTCTATTGGACTCCGTTTAATGCTCTCTATGTAACGCTAATGACATATCAATCCCACCTATTTCCATTCTATGTGATCTACATCTAAGGCCATTCAAGCAATTTCATACCAAAACATACATAAATATGGATAAATATAAAATGAACAACACTACCGGAGATAAACAATAAAATCAACACAGCATGCGAGAAATCTGATACACACAGGTGTCAATCCGACAGGGGGGTAACCGACTTGTTTAAACGAAGAATTGTTGAGGCAAAGTGGTTGGATTTGATGTGGGTGACCAATACCCTTTCCTTTCTTCTCTCTTTTCCCTCTCTCCCTTCTCTCCTTTTTCTTTTCCCCTTCTCCTCTCCTTCTTCCCTCTTGCCTGCTGTCCCTCTCCCTCTCCCGCTCTTTTCACTCTTTTTTTCCTTTTCTTTTCTTTTTCTTTCCCCCTCTTTTTTTCTTTCCCTCTACTCCATTTTCCTTTTCTCCCTCTCCCTCTCACGTTTATGTACCTTTTTTTAATGTTTGCTGTCGTTGTGTGTGTGTGGGTGGGTGGGGGAGAGAAAATAAGTTATGGGGCGTTGTTGATTTAGTGAGGGCCGAAATTTTAGGGAGAGAGAGCGTGAATCAAGGGGATTGGGAGGGGATTGGGGGTTAGTTAAATTAGGATATGATTAAATTAAATTCAATTTAAAATAATCAATTAATTAATTTTTTATTTTTTTGGCCGTTACAACAATGATCCACACAAGTGTGTTCTCGATTTGCGTATGGGCTAAATTGAAGTATGGTTGCCATTTTGCTGTCGTTAGGTCGTATCCCAGTACCTAGCCCCTTTTCTAACATTTACATGTATTCATTCTTCTTATAGAACCTTACCATGAAGAAGTTCTCTTCAAGATCTCTGAGTTGAAAGCCTTCCTTAAAACTCCTGGAGCTGTTGTTAGGGCTTATAGCTAATGTCCTTTCAAAGTAGCTTCAGTATTAGAGCTCAGCGTGTTTAGGAATATTCGGATTGGATATCCAGCAATATTCTTAAGAGATATCTCTAATTATTTCCTTGCATATATGATTTGATTTATGTCGATAATTTGTAGATATCGATATCATAGAAGATAGACATTAGCATAATGAATAGATTGGTCATAATTGTCGGCTTTATCTTTTCTGCACATGTTCAATTTGCAACACTATAAATAAATGTGGTGGAATAGAAGAAAAGGCAGATTGCGATTGCCAAAATATTTCTTTACATGATATCAAAGCCAGTTTAAAATGTAGACGCACACCTTGCTTGTTCCATGGTTGGCTATTTACTAGCTCCTCTCTCCCAAGTCCAGAGTCCAAATGTAGATCCTTGGCTTGTGGTTTATGATTGAGGATGGGTTCTAAGGCGCGTGTGTATGTCAAGCTGTGTTGCCATGTGAGAGCAAGTGTTGAGAATATTGTCCCATATTGAGCAATTTGAGAAAAATATATAGGGTATATGAGAATGAGGTACCACCACCCATTGCCTTAAGGTTTTTGTGGATATTGGTCTTACCTCATGTAAGCCCAAGCTTCAACATAGTATCAGAGAAGCGAAATTTCCTCGGGCAAGAAGGGAGCCTCGGACCGCCCAAGCCTGTTCTTTATATTTCATTCTGTCAGTTGTACCGTAGTGATGAGTAGTCCAAGACGACCTACAGAATGGAGATCAAAGGGTGATATTTTTGTCTTTATTTGTGAGGAGATGGGTAGAGAGGATTGTGAGGTTCCGGGGGAGTTTTTGGCTGATGTGTAGGCTTTGGATATGAGGAGTGATGGTGGAGCACAATGGCTTTGGCTCTTGTTGGATCGTTGGCTCTAGAGCCTCACATCACATAACGGGTAATTTAAGCCTTCTGCATAATTGTGTATCTACGGTGCCATGTACTGTTTGGCTGTCTAATGGAACCAAAATGCACATGTTCCAACAAAGGGCGTTGTGCATCAATGACAAACTTGTTCTATATAAAGTGCTCTTTGTACCTCATTTGACTTGCAACTTATTATCGGTTTCTCAATTGCTGTGGTGATCACGTTGCCGTATTTACTGATGATAGTTACGTGATACAGGACTGGAGTTCCAGAATTGGGATTAGAGTGAGTGAGAAAATCAATAGGCTATACATACTGCAAACGTCTCTCACCATTCGGACCTATGCTCTCGGGATTGCGATGGATGAATTATTATGGCGTAAGCGTCTCGGACATCCCTCTAGTAGTGTGTTACGCTTCCTATGTAATATGGTTTCACCTTTACTTAAAGATTCTAATGTTACTCATGATGTGTGTTTTTGGGCCAAACAAACTAAACGGCCCTTTGATTTGAGCAATACAATGGCCAAACATTGTTTTTATTTGACTCATTGTGATTTATGGGAACCGTATCGGGAGAAAACATCTTGTGACACTTCTTATTTCTTAGCTTTTGGGGATGATCGCTTGTGGGTTGTATGGGTTTATTTGCTAAAAGTGAAAGACCATGTGCCATCAGTGGCACGCCAAATTTTCGCTATGGTCCACACTCAATTCAATCAGACTATTAAAGCCTTTTGCAGTGACAATGGCTTGGAATTTTCCCCTTTTACGACAATTTTTTAAGAGCAGGGTGTTCTCCATCAAACATCTATCCGACATACCCCCCAACAAAACGTTTGGGTGGAGCGCAAACATTGTCATATCCTCGATATAGCCCGAGCATTATGTTTTCCGGATAGCTTACCAATCTTCTTCTGAGGTGAGTTTGTCTTAACCGTGGCCTATTTGATTAACCATACTCCAACCGTCCTGCTCAGTGGCAAACACCTTATGAGATATTTTTTTGGCAAACCTCCAACAATACTCATCTTTGTGTGTTTGGAAGTCTTTGCCATGTACATGATGATCAACAAAACGGTGACAAATTCCAAAGTCATAGTCGAAAGTGTATCTTTGTAGGATATCCTATGGGGGAAAAGGGGTGGAATGCTATGAACTTGAATCCTGAGTTTTCTTCACTTCCAGAAATATGGCCTTTGCCGAAAACATATTCCTATTTGGCTCACCTACTCCCTCTCCTTCCACGCTCGTCTCTGACTCTAGGCCGCCTGTTCCATCTCCCACGGCACCTCAATGCTGACGATGACACCTCTTTTATTGCTCGGCAATGTTTGTCATCTGTCACACCTCATCCGACCCTAGAAATTTCTCCTGAACCAACCCAGCCGATGCCATCACCGCCTCCTTCCTCACAAATTCTTGGCCACAGTCATCGTGTGAAGGAATTACCTGTTAAATTTGTAGATTTTAACATGAATGCCGTATATTATAGCCCCTCGGCTCTCTCCATCCTGCCGTCCAATTCCCCAAGTAATTCGTACTCTATCCACAATTATATTAGTACTCACAAGTTCTCTTTGGCCCACCAGGTTATCCTTGCCGCTACTACTTTAAATGCAAAATCATAATCTTATTCTCAAACTATAAAAGACCCTCGCTGGCGGGCGAGCATGCAGGAAGAAATCCAAGCCCTCGAAGACAATCACACTTGGACGCTTGAAGACCTATCCACCGGCAAGCATGACATCGGTTGCAAATGGATACAAAATTAAACACAACTTAGATGGCAGCATTGAACGTTACAAGATGCGCCTGGTTGTGCATAGGAATTGTCAGGTTGAGGGTCTCGATTACACCAAAATGTTTGCTCCTATTGCTAAAATGGTTACAGTTTGTATTTGTAGGATCTGCAAGGCACCACAAGAAGGGGGGGTTGAATAGCTGGTGCGGAAAGTGTGGTTTTTAAAATTGTTTTGACTCAAGAAACCAACTTCTGAAAACAGTTTCTGTTTTCAGGACTAGTTTTAAAACGTTTTTAAAAACTAGGTTGTAGGTCTTCAAAAATTCTGAAATTTTGAGAGACCTTAACCTCAGATGTTATGAGTGTCTCCTAAAAATTTCAGATTTAAATTCAACCTTTAACCCCTTCAAAAATCGTTGGTGGTCAGATTGCGCGAATCTGCCAGAAACGGTAGACTGTTTCGAAAAATTTATTCCTATTTGTTCTTAACTCTAATTGCTCTGAAGTATTAACCACTAACCCCTTATATGTTGTATTTAAATGGGTTGAAACATTTTTGAAAAATGCTTTCGGGAAGTTAGTTAAATACACTCAAAGTCTCAACCTTTGCAAGCCTGAAAATCAGATTGCACTAGTCTCAGATCTTTGGATGTTTGATTGACTTATACTTATCCAAAAGGGTTGAAACTTGTGCCAAATTAACTCTAAGACGTGTGGCAATGTTTCTAGAAAGTTTCATAATTTTTGAAAAACGTTTACTATTTTTACGAACGTAATCAAAAAGAGTAAACAATGCTGAAACAGAATATAAGTGCTGAAAGTAAATGACACCGAGAATTTTATACTGGTTCGGTTATAAAAAACCTACTCCAGTCTTCGAGGAACACTTCCTCGGTTCACACTAGTCACACAACACAAATACACCTTACCACCGGGTTGATGGAGTTACACACCAACTCTAACCCTTTACAAACATTGTATGACGAATACAATTACGCACGAACACCACCCACCTTGCAAGAATGAAGATTGATCACACCTTGATCAATATTTTAGAAAGATATAGAATGTGTGGTGGTCTAAGATAAGCCTATTCAAGAATAAGAATATAAGTACAATAGGCTTTGAAGAAGAAGAAAGAAAGAGTGTAGAAGAAAGAGTGCTAAGCGTTTTTGATCACAAGAGTGTAATACTTGTTCTTGTCACTTGTTTTGCTCTTCTCCTTTCCATTTATGCGAAATGGCCGTCCCCCCCTAGGTGCTCTCCCCTCTTGAAAATTATCTTCTAAGTCCTTGGGAGAATGTGTGGCATCATTGTGACATGATCTTGCCTGCTTAGCACCTTCTCGCAATACTGAACCCCCGTCTTCCCACTGATGCATCTACATTTAATTTCATCTTTCTAGTGGGAGGAAGCTCCCCTCTAATAATCCTTACCCGTTTTGATGTCACTGTGGGTGAGAAGGAAAGAGCTACTAAATGAGGCAAATTTTGTGCAAATTTCTTTCCATTCACTGCAGAACACCACGTGTAGGTTGTTGTTCAAACATTATCGAACAATCTCATATAAACAAAATTTTCTGTGCCAAAACGGACCGCTACATATTCTTTCCAGATGACCCATGCAACTATCGATGGTACTACCGCCCTCAACTGACCTGCCATATATGTTTTGTTGGATATACGCCACCAACAACTTAGGTGACCCTTTATTGTTCTACTATGAGCCAGCGGACTAAAGAAAATTATAGAGATTTCGTTCCATAACGGTCGTATCCTCGAGCAGTGCATAAATATGTGATTTTTAGTATCTGAGCTTTAACGATGGAATGCACATTGCAATGGGAATACTGTTTGCCAATACCGTAAATTGTCTACCAATGGTAAGGATTGCGTCCACAATCGCCATAGAGATATGTGTATCCCAAGATGAGAGTTGTTCCACCATACATAACGGGATTCAACAAAACTGTTGTCGGTAGCATCTATGAGGTTATATGCCGATTTTATCGAACACTGACCATTAGCATCCGGCGTCCAATGCATTGCATCATGTGTTCTGACAACCTTTGATTCCATGAAGTCATTTATACTACACAGGCGTTTCCAAACTGAGGAATCATAAATATGTGAGTATACTGAAGGTCGACTACCATACTTTCTCCTGCAGAACTCAGACCATAGCATCTGGGAATGATAATACTTCCACCAAAGCTGACAATCATATGCCTGTTGAACACTCAAAAGAGACCGTATTCCTAATCCCCCCTCATCCGTTGAATGACATATGGATTGCCATGAACCCCAATGATGCCGGCCTTTCCAAAGAAAAGTTGCCATCTTGCAATTTAAAATATCAAATACGCTCTTTGGTAAGAGAGAACTAGCTATAATAATATGAGTAGGCATAGAACTAAGAACATGCCGTATCAGCACCACCCGTTCTGCCATGGACAACATCTTAGATGACCATGATGTTAACTTAACGTCAAAGTAACTGAGTAATGGTGTACAATACCTCGATCTGTAGATGCCTTTATATAAAAATGATCCAAGATATTTAATTGGCAGAGATGCTAAGCGCATGCCTAAAGTCTGCAAAACTGCCACACCTGAAACTCCCGTTCCCACCACAACTTGACTTTTGTGGTAATTAACTAGCTGCCAAGATGCATCCTGATAAGACATCAAAAAAGAACGAAACCTCTCCAAATTGCGATTTGAGCCATTAAAAAAATTAATAAGTCATCTGTGAAGCCCAAATGTGAAACCCGTGGCACTCGACCAGCATTGAATTCTTTTGATTGTGTCATCTTCCATCAAAGCGTTCAAGCCATGAGAGAATCCTATCAAGGCAAAAATAAAAAATAAAGGCGATAAAGGATCCCCTTGTTTTACACCACGTCCAACAGAGAAGAAACCTATCAGATTGCCATTGATAAGGACTGAACACCATGTAGCACTTAACTTGTTAATTAAGATGCGAACAAGTCTAAAGTCAAAACCGAGTTGCCACAGGAGTAAGCTGAGATATCGCCAATTGACGCGGTCGAATGCTTTAGCCATATCCAATTTAACCATAACATGACCACCTCTAGTCCGACGATCAAGCACATACACCATATCTTGAGCCAAAAGTATTTGTTCTGTAATGCCCCTTCATTTCATTAATCCTACTTGTTCCGGGGAGATGAGCTTGGGCAACAAACCAGCAAGTCTAGTAGAGATCAACCTCGTTACCACTTTAGATATAAAGTTTGTAAAGCAAATGTCTGAATTCTGCAAATGTCTGAGGGCTTTGCACCTTAAGAATCAAATTTATAGTGGCCGAATCTACCTGTTTAGGCATCAAAACCCCTAAGAAAAATTCAAGAACTTCTTTAAAGACATCAAGATGCATAACCTGCCAAAACCGATGGTAGAAGAAACCCGGATATCCGTCCGGAACTGCCGCATTAGATGGGCTAAGATCCCATACAGCCCGTTTATCTCCTACAAAGTCGGCATAGCCTGCAACATGAGGTTATCTTCCACCGTTAATAGAGAGGGAATATGCTGAAGAACAGATTCGCAGTTGGAGAAGGGCGCAGCAGAAAAAGGTTTGAAAAATAATTCACCGTCTCAGCTTCATCCGCACGTAAGACACATTCCACTCTATCCTCACGCAAGATTTTACGAATATATTGACGTCTCCTTTTGTCCTTTACCGTTTGATGATAGAAGGTGGTGTTAGCATCCCCTTCTTTGAGCCACTTAACATTGGCCTTTTGTTTCCAATAAAGAAAAGCGCGTGTCTGCGAAAGCCTCAACTATGCAACACTTTGATGATACAACTCTTGCATTGTCTCGGATGGCAAAGAGTCGTAGTCTCGCTCTCGGACAAGCACCTCTTCTTCAACCTCAGCTACCGCATCAAAAAGATTGCCAAAAACCTCTTTATTCCACTTTCTCAACTGAGACCTTAAACGTCGAAGTTTATCAAAAAAACCCCAGATACCTCAAACTATTGGAAAGGATTTCCAATGGTGCTAGACCAGCGGATCAAAGTCTGGATGAGTTGACCAAACATCAAGGTATCTGAAAGCAGCAGACACCCGTGAATGTTCTACGTCACATGTCAAGTAGATTGGAGAGTGATCATATGTAGCCCTCGCAAGGTGCTGAGCTTGCGTAATCGGGAACAAATCGAAAAAGGAAGAAGAACACAGGTATCGATCCAAGCGTCGCCAGACACGGCCTAAACCGTGCCCATCACACCATGTGTATGAAGATCCCTGAAAGGATAGCTCTTGCAACTCACATTCTGATATACAGTCATTAAAATCCTACAAAGAGCGCAACGTTGGTGTAGACCGTCCTCTATGTTCATCCACGGTCTGAAACATGTTAAAATCTCCCCCACCAGCCAAGGAATGTGCAGCGTAGCATGGAACAATCGCAAATCTGCCCATAATGGACGACAGGTTGATATTTCCAGAAAAAATCAAATATGATCATCACAGGCAGATAAAGCTTTGGAAAAACCTAAATGTAATCTATACAACATCAATGATGAAACCCTAGATTTAGGTTCTATAACTACTAATAAAGACATATGATAACGCCGAACAAGTGAAATTATGTGATTCAATGAGGTACGTATATCTCGTACATTCCATATCTATAACTTCATCATGATAAAGCGTCAAAGGAGTTAGAGAGGTGAGCTGAACGTAACCTTGTTATCCTTGGTGATGTTGGTGCTGCATGATGACTACGGTGTAAGATTCTCGGAGGCACACAAAATTCCTGATCTATAGATGTGTCTAGTGGATCTGCCACTGTCCTACTAGTATCTAAGAAAGTTGCTTGAAAGATATTAGCCATTGAGTCATAAATTTCCCGATCCTGCGCATCAAGCTGGTTAACATTTAGCGGGATAACCATTTCGCTATCTGAAAGAGAGGACACATCTGCATTAGTCGGCAGGGCCGCACAACATACAATCATCGACTCCCCGTTGCCGCGATATATCTTGCACATTTGAAACTGAGACTACGGCTTAGATATCTGGTGATGGCGGCTAGATTACCCGAGATGGTGATGGCGGTTGGATTACAAGAGATGGCATTGGCGGGTGAATAGCTGTAGGTTTTGGTGCTTCAAACGTACACTGAACTTCAGCTAATAGAACCGACCCATGCAGGTTATTTTTGGCATCCAACACTGCTTTTTGTCTTTGTCTGCCTCAGAGCGCTGCTTGAGAGACTGATCTGGCAGAACTGGCTAGTCAGAGGAAATCAATTTGCCACAATCAGCTGAGACATGACCCAGTCTATAACATCCTGTGCAAAACGAAGGCAGGTCCTCATACTCAACCGGTTTCCTTATTACCCGTGAAGGACCCTGAATGTACACCCTTTGCCGGCATATTATGAGATACATCAAGTTCAACACATATGCGGGCGACCAAGGGGCGAATAGCGGCTGTCGTAGCCGCATCTAACTTCATGGGTGTACCAACCATCTGGGCGATTTGAAAAAGAGCATATTTCCTATGAAAATGTATAGGTACCCAGGGAAAGACACCCACATTGAAACAATGGGCACTTCGACTGCCGGATCATAATCCGGTGTCCATTTCGTGACACGCATATGTTTTTCAGATATCATCCAAATTTGACGAGAGAAACAACGGAGATAATCCTGCTCATGATCAAAATGGAGAAGAACATGTGTAGAATCGAGCAAGCCAATTTTAACGGCTCCAGAAAAACCAATGCGGTAACGGTAGATCATATCGTCGCTAGCGGAGGTGGCCATACCAGAAAGTGCCCACTAATATAAAACGATATAGAGTAGCCAAGGATTGAATTTCCTCTTCCGTAAACGTAATCATTGGGATGTCCTTGAATTTTTGAATTTGTTTAGACGCAACGATCATGGAGGCCGACGAGAATAACGGTGCGAAAGTTCTTGGCGGCACCAAAACAATATTGGATGGCGTTGGTATAGGGTTTGTTTGCAGCAGCAGAGCCACCATTGCAATTGCAGGTTGATGGCGGAAGAGAGGCAGCAGAAAGTCAGAGGTGATGGGAGCGGAGAGCGGAGCAGTGAGGAAGGTGGCAGCCTACCGCCGCTGCCAGGGAGTGCACATGAGAGAGTGCATCGTTTTTAGGATATATATATATATATATATATATATATATATATATATATATTTTATGGGTAGCCACATAATGGAAAAAGAAGAAGAAATTTTGGTCAAATTAATACCCTAACAAAAGGACAAGAGTAGGGAAAATGTGTAACAATCAAATGAAGAGTTTTGTCCTATTCTAATGATCCCAAAGCATCCCTTGGCCATCCGCCACTAAACAAATGGGAAGAAAAGATTTTTGGCTTCAACCAACAAGAAGCAATCATATCTTCTACCCAAAAGCTTCCACACTTCTCACACCATTTTCTTACTCCTCTACACACTCAAAAAACCGAGAAAATGCTCGGGACTTGGGTCTCGACACGGTGCACCCACCGTACTCTGCTATGAGAATTACAGGACACCGATACCATGTATATGCATGTCGACGTAAATCATGGATTGATATAGCGGAAGATATATAAAGATAAACATAAATACCAACGACATGCATACGGATACAAATCGTCATAGTCCATATAAATCATAATGTACAATGTCCCAAAATATGCTAAGTACATCATGATCAAATAGCTAACACATCCAAAAGATAGCTCCTTGACATACCTCCTCACTTACGGGTAATCTTTCTGGGGCTCATCTTCTATAAATCCCGGGTCCCAGTCCTTGTTCTCTACAATCTATAGAAAGGCAAGTATGAGCGAGAACACTAATCGCCCAACAAGTAGTCTGTCTGTATACATCATGTGGATCATACATGGGGAGACGAGGTGATAAAATAATAATATGTAAATAAAGAACATAAGCATGTGTTACATGGTGATATAATTCAAATTCCTTCCAAATTTTTATTGATTTTTCTTTTAAAATAAATCACCAATTAGTAGCAAATATTCTTATCAAATTGGAAATGAAATTTGGACACCAACATGGCCATAAAAACGTTCAAGATACATTCCCACACATGCTGAAAAATTTCAGCATGTGTGATATTCAAGATATCACATTTTATGACTTTGTATCTTATTCAAATTACTTCCAATTCTTCTTCCAATTAACCACATGTTTCAAGACGTAAAATATCTCTTCATGAATGCCAAAAATCGGCCAGCCTACCTTCCACATGCTGAAATTTTCAGCATGTGTTTCAAATGAGATAAAGTTTGAAACCTTACCTTTTGTATTTTCTTTCTTTAAATCACCAACATTGTATAATTGATTCTTGACCAATCAATATGCCAACAAGGCTCCACATATGCTCCATCTCAGCTGTAGGGGCGTGTATAATTGTATATACATGTGCTGAATTTTATTTTTGCAAACTTTGTAAAATAGTGCACATTTAATGATACACACATGTTATATTCCAATCAGCCATTAATTTCATTTTCTAGATTACTTTAAGATGTATGACATATTTAAAAAGTGTCTAGATACGTGTCATATGATGTGCCAAAAATGTTCCATGTCTTGTGTACATAGAAAACCGAATTTTCGATGTTTATCGATTACCCGATTTTTCTCTAATTAGATTCCAATTTTTTGCACATGTTATATACATTATGTTACACATTATATATATAATATAAACTTTAGTTCTCAGCGCTTAGCTGATCTAAAGTGGCGCCATTAACATGTGACAAAATTAAAATTGGAATCTCCACAATTTGGCCTAAATGTGGGGTGATTTGTGTGATAACATGGAATGATTTTATGGCTGAAAATATCATCATATGCACGAAAATAATAAGTATTTTCTAGGTGTAGGGGCTGGCCATCTATTTATGGCAAGTACGTGACACGTTGGCGAAGTTTCGGTATTCGCCCGATACGACAATTTTCGGTTTAAAACCTTTTAACGTGTCGTATTTAATTTGTCATCACCATGAATTATATCATATGATATAAGACCTGAATGTACTCATAAATATGAGTTAAGTATGGTGGTGTGACGTTAACGTACGTAAAATATATATCGTGTCGATAGTACATTGGAATACATGTGTATGTGCCTTTTTCAAAAAAATCTGAAAATATATATTTAAATTTATATATATATAGGCGTGTATATTTATGAAGAGATGAGGAGGAGACTTTCCTTTCTTAGTCTTGTTTCTTTTGTGCCTTGTTTAAATGTAGCTTCCTTTAATGAACTACTTAGTTTAATTAACTAAGTACTTCACTTAATGAACTAGTTTAGTTCATTAATGGTGGCATCTGAAAATAGTGTAAACACAACAAATGTTTGCCATTTGATGTAAGCTTTAAAGCTTCATGGCTTGTTAGTACGGCAACATAATATATGAATTATATAAGGCAAGTAATATGCAATATATCATGCACATTTATCTCATGCTCGTTTTTATGCTCATTTAAATCATATATTTTGAAATCACTCAAACCCTTTTTTCTCTACAATCTCCCCCTTTTGATGATTTTCAAAATAACTTATGCACATAATTTAAATCCTATCGCTCCCCCTTCAATCATGCATAAACTCAAAATTTAAAATTTAAATTTTGAATCCTCTCCCCCTTGATTTATGCAATCAGTATAAATTAGTATCTCTCTTCCCCTTTATTTTGGAAAGTAAATCAAAAGATGCATGTAAATAAGGAAAGAGAATCAAATCAAATTAATCAAATCATATCAGCTGAAATCATGCCTAATTTAGAACGAAGAGATTCATACGTGGCTTGATTTAAGGCTTTTGTAAAGATATTCGTTACTTGTGCTTCTGTGCGTACGTGATCTATAACGATATCTCCATTGTTTACGTGATCACGAAGAAAGTGATAGCGTACTTTTATATGTTTGGCCTTAGAGTGTAATACGGGGGTTCTTAGACAGATTAATGGCACTTATACTATCACAATATATAGGAATTCTATTTACAGTCATTCCAAAGTCCAAAAGTTGTTGTTTATCCATAACAACTTTGTGCAGCAAAGGCTAAGTGCCATGTACTCAGCCTCAGTAGTGGACAAAGCAACGCTTGCTTGCTTTTTGGAAAACCATGAAATGAGTGAGTTTCTTATAAATTGGCAAGTGCCACTCGTGCTCTTTCTATCTATTTTACAGCCACCGTAATCTGCATCAGTATAAGCATGTAAGTTAAATTCGGAAACTTTATCATACCAAATTCCTAAGGTGGGCGTGTGCTTAATATAACGGAATATTCTTTTTACCGCATTATAGTGAGACACCTTAGGTTGACTCTGAAAATGTACACACATGCATACACTGAACATGATATCAGGCCTACTGGCAGTAAGATATAGCAAAGAACCAATCATAGACCTATATAAGGCATTATCAAAATCTTTACCATGTTCATCCTTATCCAATTTAGTGGTGACACTCACAGGGGTGGGGATGGTTTCAAATTTTCAAAGTTGAACTTTTTAATCATGTCATTTACATATTTATCTTAACTTATGTGAATGCCTTTACTCGTTTGCTTAATCTGCAAGCCAAGAAAATAGTTAAGTTCGCCAACCATGGACATTTCAAATTCGGATTTCATTCATTTTTCAAAATCTTCAACAAGTTTGTGTGAGGTAGAACTGAAAATAATGTCATCAACGTAGATTTGAATAATAAGTAAATCCATTTTATCTTGTTTCAAAAATAGTGTACTATCTATAGTACCTCGTTTAAAATCATTTTCTAAAAGGAAAAGTAGCAAAACGATCATACCATGCTCTCGGTGCTTACTTTAGCCCGTATAGTGCCTTCTTTAGTTTATACACGTGATCGGGATGTTTCAAATCTTCAAAACCGGGTTGTTGCTTCACGTATACCTCTTCTTGTATAAATCCATTTAGGAATGCACTTTTTATGTCCATTTGATACAATTTGAAATCTTTCATGCAGGCAATAGCAAGTAAGAGTCGTATAGCTTCTAAACGTGCTACGGGTGCAAATGTTTCATCGTAGTCAATTCCTTCTTCTTGATTATAGCCTTGTGCTACTAGTCTAGTTTTATTTCTTACGACCTTTCCTTCTTCATTCATTTTATTCCTAAACACCCACTTTGTGCCTATTATGGTCTTATCTTGTGGTCGTGGCACTAAATCACATACATCATTTCTAACGAATTGATTTAGCTCATCATGCATAGCATCAATCCAAGAAGAATCACTCAAAGCATCATGCACATTTTTGGGTTCAATTTTGGAAATCATAGCATGAAATTGATCTATTTCCTCCAAAGTAATTCTTCTACGTGTTCGCACACCGTGAGTGATGTCGCCTATGATGAGATCATGTGGGTGATCTCTATGCCATCTTGGTTGATTTTTTTCTATGTTATCATGCATTTTTAAGTGATCATGCATTTCTAGTGTGTCATTCATGTCATGCATATCAAATGTACCATCATCTTCATTCAACACGGGTTTCAATTCAAAGTCATCATCATATTCTTTATCTTTATCAATCTCACCAAATTCATCAAACTTCACATGAATAGATTCTATGATTTGTCTAGTGAGAGGATCATAACATCTATATGCTTTTGAATTTATAGAATATCCAACAAAAATGCACTCAATTGATTTGGATTCAAATTTATCTAAATTATCTTTTGTATTTAAAACAAAACATTTGCATCCAAACACACAAAAATAGTCAATCTTAGGCATGCGATCATTCAATATCTTATAAGGCGTCTTGTTTATTTTCTTTCTAATAGATAGGCGATTTACTATGTAGCATGCATAATTTACGGCTTCCACCCACAGAAATCTAGGCAATTTATTTTCGCATAACATAGTCCTAGCGATTTCTTGTAATGTTCGATTTTTTCTTTCTACTACTCCATTTAATTGTGGAGTTCTAGGTGGCGAAAACTCATGCTTGATTCCTTTTTCTTCGCAGAATGAAATCATATCTTTGTTTTTAAATTCACCGCCTCTATCACTTCTTATCTTTTTCACATTGACACCGTATTGATTTTCAAGTTGTTTGATTAATTTCGCAATTTCAATGGCACTATCATCCTTATGCGCAAGAAATAAAGTCCAAGTATAACGAGAAAAATCATCAACAATCACGCATGCATAGTGGCGCCCACCAAGACTTGTAGTGCGACTAGGACCAAACAAATCAATGTGTAGTAGCTCTAAGACTCTAGTCGTGCTTATTTCATTCTTAGGCTTAAGTGACTCACGTGTTTGTTTGCCTTTTATGCAAGATTCACACAACTGAAAGTTGTCTAAATCAAGTGTAGGCAATCCTCGTACTAGGTTCTTTCATTGGAGTTTTTCTAGTGTGGAAATACCAATGTGTCCTAAACGTCTATGCCATAAATTTACATTGGGTTCGTTTGACATAAAGCACTTAACTTTAGCGTCTACCATATCATCCATAGAAAGCGTAAAGATGTTACCTTCTCGTTTTCCTTTTAAAACGGTTTCTCCATTTTTATTTATTATATTGCAATAAGGGTGAGTAAAACACATATCAAAGCCATTGTCAATAAATTAAGAAATGCTAAGAAGATTGTAAGATAAGTTGCTTACCAAATAGACGTTGGAGATTTAAAGAGTGCTTGGATTTCCTATCGTACCTTTTCCGATGATCTTGCCTTCGTTGTTGTCTCTGAAGGTCACGGATCCGCCTTTTGTGACCTTCTTTAATTTTGTGAACAAGCTCGGGTCACCCGTCATGTGCCTCGAGGAGCCACTATCAAGAAACCACTTTATAGTTGTATCTTTTGATGTGTGGGCTCCCTGCAATGTGCAAAAATGATTTAGGTACCCTTTTAACTTTGGGTCCTTTCGAGTTAGTTAATCACCTCTTGGTAAAAGTACCTTTCGGTACCCATACTTGGGTGATCCTTCTTGGTCTAGCAAATGGCAAGAATGCAGATGAAGGTGCGATATAGTAGACATGTGGTGAATGCACTTTGGGCCTTTGCCCAAGAACTCCTTTATACTCATTGTATGAAGGACGTTTTTGATATGTCCTTGTGTGTGTGTGCGTAGTGTGTCGATGAAATGAATGCCGTGTATGCATCACTCTTTTCTTTTCATATCTATATGGTACAAAATTGTATTTCGTATGATATGAAGAGGAAGTGGGGCGTGATGAGGGAAGAGGCGGTTTTTGCGTCATCTTAGACGCCATTTGAGGCTTTGGGGTGTCTACTTTCTTAGACACAACAAACTTAGTTGGTTTGGTGGATACTTTATTAGTATCAACGTATCCCAAACCCGTTTTGTCACTGTCATGCTTTTGTGATAAGATAATACGATGCAGCATGTTAGATCCTGTATCAAACTGTTTCATCATTTTCTCTAGGTCTATATTCCTTGATTTCAATTTTGAAATCTCGGATTTCATTTCGTTATTTTGAGTGGTTAATGATGAAATCTCTGTCTTTAATGCAGTGATGATGCATGATGACTCTTTCTTTGAATCGTTTAATTGAGCGACAAGATTCTCGTTAGAAGATTCTAACAGCTTCTTATCTTCAATTAATCGCTTCTTTTCCTTAGCGAGAGTCTTAGTGAATTTATGCAATTCTAAATACTGACTAAAAAGATCATCATAAGAAGGCTCAGAGTCAGAATCAGAATCAGATGATACCTCATTAGATGCTTTGGACACAAAGTATACTTGTGTAGTCTCTTCTTTGGTTTCAGTCTCGGAATCTGATGTATCACTCCATGTGGAGGCCTTTAAAGCACATTTCCTTTGCTTGGGTTCTGAGACGAGTCTATTCTTGTTCCGTTCCTTGTCAGGGTATTTATTTGTTTGCTTTTCTTTATTGGGGCAGTCATATGATAAATGTCCAAGTTTGCCACATTCATAACATTTAACATCTTTATCATTCGTCTTGTTCTTATTTCTTTTAGTCGTAGTGCCCTTATTTTTGTTTCTAAATGACCTTCTCATAAATTTTCTTAAACCTTTAGCCAATAGAATTAGGTCATCGTTATCCGATTCAGAATCACTATCATCTACGTGATTGGAAGAAGTAGAGAAGTATTCATTTGATTTAAAAGCAATAGCTTTACCTTGTTTAGATTATTCCGATTTCCGTATGGTGAGTTTATTTTCATACACCTTAAGTGACCCAATTAACTCTTCCATCAGTATTGAGTTCGTTTCTTTGCTTTCTTCTATTGCGGTTACTTTAGGGTCTCATTCTGATGGAAGGCTTCGCAAGACTTTCTGTACTTTTTCCTGCATGGTAAAAGCTTTACCAAGAGACTCAAGAGAATTATAGATGTTAGTCAAACGAAGATCCATATCAACAATAGATTCATTAGGAAATAGTTTAAACGACTCAAGTGTGGACATAAGCATGTTTATCTTTGACTCTTTTACTTGACTCGTGCCTTCGTGTTTCATTTCGAGTATCCTCCATATTTCTTGTGCACTAGAACAATTTGAGACATAACTAGACTCACTCTTACTTAATCCATTTAAGATCAATTGCATAGCCCTAGCATTCATGCTAAGTTTCTTTTTATCATCGCTTGTATATTCTTGTCTAGGTTTAACAACTTCTAGTGTGACTCCGTCTACGGTGGATAATTTAGATGGAACAAAAGGACCATCTTCTATAATCGACCAAAGATCAATATCTATTGCCATAAGAAAAAGCTTCATTCTTAGTTTCCATTGAATAAATGACTCACCGTCAAAAAGAGGAGGCCTTTGGCTCGACATACCTTCTTGCTCGGTTTTGAGATTTGTGGTTGCCATCTCACTGAATCGTTGGATCCTTTGTAGTGAGTGTTCCTGCTCTCTGATACCACTTTTAGGATCTGCAAGGCACCACTAGAAGGGGGGAGGTTGAATAGTTGGTGCGGAAAGTGTGGTTTTTAAAATTGTTTTGACTCAAGAAACAAACTTCTGAAATTAGTTTCTGTTTTCAGGACCAGTTTTAAAACGTTTTTAAAAACCAGGTTGTAGGTCTTTAAAAATTCTGAAATTTTGAGAGAACTTAACCTCAGATGTTATGAGTGTCTCCTAAAAATTTCAGATTTAAATTCAACCTTTAACCCCTTCAAACATTGTTGGTGGTCAGATTGCGCGAATCTGCCAGAAACGGTAGACTGTTTTGAAAAATTTATTCCTATTTTTTCTTAACTCCAATTGCTATGAAATTTTAACCACTAACCCCTTATATGTTGTATTTAAATTGGTTCAAACAGTTTTGAAAAATGCTTTCGGGAAGTTAGTTAAATACACTCAAAGTCTCAACCTTTGCAAGCCTGAAAATCAGACTGCACTAGTCTCAGAACTTTGGATGTTTTATTGACTTATACTTATCCAAAAGGGTTGAAACTTATGCCAAATTAACCCTAAGATGTGTGAAAATGTTTCTGGAAAGTTTCGTAATTTTTGAAAAACATTTACTCTTTTTAGGAACGTAATCAAAAAGAGTAAACAGTGCTGAAACAGAATATAAGTGCTGAAAGTAAATGACACCGAGAATTTTATACTGGTTTGGTTATAAACAACCTACTCCAGTCTTCGAGGAACACCTTCCTTGGTTCACACTAGTCACACAACACAAATACACCTTACCATAGGGTTGATGGAGTTACACAACAACTCCAACCCTTTACAAACCTTGTATGACGAATACAATTACGTACGAACACCACCACCTTGCAAGAATGAAGATTGATCACACCTTGATCAATCTTTTACAAAGATATAGAATGTGTGGTGGTCTAAGATAAGCCTATTCAAGAATAAGAATATAAGTACAATAGGCTTTGAAGAAGAAGAAAGAAAGAGTGTAGAAGAAAGAGTGCTAAGCGTTTTTGATCACAAGAGTGTAATGCTTGTTCTTGTCACTTGTTTTGCTCTTCTCCTTTCCATTTATGCGAAATGGCCGTCCCCCCTAGGTGCTCTCCCCTCTTGAAAATTATCTTCTAAGTCCTTGGGAGAATGTGTGGCATCATTGTGACATGATCTTGTCTGCTTGGCACCTTCTCATTGGATGATCATTTAACCTTTGCTTACTTGGCACTTCATGATTGGTTGAATGTTGTCATCATTTGATGACTTGGAAAATCTGAAAATTCCACTAAAAGCATGTGCCAAAATCAACATAAATTGGTTGTCATAACTCATAAGATTATCATCCAAATCAAGCAAGACAAAATTTCTCCAAATAAGGTGAAAATTTCGGCCATTAAGATTACTTGACATGCTGAAATTTCAGCATGTGTTACATGGTGATATAATACAAATTCCTTCGAAATTTTCATTGATTTTTCTTTTAAAATAAATCACCAATTAGTAGCAAATATTCTTCTCAAATTGGAAATGAAATTTGGACACCAACATGGCCATAAAAACGTTCAAGATACATTCCCACACATGCTGAAAAATTTCAGCATGTGTGATATTCAAGATATCACACTTTATGACTTTGTATCTTATTCAAATTACTTCCAATTCTTCTTCCAATTAACCACATGTTTCAAGACATAAAATATCTCTTCATGAATGCCAAAAATTGGCCAGCCTACCTTCCACATGCTGAAATTTTCAGCATGTGTTTCAAATGAGATAAAGTTTGAAACCTTACCTTTTGTATTTTCTTTCTTTAAATCACCAACATTGTATGATTGATTCTTGACCAATAAATATGCCAACAAAGCTCCACATATGCTCCATCTCAGCTGTAGGGGCGTGTATAATTGTATATACATGTGCTGAATTTTATTTTTGCAAACTTTGTAAAATAGTGCACATTTAATAATACACACATGTTATATTCCAATCAGCCCTTAATTTAATTTTCTAGATTACTTTAAGATGTATGACATATTTAAAAAGTGTCCAGATACGTGTCGTATGATGTGCCAAAAATGTTCCATGTCTTGTGTACATAGAAAACCGAATTTTCGATGTTTATCGATTACCCGATTTTTCTCTAATTAGATTCCAACTTTTTGCACATGTTATATACATTATGTTACACATAATATATATAATATAAACTTTAATTCTCAGCACTTAGCTGGTCTAAAGTGGCGCCATTAACATGTGACAAAATTAAAATTGGAATCTCCACAATTTGGCCTTAATGTGGGATGATTTGTGTGTACCAACATGGAATGATTTTATGGCTGAAAATATCATCATATGCACGAAAATAATAAGTATTTTTGAGGTGTAGGGGCTGGCCATCTATTTATGGCAAGTACGTGACATGTTGGCGAAGTTTCGGTATTCGCCCGATACGACAATTTTTGGTTTAAAACCTTTTAACGTGTCGTATTTAATTTGTCATCACTATGACTTATATCATATGATATAAGACCTGAATATACTCATAAATATGAGTTAAGTATGGTGGTGTGACGTTAACGTATACATGTGACGTTAACGTATATTTGTCATCACTATGACTTAACGTGTCGATAGTACGTTGGAATACATGTGTATCTGCCTTTTCCAAAAAAAAATCTGAATATATATATATATATATATATATATATATATATATATATATATAGGCGTGTATATTTATGAAGAGAGGAGGAGGAGACTTTCCTTTCTTAGTCTTGTTGCATTTGTGTCTTGTTCAAATGTAGCTTCCTTTAATGAACTACTTAGTTTAATTCACTAAGTACTTCACTTAATGAACTAGTTTAGTTCATTAATGGTGGCACCTGAAAATAGTGTAAACACAACAAATGTTTGCCATTTGATGTAAGCTTTAAAGCTTCATGGCTCGTTAGTACGGCAATATAATATATGAATTATATAAGGCAAGTAATATGCAATATATCATGCACATTTATCTCATGCTCGTTTTTATGCTCATTTAAATCATATATTTTGAAATCACTCAAACCCCTTTTTCTCTACAGTGTTCTCCTTGCTATTGCAGCCGCACGCAATTTCACGATGTGCCAAATGGATATCCAGAATGCTTTTCTACATGGCGATCTTGATGAAAAAGTTTTTATAAAACTTCCTCTTGGTTTTTATGAGTCCTTTTCCACTAAATTTTGTCACCTCCGCAAATCTTTATATGGTCTCAAGCAGGCACCTCGTTGGTGGTTTGCCAAGATCTTTGAAGCCCTCCGCACTTAAGGCTTAGTTCAGTCTTATTTCGATTATTCTTTATTTTGCTACACACGTGATCATATTCATCTTTGCATCTTGGTCTATGTCAATGACCTTCTTCTAATGGGAAATGATCCGAGTGCCACCGACATTCCGAGAGATTATCTCATTCGTCAGTTTCACATGAAAGACCTCACTCCCCCAAAATATTTTCTCGAATTGGAAGTTGTTTGTAACAAGACTGGCCTCTTTGTATACAACAAAATATACCCTGGACATCATTTTTTATTACGGATTGCTCGCCTCCAAGCCGGTGGCTACACCACTAGTATAGCAGCATCGCTTGCCTCAGTCCGATAGCTCGCTCTTGGATGATCCGCTCCCTTATGGACGGCTTGTCAGCAGGTTGGTGTACCTCTCGGTCACTCGTCCTGAACTCTCTTATGTAGTTGACACTCTTGCTTAGTTTATGCAGTCACCTCGGCTTGATCATTGACATGTTGCGTTAAAAGTTGTTCACTGCCTCAAGGGCAATCCGGGTCAAGGCATTTTTTCCTCTTCGGCTAGTGACTTTCGTCTTACTTCTTACTGTGATTCTGATTGAGCCAGTTGTCCTCTAACATGCCGGTCTTTCACTGCATATTTTATTAAGCTCGGAGCAGATCTAATTTCGTGGAAAAAGAAGAAACAAACCATTGTGTCTCGCTCCTCAGCTGAAGCAGAATATCGTGCTATGGCCTACACTACATGTGAAATCAAATAGCTCCTTGACCTTCTTCGATTCTTAGGATCACCATATGATGCCCTAGTTACTCTCTACACTGACATTTAGTCTGCCGCTCCACTTGGCTCAGAATCATGTTTCTCACCAACGTACCAAGCATATCGAAGTTAACTGCTATTTTTTGCGTGATGCCATCATCGACGGCCAGATTCGCGCATTTCATGTTTCCACTTTATCAGTTTGCGGACATCCTCACTAAGTCACTTGGCACTAGTGATTTTTGATTTCTTTTGTCCAAATTGGACGTTTCGGATTTGCACGCTCCACTTGAAGGGGATGTTAAGGAATATTCGGATTGGATATCCGACAATATTCCTAAGAGATATCTCTAATTATTTTCTTGTATACACCATTTGATTTATGTCCATAATTTGTAGATATCGATATCATAGAAGATAGACATTAGCATAATGAATAGATTAGTCATAATTATAGGGTATATCTTTTCGGTATATATTCAATTTGTAGCACTATAATGTTTCAACTTGTATAAACACATTCTTTTCTTGAGTCACTATAAAGAATTTCAAAAAGTATAATTTTATGAGAAATAAATAAAATTTTGTTCGAGTGCGACACAACTTCAAATGCATTCAAACTTAAAATTAAAAGACAAGAGTATGCTTAAACTTAAGTTAAAAAAAGTTTTAAATGTTCCAGTTAATAAAGAAATGTTTCTTTCCCTTGTTTCCACCTAAATTCTGACCAATGCTATGTTCACCTTGGGTCCTCCACCCATATTTTATCTTTCGTTCTAAAATGGGTTTTACTAATTACAAATAATCAATCACAATATCCAAAAGTGAAGTCGTCGTCATCATGAAAACCTAGTATATCCCAACGACGGTAAAAGCTATCGAAAATATCCAAAAATGAAGTAAATCCATATAATTTCGAACTTTTTTTTAGCAAACTATATAATTGGGGAAGACATCTATGGCAATTTCTATCTCCTTTTCTATCACATTATCTTACATCATATCAAGTATAATTTAAATAATATCAAACTAGTATACACTAACATAATATTATATATATGATAGAGAATGAAATAAAAGATGAAATAGAAGATCATCCCATCTAATTAGTCTGTAGGTCAAGTAAACTCAAATTGTCTGGATAATTAGGGGATCAATTCTTCTGCCCAATTTTCTCTTTATTTTTCTCTCTGATTACATGAATTTATTGCGTGTTGTATGTGAGACCCACACTTCTTGCATGAGTATACTATGTATTTTCTATGAGACATGCTTGAGTCTCACACACAACACATAGCAAAATCATGGGAAAACACATAAAAAGAAACAGAAGACAAAATAATAAGAGAGATCTCATCCTGATAATACTGAGTCCACATTTCAGTTGTTTCCTTTCAAAGGTGAAAGGGCAACAAAATACTCTTTCTTCAATAGATAACTATGAGATAATAATATCAAGATCTTTTAAAACTTGGCTATATATTGTACATTCTTTTCAACTTTTATAACGTCTCAAACTCTGAGATTTCCAAAGGAGAGTTTTTGAGGTTTCCTTGTGGTTTTACCCTCGTTGAATGTTCTAGTTTCCTATCATCTTTAGTATGTGTTTCCATTTTTTTTTTAAAAACATTCGTATGTGTTTCTCTCGATTTTCCATTTTAGATTTTTTTTTATTTAAACATTGAACCGGAGGTAAACAAACTCTCTATCAAACTTGAGATGACGGTCTATAATGCGAAAACATTAACCATAGAGTCAACCAAATTCAAGCCAAATTCTTCTATTTCTCTCTCAAGTGATGAGTGTCGTGCATGGTTAGATTCTCTGCTTAATACATCTACCACTTTATTAACTTTTCCGGGATGGTAATTAATGGTCATGTCGTAGTCCTTTAGTTGTTCCCACAATCTTCGCTGCCTCATGTTTAGCTATCTCGAAGCATGCGCGATAACTCATTCGTGTTGTACCAAAACACAACCTACAAGTGAAGTATCAAACTAAACTTGATTTGGATGGAAAATCATAACCTATGTTACAGTTTACGTACCTAAGCCCCTTTTTTTTTTTGGCGCATCACTATAGGTCACAAACCCTTCAGTTCCAGAGGGTTGAGCCAATACTGGGGATGTGGTTAATCTCTTATTAAACTCCGTGAAGCTTTTCTCACATTCCGCCGTCCACTCAAGCTTGAACTTCTTTTGAGTACGACGACTGAGAGGCATTGCTACTATCGAAAATCCCTCGACAAACCTCATGTAATTACTAGCTAGACCCAAGAAACTCCGCACATCGATGACATCCATGGTCTAGACCAATCAGTGGTAACTTCAATTTTCTTTGATTCAACGGCAACGCCAAACCCCTTCAAAGATTACATCTTCCATCTCATGATTCTTTCCTGACACTTGCTTCAATCGATAGTAAGTGTTGTGTAAAATCATAATTTGTTCTTGGGTGCTTGGACATGGTACTGAGTTTCTAACTATTCCGGTGAACCATAAAGGCATTTAACGCATCCGTTTGCCATGAAAGAGTGGTTCACTCCGCTATTGCAAAGTACATTGGCCAATATCTTATTCACTAAAATTGTACCTCATACTCGTCGATAGCTTCTTAGTTATCCGCATCAGTCATAACATGGACGCGGTATTCGTTCTCGGCTACTGAGTCGCCTCTTCCCGAGCATTCTTCCTCATCTCTGGAAATCTCTAATGAGACAACCCACCGGTCTGTGTTGGTAACATACTCTTGCCAACTTCCCACATTCCCATCATGACTCTTATTGCAATGCAGCAACTCCTATGGCCTGTCACCAACTCCACTCTCCTCTTTTGATCTCTAACCTTTGTCAGAGTATCCTGCATTGGCCATCTCCTGCCGCCACTCTGTGGAAATCACTCTCGACGTGAAAGCACGTTTCCATCATGTCCTCTTTGGTTCTCCTCCCAGCACTTACAATTGCGGACTGGATTCTTGAGAACAAATCTCGCTCGAACTTCATCATCTCTAAGCGATTATCTTACATAATCGTAGGAGCGAATTAACCCAATGCATGGAAACAGTCGGCATACTCCGACACTGTCATCCGACCCTATTTCAGCCTGTCGGACGGCCTTATCTTGTCTAAGCTTGCTATCTCGGGCATGTAATACTGCAGAGAGACAAATCGCAGAATTGTGTCCCAGAGATCAATGGGGTCTGAAATTTAAATTATTATAGAAATTTAAATAATATACGCGCTCGCACACACCCAACCCAGATCATACTTATACTCTAGGAAATCATCACTTATACCTAAGGGTCAAACTTAAGGAAAAATCACATCTTAATTTGCTATAAGATCATGAACCTAAGTTTTTGAGATAGATCTGAAGCCTAGTCTCTGATATCACCTGTAGCGCCCCGGCCCGATACCGTCATCGGAACCAGTGCACCCGCCGTAGTCTACTATGAGAACTACGAAGCGTCAAAGCAGATCAAGTGTACATCATTCACGACGTAAGATAAATCAGCGGAAACGTCATCAAATTTAAAACTTTATCATCATTAATACAACCAGAAAGTACAGCGGAACTAAAAGGGTGTTCAGACAACTGTCTAACTTATCCTCCAGTACAGCATAATAAACATCGAGTTTTCCAACATAAAGAAAGTAAGCAACCATCTATCTACTTCCATGTCCATCATCCCACTGAACCCACTCGCCATCGTCTTCGATAAATATCATTTCATATTCTGGCTCACCTGAAAAGAAATAGAGTATCTGTTCTTAGCGAAATTATCGCCAGCAAGTAACCCGTCTATACACCTTACGCGATCACACACGACGAGTCACCAGTGTACAAGTCATTGCCTTAAATAAGGTGCTCGGATTAGCAAATAGCATCTTTATAAGAATTCCTCAAAACAGATAGATCACATAAATGACATGCGGATACGAGAACAAACATGTATTAAACAACATATCACATAGATAAGACATAGACTAATCACATATCTTGCATGTCAAGTCTTATGCTTCGTGTATCATGATGCATGTACTTCTTTCAAACCGCACACAACACCCATGCATATGTCTTCTTTCATAAACATGTCATGCGTGTCATTTCACAAAGCATTTCATAACTCTTCTTATCATATTCTTCGCGTAGCAGAACTTTATACCATGTGGGTGATCAGTCCACAGCAAACAGAACTTTATACCCTGTGCTGAAAGGTCCACGGCCCCATAACATATAACTCTATACCCCGTGCTGAAAGGTCCATGGCCCCATTACATATATCATATATCCGTGCTGAAAGGTCCACTGCCCCATTACATATATCATATATCCGTGCTGAAAGGTCCACAGCCCCATAAAATAACTTTATTTTCCGTGCTGATAGGTCCACGGTCCCATAAAATAACTTTATTATCCGTGCTGATAGGTCCACGACCCCATAAAATACTTTATACCCTGCTGTTGATTCACAGATCACGCTTTTATACCCTGCTTTCTCAGGCGTGACTTTTATACCCTGCGATCAACCAGCAGCCATTTTGTCTTTCGAAAACTTTAAACCTTTCTTGTGAACACATGTTCTTTCGCAAAGCAAATCTCAAATCAAATGCAAGTGCCCATGTCATGATGCAGGATGCACATGTAACTTCGTATCAAACATGTAACACACACACATACATCTTACATGTCAAGTATACGGTCTTGCACCTCAAACACTCCATGTTCGTATCTTTCCAAGTCCATCCGTCTTACTAATTCACTCAGGATTCAATCTGATTCTTACTTGATCAAACTTACCATCTACTCCTCAATTATACCTCAAATACCCTTGCATTTTATGTTCAAAAGAAGTGTATAAAGTTACTACACATACATAGGGCGCCTAAAGGGTAAAAAAGACTTCCAGTATACTTGGAACGCCACATAAGGCGCCTAAAGTGACATAGAGCGCCTAATGTAGGTGTTCGAAGTGTTCGGGGATGCTTCAGGACACATTGAACGCTACATTAGGCGCCTAATGTGACATAGAGCGCCTAATGTAGGTGTTCGAAGTGTTCTGACGGTTCTAAACTGCAGTTTTTCTGTAGGGGAAAGCTTCAGGACACATTGAACGCTTCATTAGGCGCCTAATGTGACTTGAAGCGCCTAATGTAGGTGTTCGAAGTGTTCTGACGGTTCTAAACTGCAGTTTTTCTGCAGTAACTTCCACCCAACACCTTTCTTCTTCAACCCCTTCATGTTCAACCCTTCAAGATCTATCTTAGCTCCTGGATTCATCATGCTTAACACACAACTAACATGATTGGATTCTTAAACAAGTAAACTAGTATCCCCTTAAACCTTCTAACACCCACAACCTTCAATAGATATCTGCAAACCTTCCAACCTAACAAGTCTTCCAACAATGTCAACATTCATCCTTCCACTCCCTGCAAACACACTCAAAGCATCTAAGGTGTAATCACCATCTTAAGAACTTACACAAGAACAATGAATATATCACGTATAACACTCTTGTGGGCATATTTAACAACAAAGATCACAACATAACCATTTTCAGATATTGGCCCAAAGAACATAACTTTACTCAATCAACAACAACAATTACATGTATAGTAAAACATTTAGCATAGACAAATCAAAACTACTAATGTGTGATCCAAGTTTTCTCTTTGTAAGAACATAGGGCCTAATGTATCAAAATTTGCGTAAAGCGTATAGAAAGATTACTTGCCTTGTTTCTAGTTAGCTTTACGAGTGTACTGCAAGATTTCGAGAAAGGTTGCACCTAGATTGACCGCTCTTTCTTCCTTTTCTTCTTCTTCTCTTCTTCTTCTTTCTCTTTTCTCCTTCTCTTTTCTCTCTAGGCATTTTCCCCTCTCTTTTGGCCTTGTAACTGTTGGCACCATAGTGTAAGGGGAGTTATACTAGATTTTGTAACTCCCCCATTATTTAAGTGGGGAGGGCGTTTTGCGTATTTTAGCCTAATTTTCATTAATTCAGCTTTTTGATTATTTTCCACCTATATTTTATTCAATTATGCCTCATAAATATATACAATTAATCAATTATACTTTAAGTTGCTTCCTAATTATTTAATGTCGGACCCAAAAGTTGTGGGGTATGACACTATGCGAGAGTGCCAAGTGTCATGTTCTGCTTGTGCATGACCGCCATGTGTTGTCACATGTCGATTTGCATGGCTAGTCTGCTTACATGGTAGGTGTCTGTTGTGGTAGTGACTTGCCGTACCGGAATGACCAGACTAGGCTGAGGCACTAAGTCCACGGTCCCCTTACGGAGCATGGATGAGGGGTGCGCTATAGCCGAGATGACAGCCGAGACTAAACTGAAGGGTCGCTTGCAGCTGAGGAGTCCAGCCTTAATGTCTTTGAGCGGGTTTTACTGATTCGGACTTGAGATCTTTGTCGGTATCAAGGGGGCGTCCTGCGTACCCTAGACTACGCCGATTTATCTGTGTGTTTTGACCAAAACAGCTAATACGAATTATGTGCGACCCACGCACCTGAAAGGGTCAGATGACATAGACTATAATGGGTTGGGTTGGTCACTCTTGTCGTTATTTGAGGTTATAGTTTTGTCATCATCAGATGCCCTCAAATTAGTATGCTGACCAGAGAAAGAAGGTTGATCTTTAGTAACGGACCAAATCTTTCTAACTGTTCCACTGATGCTCGCCTTTGAAGTGTCAAATTTTGAATGGCTGCTGAGTCGGCGGTAATGATGAGATTCCTAGATATCAATTTCGAGGCGGTTACATCCGTAATTCACCTCGATTGTCGCTTAATGAGAATCTCGGTGTGAATTTTTCATTTCCCCCAATATTTCGAATCAAAACCCTGATTCTAGCTCTTTCCTTTCATTTTGTCTTTCTATTCGATTTGAAACTCTTTCTCTCTGTCGAGTTCGCACATATTCATCTTTCACATGTTTTCGACCATTTTTCTCCAGCCAAACACCTTTTTCACCTTCTATTTCCTACCCTTTCACCCTTGAAGTGAGTCTCCTTATTCTTTTCTTTCTCCATTATGCTTTGCAAGAGGACGTGCAAACGTCTAAGTATGGACGAATTCGATAACTCGCCTTCTAGTATATATATACACGGTAAATAAAGTATTTTATATGTAGCTGTTACTGTAATTAGGATAAAAGTTGCAAGCTTTTACGTAGCTTTTGAGTTTGTTGCCGCCTTAGATTATTTTTTTCTATTTTGCGCTTTTAACATGTATTAGCTCTCTTTTCAATGTTTTTCAGATATTTTAGAGATTGATGGACAAAAAGATACTTGGATTGTATTGTGGAGGCCAAAAAAGAAAGAAACTGTAATTTTTGGAGAAACGATATCACGGCCGATGGTGGGCCAGTGGCAGTCGAACGCTAGGACCGTTTATAATGCTGGGATTGCCACTCAACATTGATAGCCCTCTTGGATAGTTGGAGAGCGACCGATGCCATTTTATGACAGTTTTTGGAGTGACATGATAGTCTGGTGGTCGCTGGCTGATCATAAAATTTCGTTTTCTTTATTATTTTTAATATCACGTAAAGAGTTTGGATTAGTTGCATCTATTCACTCCACTTGTGCTATATTACCCAATTTTTGGACAATCTCCATTTTAGCATTTTTATCATCGATCTTCTTCATCCACTACTTCTCCACCATAGCTTAATACTCTATTTTAGCTAGTTGTAGAAGGATTGAAACTTGTACTTTGGGTTTTTTTTTGGTATTATCTCTACTTATCTATTAAGCTTCGTCCTTTAATTGTAAGTTCTCTATTTATTACTTTGACTTAATTATGATGGCTTAAATCTAATGGGTTTTCTCATTTTGTTAAAATTCTTGACTTAGCATTGAATGAAGTATTGGATGACGTTGTGTTGAAAAGCATTTATTGCATTTTCAAATAATTAATTGTATTTATTATAATATTGAATAATTAGCTAGATTTTAAAATTCGCGTTCTAGTAATTAAAAAGTCTGTCTAAATTGATGGCATCGGTTAAGGTGCGGTCACTCATACAGTCATCTGCATCCGGATTACGTGTTCCACTTTTTCTCAACACTTGGAAGGAGCATTTATCTTTTAATAGCACTTACGCCAAAAGAGGGGGGGAAAAAAGAAAGAGGATAACTTAAAAAATGACTCGTCCGGTCATTGTTTATGCAGGGGGCAATAGATTACACATGAATCATTGAGTAGTCAACTATGAAAATTACACCAAAGTAATGAGACCGGATAATTGATAATTCTTATCCACTCATTGATGAAAATTATACTAAACTGAATAATTAATAATTCTTATCTACTCGTGGATGAAAATTACACCAAGATACCGAGACCGAATAATTGATAATTCTTAGGTATAGTCTATTCATCTCCTCTGTGTGAAATTTTATAGCATCATTGAAGGAAAAAAAAACAGACACTAAAATCAGTATCATTTGTGGACTGCCACACAGATAACACCTTCAGTAGGTTTTAACAAAACTATGTAGTTTTATAGATGTCAAGAAAAAAATATAATAATACACTAGAAGAAGATAGCCCCCGTAACGCACACATTCAAAAGAAATAATTGTGTCTCGTTGATGATAATTAGTATGATCATTAGTACTTGCTCTGAAATTTATATTTGTAATTCTATTGTGACCTTTCTATTTGGTTCGGGCAGACTGATCAAGAAAGCATAATCATTTAAGTAAAGTAACAATGGAGGTTAACATTAAAAATGTTAAAGAGAAAAATTTACACAAGTTTGAAAATGGCATTTCGTTAGAAACATAACTCCTTGCCTAATATAATGGAAAGAGTATTTGGCAAGATTAGAATAGTAATCTTATTATTTTATCATATGGTCAATCCGTAAAAGCAACGCAAAGACAAAATAGAGGCAGATAGCTTGTGTCCGGATAGATTTTTCTTTCTTTTTTTTTTCCTAAATAGAAATTATATTACAATTTTACACAATTATAATTTATATTGACAAAATTTAGGAACAAGGGTCGGGTATGAGGACATATGCAAAAGCGGAAGTAACTTAAGTGCGCAATAAATAAAACGGTTTACTGTATACTAATCGTACACATACCCCACCCGATCATCACTTAAGTCTAAGATCATGCCTTAAAGGGCAAAATCGTAACTTAGTTATAAAATCATAGCGTAAATCTATGTTTCCACCATAGATTTAGAGCCATGTTCTGATACCACCTGTAGCGACCTGTCACATGCCCTAGTACTCGAAAATACTCATCCGCCGTATTTCGCTAAGGAAAATACAAGGCATCGATACGATCAATTTACATGTCAAAATAACGGAAATCGATGTCAGCGGAAGTCATACAAATTAAAACCTCAAAACAATGATCATTATTAATATCAATGTCTAGGCAAATCTAATTCGATATAAATGTCAAGCGTAGATAAAAATTATTAAGCCTCCAAATTACATAAACCTCGAATATCAAAAACAACCGTCTCAACTAAGTCCTCGATCAATCTCATCAGAATGCCTTGGATCCTCAATATTTCCGCTTCCAATCGTCCTTGAGGTACACTATTTCATATTCTTGTCCCTCTGCAAAACATCAACGGGGTATAGCATGAGCAACATACATCGGCCAGTAAGTAGCCTCACTGCACTTACCATGGGATCATACACGGAGAAGCAAGTGTAATAAAATGAATAAATAACGATATAGAAAATAACATGCATCTCTTTGCAGATAAAATTTACCAACTTACCCCTACCAATCAAGCAACAAAGTCACAAACAACTAAGTCATAATCAGGCAAGTGTTAGTACAGCAAGTACAGTTCACGCTTAACACACTACCGTGAAAATCGCGGCCAAACTCCCTCGGACTCGCCCTCACACGCCACCTAAAGGTCGACCACGCGCCGGCCAAACCAGATTTGTTCTATCCTCTTTTCCAACTATATTCCATCCTTAAACAACATAAATTTCCACTTTTAAAAATTTATTTTCCCTAATTTCGATGACGAAAACTCTAATTCGATAATATCGATAATCTTACAATTCACCCCGCATGTATTCATCACCATTAAGTTCATAAAAACCCTAACAGTCTAGCACCCCATGTTAGAATATGTTAGAGTTTTGATGATTTGCACAAGTTTGACACTTCAAACGATTGATTAGGCGCTTCATGTTGTGTGTTGAAAGTCAGTATACTTCGAACACTCACTTTAGGCGCTTAATGTGCCTTGGTGGAATCCAGTACACTTCGAACGCCTACATTAGACGCATCATGTGAAGTGTCTGGATATGCGTACACTTCGAACGCCTACATTAGGCGCTTCATGTGAAGTGTATGGAAGTTAGAACACTTCGAACGCCTACATTAGGCGCTTCATGTGTTCTGATAAAAAGTGCGAACACTTTGAACGCCTACATTAGGCGTTCAAGTGGTCCACCAAGTCAAAAGTACTTTTCTCCAGAATGGGCACGTACACCCAAGTACTTTTTCTGAGAAAATGTCAGATTTAGTTCGAACAAGCATGAAGAGTAACATTAGGCGCTTCATGTGACTTCGAACGCCTTCAGCTGCCCACATAAGGCGCTTAATGTGACTTCGAACGCCAGTTCATTTTCACATTAAGCGCTCGATGTCACTTCGAACGCCTGTTCATTAAAAACATTAGGCACTTCATGTGACTAACGTTACAAAGGTCTTTTTGCTTCACTTTTAACATTAGTTGACTCTTTGTACCCTCTTCTTTTAGTGCTATTTTTCACAGGTTCTCCTTCAAACCTGATAATGTCAGATTTCCATTATTGGCTTTCTTTTTGAAGTCTCTCCAAAAGTTTTGCTACATGCCAAGGGAAGATCTCAAATGATGATGAAGTACCATCACAAGATGTCAAAGCCCATTATTGGCACTGCAGAGGCTTTCAAACGGGAAGAATTCAAAAGAGTGATAAAAGAAGGGTTTCTTCTCTTCTTCTCCAACTTTCTACATTTCATGCTCTTAGATTTTCTCTCAAGCTCAAGCTCTCAAGATAGTTGTAAACATTGTACATTTTTTACTTTATTGTTGAGAGTGATTATTGTAAGAAGAAGAAGAGTCTTCTTCTTGGTGAGTAAATATTGTGAGAGATTGTGTAGATTGTTGGTCAAGGAGCAAGAGTACTTCTTGTTTGAGTTTTCTAGGCTTTGAAGGGTTAGTTGATAGTGTTGTGGTGCACTATTCTCCCTACAAGATTTCTTTGAGGGCAAAGAAGATCTTTAGAGGCTAGACTTCAAAGGGTTAGATCTCTCGGTTGTGGTCTAGGCGTGTTGCCTAGTTTTTCTATTTGTTGGATTTTGTTTTTGGTTGTTGTTTCCCTCATTGAAATAACAATCCCTTTTTTCAAAATCATTCTTGTGAAAAACCAAGAAGGTAGAGGAGTAGAGTCATTTGACTTGAACCTCTATACATACTTGTGTTCTTTACTTTCTTGTAAGTCTTTATTCTTGCTAAAGAACACATCCAAGTATTGGTTGCACTCCAAAACGAAAAATATCCAGAAAATATCCATACTTGGTGAACACACTATTCAACCCCCCCTTCTAGTGTGTTCTAAGGGACCTAACACCCCAATGACTCGGCCACAACCCCTTTTGATTTCATCAAAAATAATTTCCATGTAGTTTAAACTTTAATCACATAAAATAGCATATAACACCAATTATATCATGCATAATATATATGTATATGTATATATCCATCGAATGGCCATTGCCCATAGACAGTCGGCCTCCCCACCCGCGGCATCAACAAGAGAAAAGAACAAGAATAGATCATTTTCATGCCTGTACACACATAATCAATACATACTTATAACAACATACATATATAAAATCAATAATCTATGCAAGTATAAATACCATCATGCATGATCCGATTTTTCTACGAAAATAGAGCCATACATTATGCAAAAACATAGTAAATATAGGTAGGGTACTTGCCTTGATCATAATTATGTTATACCGTAAGAAAATTGGGGTTAGAATTGGACGGTATTTGGCTTCTTCTCCTCTAATTGATGGCGGCTGAATGGGTTGTAAGGGGAGGGGTGGCGGTCGATTTTTGAAGAGTTGGTGTAGGGTTTATTTTGCTTGATGTTGTGTGTCTATATAGATGGTAGGAAGACTAGATAGGGATGTAAATTTTCCTAAGTAGATAGGGATTCTCCTTTGTCTGTGTCTTAATTTCCTTTTTTTCTCTTCTAATTAGGATAGTATGTTGCGTATTTATTTACTTTTTTCCTAGCCGTCCCATAGATATATAGTATATATGTATTTATATTTTATGCATTTAGTTGCTTAACAAGAAAATATAGGGCGTAACATTTAATATCTTACTTAGAGCCTAAAAACGTTAAAGAAGCCTTAGAAGATATATTACGGATAGATATCAAGCATGAGGAGTTAAAAAAATTTACCCGAAATAATGTGTGGGATTTAGTACTTAAACCAGAAAATAAGTCTATAATAGGTACAAAATGGGTATTTAGAAATAAAATGGATAAACAAAGAAACATCACACGAAATAAGGCTAGCTAGTTGCACAATGTTATAATCAACAGAAAGGAATAGATTACGAATAAACTTTTGCACCCGCTGCACGACTAGAAGCAATTAGATTGTTATTTGCAATTGCAAGCCTAAACAACATCAAACTCTTCCAAATAGATGTCAAGAGTCCTTTTCTAAATGGATACATCCAAGAAGAGGTGTTTGTCAAACAACCTCCTGGTTTCGAGGATCCAAAGAACCCTAACCACGTATACAAGATTAAGAAAGCTTTATATGGGTTGAAACAAGCTCCAAAAGAATGGTATGATAGATTTGCAAACTTTCTTATTGCAAATAATTATCAAAGGAGGGTCATAGACAATACGTTATTTATAATATTAACCCATTATGCGACTTCATGATCTTGTAAAGGTTTGGTCCATTTCACACTGAATTCTGCTAAAAATAAGGCCAATTGATGTGTGGATCTCCTTGCCTCTTGCATGAGTGATTGGATCATCATATGAAATGATTTGTGACCCTACTTGCATATAAATATTGTGCTCCCTATTAGCCTATATGTTCGGACTTGATTTAGTTTTGTTGGGATCAGCTCTAATGCTCTTTGATGGTGCATCATTCTCGCCTACTCAAAAGGATTCACCTTCGAATCTATACGAAAGGAAGAAATATCAGCAACATGAAAAGTATGAGAGACATTATACTTACCTGCTAAAAGATCACACACATAGGCATTGTTATTAAGTCTTGGTAGCACTTTGAACAGCCCATCCCCTATTGGGTGTAATTTCGATTTTCTTTCATTAGGAAACCGTTCTTCAGCAAGTGAAGCCATACCAAATTCCCAGGTCAAAACACCACACATTTCCTTCCCCTTGTTTGCTTTATTCTCGTACTTCTTTGTATCATTCTCAATATGATTCTTGACCTTCTCATGAAGCTTCTTCTAAAGTTCAGCTTTAGACTTGTGAAGCGATTCCTGGAACGAAGTCAATCTAATGCTAAATACCTCTTATTGGAGACAATTCACTAAGTCCTTCATTCGGAAATATATACGCAAATTCTTTCAACAAAGAAACAACTTCTCTATGCAAGGAAGGGGTAAGTGTTTAAAATTCAGCAACACTTTTTTTTTTTATGAATAAAGATAAGAACGTGCTTTTAATGCAACAAAGTTGGCTTAACTTCAATTCTTCTTACATAGAACGTTTGCTTCTTTCTTCCTTCTTTCTTTTTTAATTCATGTGGCTCAGTTTTCTTTCCAATTTCGGCAACTTTGTTGGCATCTTTAGAGTTGTTTTACGGCTGCTTTCGTTTGCATGAAGACTTGAATTTGTGCAAAAACTCTCTTTCAACCTCTTGGTAATTCTCATCTTTCCTAGTTTGTGTCATTTTCTAGTAAATCTCTAGGACTTCTTTGGGTGGAAAAGCATTCAATTTAATTGTTTTGTATTTGATAAACCATAATTGAATCGTCCGTTAGTCAACAACAGTCAACGGCTCAATTCCAGTGGCCCAGCGTACAAAGTACTGCAGTTCAGAAGTTCAGCACCTAAGTATGGCTGTTCAGCCTTAGCGGCACCTCAACAGGACATCATGGCGTCCTTATAACATCGAAGAATGTGCTGAGGCATGCACCTTGGCATCAACGTCATCCTATGTCTAGATACCGCACTTCAGACCACTTCCACGAGATAAGGCCAAGTCACGCAATTCGGCAGAGTTCAGCTGTGTACCACAGAAAGTCATACACTTCGGCAGGGTTCAGCTGTGTACCACAGCAAATGAACCCATTACGATAATACTTCGTGGGACCCTCGGACAGAGATGCAATTCAAATATAGTGACTACAGCTGGGTATTCTTCCTGAGCACGCTATGGTTATAACAGTCGGCCTATTAGTCACATCAGTCAGACTATTGATCATATCAGCAGACCTACAGTTTTCTAGGCTCTCTACCCCAAGTAAGCGTCCTATCCATAATCCACTATCAGGAGCTAAAAGCGAGAAAAGGTTTATAAAAGCCAGCTGATCAAGACAAAGGAGGGGATCCGGAATTCAATCTTTCATACCCTAAACCCAATTCATACACTCTGCTCCTTGGCAAATACTGTGAGAAATTCCTAACTCACCCTTTAAATTATAATCTCAGTGAGATATGCCCCAAACTAACTTGAGCGTCAGAGGGTTTTTCCCAGGGCCAACCTCCGGGACCTCTGACATGTGCTTCTTTGTGCAGGATATTTGACGCTATTCCAGCTACACACTTTCGATCCCAGTTAACAACTCTTCAAGTTAACTGACGAATCTATTTCGAGGTCATCTAGACCCTTGGTATAGATCCGGCTTCATCATTTGGTGCTAGAAGGAGGGCCCCTTTAATCCTTTAATCCAATAAAAAGCTCAAGCTCAAAATAGCCGACGATTATTTATGACAAAAGTTGGACAGGAAGGTTTGGGTGAGTCATCTAATCCTCCATGACGCATGGTTACACATTCAGCCGCCCTAGAACAGGTTTCTCGGGTACCTAAATCTCCTATGCCTAATCCTGATCCTAAACCTGAAACTTCAAAGGAAGTGAGGGAGAAAGCGATGAAATACGTTGCTGAGAACATGGAAATGTTCGAGGCCATGGTACGGCATCTCAAAGGAAAGCAGCCGGAGGTGCAAAATATGGAGGTTGATCCACCTCCTCCTCAGAGAGAAGTATCACAAGGCCACTCTACTAGACCGCATAAAGGATTCATGGCGGATGCTAGAAGACATAGTTTCAAGGCTCCAGCCATAGAGTCAGAGCATACGTCCAGACCTCACTTAAGTGTGAGGTCAAAATCGTTGAAAAGTGTTCCCAGGGATGAAGAAGTCCCTCGCAGGCCGAGGGTATACTATGAAGAGCACATGCAAGAGTTTGTGCAAGCAGTCCAGGATAGTCCTTTCTCCTGGGATATAGCAGAATATTTAGCACCCGACAATTTTAAGGTGCCAAAGATGGACAATTATGATGGGACCACAGACCCAACAGACCATCCTTTTCAGTTCCAAACTGCCATGAGTCTGAAAAACATCCCAGACCCATTGCGGTGCAAAACTTTCCCTTTGTACCTAAGTGGAAAAGCCAGGAGATGGTTCCAAGAGCTTCCATCAAAATCTGTGAAATCTTTCAAACAGCTGGCACAGAAGTTTAGGTCACAGTTTGTGTCCAACACTCCGTTTGTGAAGAACTCATCCCATCTAATGACCTTGAGGCAAGGTCCAGACGAATCTGTGTTGCAATACACGCAACGCGTTCTAGACGAGTCACTGCAAGTTAGTGACAGAAAATCCGCGGCCTTCATTAATGGATTACGGGCAGGTCGCCTCTTCTCACAACTGGCTGAGGAGGGACCAACCACTTTAAGAGAATGCCTGGAGAAGGCTCACTAGTTTGTCCGAGGAGAAGAAGCAAACAGGTTAAAGAGAGAGGCCGAGCATTCAGCCTGGCAAGAAAGCCGACCCAGTTCGAAGAAGGAGGACCGGTGCCATAAAGGAAAAAATCGTGATCGGCGCAGTGCGTTTGATCAAATAGACGGTAAGGATAAAGGTGGTAGGGAAGGCTTACCGCTGTTGGCTTCACAACAATATATTCTGTCCGTTATGGAAAAAGATGGTCGTGAGAAAAAAACAAGAGCCCATGAACGGGCCTAAGATGAAGAGAAATCCTAAGTATTATTGCCACTACCATAGGGATATCGGGCATGATACCGAGGAGTGCAGGCAGCTGGCTCAGGCTATTAAACGACTTATCGAACAGGGACATTTAAAACAGTTTTATGACCCTCGATTACGCCTGAACAACCACCCAGACTATCACAGGGATCCCCAGAAAGACAAATGCCGTCCAAAATCTCCACCTCAGCACCGCAGAAACGAGGATGATGGAGAGCAGGGGAGGCGTGGGGCTGCAGGTCAGCCCCAAGTCAATGCTATTATATATACAATTTCTGGAGGCCCACCTCACTCAGGCCCAAGAGCACCTAGTTCCTCGGGAACCTCATCAGATCCACCAGCTAAACAGGCTAAGATGGCGAGATAACTAACTTATGGTCCAGAAGATCACATTCCTCTAAACTCCAACAATGCAGGTTTAGTGGTAAAGTTGTGTGTGCACCTTCTTTCGGATAGAGTTGTGCAAGTCTGACATGTTTATGTGGATACCGACAGCGCTGTAAATATAATGTTTTATCGGGTGTATCAGCATCTTGGTTTGTCCGACTCCTTGATGAAACCAGTTACCTCGTCCTTGTACGGTTTCACTGGAGCTGTAGTGTGACCAGCAGGCCTGGTTATGCTCAGCTGTAGTTTTGGCAAACCGCCTGCCTATCGATGCATATGGATAGACTTTCTGGTCGTCAAGGATGTATCCCCATACAACGTCATATTAGGCCATTCGGCCTTGGTGGCATTAGAGGCCATCGTATCACCTTTGCACGTTAGCATGAAATGTTCCACTCCAGGGGGAGTGGCCACGATCCAAGGAGATACACAAGTGGCACAGAGCTGTTACGTCATATCTGCTAAAAGGAATGAATCAGTTCAGCAAGTCAGCTTAGACGAGCTGATACCTTCAGATGAGGAACACTTACAGTCGGATGATGCAGTTCAGGACTTCATCCTTGATCCAAGCAGACCTGAAAATGTTATAAAAATCGGGACTTGGATGCCATTTGAATTGCTATCTCAGTTGCAGGATTTGCTGAGAGAGTTAGCGATTATCTTCGCATGGACTGCGGAGGATATGCCTGGGATACCTCCACATCTAGCTGAGCATAAATTGAACGTTGATCCTTTGGCAAAGCCAGTAAAACAAAAAAAAAACGACACTTCGCACCAGAACAGAATAAAGTTATTGAAGGAGAAGTCAGGAAGTTGCCGGCCATAAAATTCATTGCCGAAGTACTTTTTCCAATCTAATTGGCAAATCCAGTGGTGGTCCCCAAGCAAGATGAGTCTTGGAGAATGTGTATAGATTACACCGACCTCAACAAAACATGTTCAAAAGATTGTTACCCACTACCAAAAATAGACAGGTTAGTGGATTCGACGCTGGGACATGAAATCTTTGATTTCTTGGATGCCTTCAAAGGCCATCATCAGATCCTTGTGGCATTAGAAGATCAGAAAAAGACTGCTTTCATAACTGAGTCAGGTACTTATTGTTATGTAACTATGCCATTCGGATTGAAGAACGCTGGGGCCACTTATCAACGTCTGGTCAATACCTTGTTCAATGAACGAATTGGCCGGATAATGGAGGTCTACATCGATGATATGCTAATCATGACCAGGACTCTTGATCAGTATATCAAAAATGTAGCGCCCCGACCCGGACAGCGGAATCCGAACCGGTTCACCCGTCGTAGCTTACTGAGAAGACTACAAGACGTCTCATCTCTCGAATACACATCATCGATGACGTAAGAGAAGTAAGGGCGGAAACATATCATGCCAATCTAAAACATCAAATTAATACGTCAAAGACAATGTAATTACTAAAAGAACTGTGTATGGTCGCATCCATCTAAAACCTCAAACAAATTATGGAACAGAAATATCAAAGCTATCCACATAATGCTCCCTACAAGGTCTAATCATCCCATTCAGCCCACTCGCCGTCGTCCTCAATGAAGATCATATCGTAACTGGGTTCATCTGCAAGATCAAAGGCAGTACCCTTAGCGAAAAACGCTAGCAAGTAACCCACTTATAAGACATACGGGATCAACACATGGCAAGACATGAGTAATAAATAACTTGAGGGAATTGTGGGGCACATGTCTTGAAATTTCCAAATATATAAGCGGAACATGTAATAAATCAGGTACAGCCACTTGAAACGTAAGTAAACAATTCGATGTCGATCAAATAACATAAACACACATACCACAACGACTCTCGTGATGCATGCCAAATAATGCACTACGCTACACAATCACATATGCATGAACACTTTCTCTTTTAAAACAGTGCAATGCATGACATAATGCCCGGTCACTTCATATAACTTTATACCCTGTAACGCGCCCCGGCTTATATTTCCATCCCGGTTTACGTTACAGCCAACTTTATACCCTGTAATGCACCTCGGCTTATATTTCCATCCCGAGTAGCATTACAGACAACTTTATACCCTGTAACGCGCCCCGGCTTATATTTCCATCCCGGTTTACGTTACAGTCTTTTGTGCCCTACAATGCGCCCCGGCTTATATTTCCATCCCGGTTTACACTGCAGGTCACCTTCGCAAATCTGTGCCGAAGCACCTTTCTTTTCAAATCAATATGCAATGCACGTGCCATGATGCAAGACTCCTCATATCATTCTCATTTCTCATTCTCGTATGCAATTCACATTCATATAAGTCATTCATGTACACATGCGCAAGTACAAACACACACAAGTTTTCGTTAACTTACACGTCATCACTTAAGCTTTGACTATCGCGTCAACACTTAGTCATGATACCAAGATCCATAACCTAAGACAAATATCCCTAACCATTCCTCGTTGAACTCTCAATCACTTCGTACGTTCATCTCCTAACCCTTCTAAGTCATCCACGTTGAAACTCGATTCGAAAATCCGTCGAAAAACACCAAGACTGATTCACCATCCTAAGGCATGTTCCCAAGACTTAGACTAACTTTAATCAGGTCTTACGAAGCCTCTAAGGTCACCCAAAGGTTTCCCGAACGCCCCCCTTTCTTCCTCTACTTTCCACAAAATTTCAGGACTTCATCCCCTATACATCGATCGATCGATGTCCAACTGGGGACATCGATCTCTCACTTCGATCGATCGATGTCCTTCTGAGGACATCGATCTCTCAGTCTCCTCCTACATCGATCGATCGATGTCCAACTGGGGACATCGATCTCTCAGCCACTATTACATCGATCGATCGATGTCCAACTGGGGACATCGATCTCTGACATCGATCGATCGATGTCAGTTCTATTCCAGAAATCCTTCTGCGATTTTCTGCAGACCTTCAACCACAATTCCCAAGTTTTCTTTCCACCATTCCAAGCTTAACCACTCTAGAATCCACTCTTAAATCCTCAACGCTGAAACCCTCTCAAAACCAATCCCGTGTTCAAGCCTAACCCTGCTATGGTCTCATACTTGAACTACGGATTCACAGCTACGCACCACACCAACTCACGATCCACGCCTAAAACGCGATGATCCGACTCTTCCAACCCAAAAATCCAATCTTTCCTCTCAACCCATCGCCCAACTATGGGATCACACCAAGAGGGAATTCAGGGTAGGGATTTGCATGTTTTCACATAATCAACAACCACAACGAACGCTTTTCCAGATACATTGGCCAAATCTCGAAACGAAAGCACACAGATCATAATCAAACAATCAAAGAACGAATCTACTGCATGGTGATCCAATTTGATAACAAAATAGGCCATTTTTCTTTCGCAAATCGTAGGAACTTATAAACAGATTACTTGCCTTTGATTACTCGGAGGAGAAACGAAGAACGGATGAGGACTGGATGGATTCCTGGGGCTTTCTCTTTCTCTTGGGAAACGGCTAGGGTTGAGGCTGCAGAGCGTCGATGTTTTCTGAAAAATGAGAAAACTGACGCTTTGTCAGTTTATATATGGTCAGGGGGAAAGTTTGGTGTTTCTAAATTATATTTCATTTCTTATTTATCTTAAGGGATAAATCCTAATTATTTAATTGTAAAAATTAAATACCATTAATTCCTACTATTTAACCCTTCATTTAATTCTCATCAAACCTATTATTTAATTCGTAATTAGTAGGGTTGACCATCATTAATTCCCGTAAAATCCTTCTTTGTCTTTTAATTTCCCTACGGAGGGTGCGGGGCATAACATCCCTCCCCCCTTATAAGAAGTTTCGTCCTCGAAACTGGCGTACCTTATTGGAAGAGGTGAGGATATAACTCCTTCATTTGTTCTTCAAGCTCCCACGTGGCTTCGCGCTCCGTATGGTTACTCCACTGAACTTTGACATACGGAATGACGCGTCGGCGTAGGACTTGATCTTTTCTATCCACGATCCTTATAGGATGTTCCTCGTAAGTGACATCCTCTTTAACATCCAACGGTTGGGCTTCAAGGACATGGTTTGGATCTGATACGTATTTCCTTAGTTGAGATACATGAAATACGTTATGGACTTGTGATAAACTCGGGGGTAAAGCTAGTCGGTAGGCTCTTTCACCAACCTTACCAAGAACTTCATAAGGACCAATATATCTCGGGCTTAACTTGCCCTTCACCCCGAATCTAGCAACTCCCTTAGTTGGTGAAACTCGTAGGTAAACTTTATCGCCCTCCTCAAACTCCAACGGTCGTCTTTTGGAGTCAGCCCAGCTTTTACTGCGATCTTGGGCCACCTTGAGTTTCTCTCTTATCACCTTAACCTTTTCCACCGTTTGTTCAACCAACTCTGGTGCGGTGATTGTCCTTTCTCCGACTTCATCCCAACAAACCGGAGATCTGCATTTGCGTCCATATAGCGCTTCAAATGGAGCCATGCCAATTGCACTGTGATAGCTGTTGTTATATGAAAACTCCATTAACTTCAACATGCTATCCCAGTTCCCTTTGAAATTCAAAGCGCACGCTCTCAACATGTCTTCCAATGTTTGGATGGTCCTCTCGGATTGTCCATCCGTTTGCGGGTGATATGCTGTGCTCATCCTCAACTCCGTACCCATAGCTTTCTGGAATGCTCTCCAGAACTTAGCGGTGAACTTGGGGTCACGGTCCGATACGATGCTGACTGGGACTCCATGTAGACTTACAATGTTGTCCACATAGATATTGGATAACCTTTCATACGACGTACCATGTGGTATGGCTATGAAGTGAGCCGTCTTTGTTAATCGGTCTACTATCACCCAGATCATCTCGTTTCCATTTCTAGTCTTGGGTAGTCCCATCACAAAGTCCATAGTTACGTGTTCCCATTTCCACTCCGGAATTTCTAAGGGCATCATCAAACCACCAGGTCGTTGATGTTCGGCCTTGACTTGTTGGCAGACCAAACACCTTTCAACATACTCCGTTATAGATCTCTTCATCCCGATCCACCAATAGTTTATTTTGAGATCTTTGTACATCTTAGTGCTTCCGGGGTGGATAGACATCCTTGAGTTATGCGCCTCTCGAAGTAATTCCGTTCGGAGTTCGTCTTTAGCTGGTACGCATAACCGGTTCTGAAACCATAGACTTCCATCCTCTCGCAACTGGAAATCCTTCACTAGTCCCGCAGCTAATTTGTCACGGATTTCTCTTAGCGCTGCGTCCCCATACTGTGCCTCTTTGATCCTGTCCACCAGGTTTGGACAGATGGATAATGTCGTAAGAACATTCGCCACTGAGTCTACCAATTCAAGGTCAAACTCCTCAATTTCCCTTTCCAACGGAGACTGTCTTGCATGGCTAGACTTTCTGCTCAATGCGTCTGCCACTCTGTTGGCTTTACCCGGATGGTAGTTGATGGTTAAGTCATAGTCCTTGAGTAACTCCAACCATCTTCTCTGCCTCATGTTTAACTCCTTCTGCGAGAACAAGTACTTCAAACTCTTGTGATCAGTGAACACGGCACATTTTTCTCCATATAGATAGTGTCTCCAGATCTTAAGGGCAAATACCACAGCTGCGAGCTCCAAGTCATGCGTCGGATAGTTCTGCTCATATGGTTTCAGTTGTCTTGACGCGTACGATATGACTCGTTCGTATTGCATCAAGACACAACCTATAAACAGTGGGTTAGTTTAGGACTTGCATAAGTATATACAATGCATTAATTGTAATGGTGTACATACCTAGTCCTTTCTTGGACGCGTCACTATAGATCACGAAACCGTCGGTGCCGGAGGGTTGTGCCAACACCGGGGCTGTGGTCAATCTCTTCTTGAGCTCAGTAAAGCTCTGCTCGCATTCAGCAGTCCATTCAAATTTAGTCTTCTTCTGAGTGAGACGACTCAATGGCACTGCAATCGTTGAGAATCCCTCAACAAACTTCCTATAGTAGCCTGCCAAGCCTAGGAAGCTTCGGACTTCGGTCACATTCGTGGGTCTTGGCCATTCAGTGATGGCTTCTATCTTCTTAGGGTCTACAGAGATCCCATCTTCAGAAATTACGTGACCAAGGAAGGCTACACTTCTTAGCCAAAATTCACACTTGCTGAATTTGGCATACAGCCTTTGTTGCCTCAGAATTTGTAGCACCACTCTTAGATGTTCAGTATGAGCTTGTTCATCGGGGGAATAGACCAGAATGTCATCGATGAACACTACTACAAATTGGTCTAACTGTTCTCGGAACACAGTGTTCATCAAATCCATGAAAGCAGCTGGGGCATTAGTTAGTCCAAAAGGCATCACTAAGAATTCATAATGCCCGTATCGAGTTCGGAAAGCTGTTTTAGGTACGTCTCCGGCTTTTACAAGTAACTGATGGTATCCTTGACGGAGGTCAATCTTGGAAAACCATCTAGCTCCCTTCAGTTGATCAAATAGATCCTCAATCCTTGGTAAAGGATATTTATTCTTAATGGTGATCTTGTTCAACTCTCGATAGTCGATGCACAGCCTCATGCTGCCATCTTTCTTCTTTACGAATAGGACTGGGGCTCCCCACGGTGATACGCTGGGACGTATCAATTTCTTGTCCAACAACTCTTGCAGTTGCCCCTTTAACTCCTTGAGTTCAGCCGGAGCCATTCGGTAGGGTGCCTTAGATATAGGCTCGGCTCCAGGGATCAAGTTAATCTCAAACTCCACTTCCCTCATTGGTGGCACTCCCGGTAGGTCGTCCGGAAACACGTCTTTGAACTCATTTATTACCGGTATTTGGTCCATGGAGGGAACCTCCTGCTTCGCATCTAGTGCATACACCATAAATCCCTCAGCTCCCTTTTGTAAGGCTTTAAAGGCCTTGATCGCTGTCATGTATATCTTCTTGGGAGCTTTGGTCATTTTGAAGTTTCCTTGGATCGTTATTTCATTCATATCGGGGTCCTTAACGGTCACCTGCTTGAGTTTGCAGTCAATATTGGCATGATTCTTGGTCAGCCAATCCATGCCTAATATTACATCAAAATCCTTCATCGGAATTGGGACTAGTGTAACTGAAAAGAACTTTCCGTCTAACACCAGCTCACAGTCTTTGTACTGGTGGTGAGAAACCAGTACTTGCTCGCCCGCTGCTTGCACCCTAAATGGGTTTTCAAGCCATTCAGGTAAACGGTCGAGCCCCTTGGCGAACCTCTTAGAGATAAAAGAGTGGCTAGCCCCGCTATCAAACAACACATTGGCAGGTACTTGGTTAACTAGAATCACACCTAACATGAAAGGGTAGCACATAAAGGTCTCATAAAACAAAACATATTGAATCATCAACTTATAAGGCTAAAATTCAACTTAGATTGCTATAATCAAACCTAAGTCGTACCTGTTACGACGTTGGTATCCTCCTGTACCTCGGCGTCCGTCATCGCATGGACCCTCGCATTAGGCCTGCCTCTCTGCTGCTGGGCAGGCCCTGTTGTCACCTGAGGTTTAGCATTCCATTCAGGGCAATCTTTGATCCTGTGGCCCGCCTTCCCACACTTGAAGCACGCTCCACTCACCTTCCAACATTCGCCCACGTGTCTCTTGTGGCAGTGTGGGCACTCTGCGGGTGCTTGTTGACCAGGTTGGTTGAGTTGTGGTGTCCTTTGTACTGGCCCTGCCTGCCCTTTTCTGGGAATCTTAACCCAACTTCCGGGTCTACTGCCACTTTGCTCCACTCTTGGCCTCTTGCTCGATTCTTCTCGAGCCTCTCTTGGTTGTGACCTGCGCATGTCACTCTCAACGCGATAGCAGGCATCTAACATCTCCTCAAAGGTTTTCAAGCTTGACCCCGCTATTGCAGTCCGAATGCGGGGGTTCAGTCCTTCCTCGAATTTCAGCATTTTCATCCTGTTGTTTTCTAAAACCAAGGGTGTGAATTTGCCCAAGGCATGAAACCGGTCTGCGTAATCAGAGACAGTCATTCTCCCTTGCTCAAACCTGTCAAACTGCCTCATCTTTTCTAGAACTGCGGTCTCAGGCACATAGTAGTCCTTGTAGGCCTTCACAAATTGATTCCACTGGATGGGAGGAGTCATCTTGGGCAGGATGCCGTTCCACCATGCATTTGCCCTGCCAGTCAGGAAAGGTGTGGATACATCCACCTTGTGCTCTTCAGGCACTTGTACAAGCTTGAAACATTTCTCTATCTCATCAAGCCAAAACCCAGCCACCTCTGGGTCAGTTGTCCCTTCAAAGTTTGGGGCGTGCATCTTGCGCATCTCCCCAATATAATACCTTATGCCATGCTGTGGTGGTGCTGGCGCAGGGGGTTGTTGCTGTTGTTGCGCCACTCCTTGCGCTATCACTGTGATAGCATCGATTAGCGCCTGGGGTACTAAGACTGGGGGTGGTGGTGGTGGAGGGTCGTTGTTCCCATTGCCACCGTTTCCTTGGTTGTCTCTTCTGGGAGGCATTTTCTGCAAGATCACGTCATTAGTATCGAGCAATTCCAAGATAAACGTGAAATCCATAAGGGGTACGAGGCGTAGTTCATAGGTTAAGACAATTACATTTTATTTGATTTCACTAATCGCGCTCGTACACACACCCATCCCAGATCAAGCTTAAATCTAAGATTGCTTACTTAGACTAATAGATCATCTTAAGGTAAAGATCATAACTTAGGACTCTACATGTCATAACCTAGGTCTCCGAGGTAGATCTGAAGCCTAGGCTCTGATACCACCTGTAGCGCCCCGACCCGGACAGCGGAATCCGAACCGGTTCACCCGTCGTAGCTTACTGAGAAGACTACAAGACGTCTCATCTCTCGAATACACATCATCGATGACGTAAGAGAAGTAAGGGCGGAAACATATCATGCCAATCTAAAACATCAAATTAATACGTCAAAGACAATGTAATTACTAAAAGAACTGTGTATGGTCGCATCCATCTAAAACCTCAAACAAATTATGGAACAGAAATATCAAAGCTATCCACATAATGCTCCCTACAAGGTCTAATCATCCCATTCAGCCCACTCGCCGTCGTCCTCAATGAAGATCATATCGTAACTGGGTTCATCTGCAAGATCAAAGGCAGTACCCTTAGCGAAAAACGCTAGCAAGTAACCCACTTATAAGACATACGGGATCAACACATGGCAAGACATGAGTAATAAATAACTTGAGGGAATTGTGGGGCACATGTCTTGAAATTTCCAAATATATAAGCGGAACATGTAATAAATCAGGTACAGCCACTTGAAACGTAAGTAAACAATTCGATGTCGATCAAATAACATAAACACACATACCACAACGACTCTCGTGATGCATGCCAAATAATGCACTACGCTACACAATCACATATGCATGAACACTTTCTCTTTTAAAACAGTGCAATGCATGACATAATGCCCGGTCACTTCATATAACTTTATACCCTGTAACGCGCCCCGGCTTATATTTCCATCCCGGTTTACGTTACAGCCAACTTTATACCCTGTAATGCACCTCGGCTTATATTTCCATCCCGAGTAGCATTACAGACAACTTTATACCCTGTAACGCGCCCCGGCTTATATTTCCATCCCGGTTTACGTTACAGTCTTTTGTGCCCTACAATGCGCCCCGGCTTATATTTCCATCCCGGTTTACACTGCAGGTCACCTTCGCAAATCTGTGCCGAAGCACCTTTCTTTTCAAATCAATATGCAATGCACGTGCCATGATGCAAGACTCCTCATATCATTCTCATTTCTCATTCTCGTATGCAATTCACATTCATATAAGTCATTCATGTACACATGCGCAAGTACAAACACACACAAGTTTTCGTTAACTTACACGTCATCACTTAAGCTTTGACTATCGCGTCAACACTTAGTCATGATACCAAGATCCATAACCTAAGACAAATATCCCTAACCATTCCTCGTTGAACTCTCAATCACTTCGTACGTTCATCTCCTAACCCTTCTAAGTCATCCACGTTGAAACTCGATTCGAAAATCCGTCGAAAAACACCAAGACTGATTCACCATCCTAAGGCATGTTCCCAAGACTTAGACTAACTTTAATCAGGTCTTACGAAGCCTCTAAGGTCACCCAAAGGTTTCCCGAACGCCCCCCTTTCTTCCTCTACTTTCCACAAAATTTCAGGACTTCATCCCCTATACATCGATCGATCGATGTCCAACTGGGGACATCGATCTCTCACTTCGATCGATCGATGTCCTTCTGAGGACATCGATCTCTCAGTCTCCTCCTACATCGATCGATCGATGTCCAACTGGGGACATCGATCTCTCAGCCACTATTACATCGATCGATCGATGTCCAACTGGGGACATCGATCTCTGACATCGATCGATCGATGTCAGTTCTATTCCAGAAATCCTTCTGCGATTTTCTGCAGACCTTCAACCACAATTCCCAAGTTTTCTTTCCACCATTCCAAGCTTAACCACTCTAGAATCCACTCTTAAATCCTCAACGCTGAAACCCTCTCAAAACCAATCCCGTGTTCAAGCCTAACCCTGCTATGGTCTCATACTTGAACTACGGATTCACAGCTACGCACCACACCAACTCACGATCCACGCCTAAAACGCGATGATCCGACTCTTCCAACCCAAAAATCCAATCTTTCCTCTCAACCCATCGCCCAACTATGGGATCACACCAAGAGGGAATTCAGGGTAGGGATTTGCATGTTTTCACATAATCAACAACCACAACGAACGCTTTTCCAGATACATTGGCCAAATCTCGAAACGAAAGCACACAGATCATAATCAAACAATCAAAGAACGAATCTACTGCATGGTGATCCAATTTGATAACAAAATAGGCCATTTTTCTTTCGCAAATCGTAGGAACTTATAAACAGATTACTTGCCTTTGATTACTCGGAGGAGAAACGAAGAACGGATGAGGACTGGATGGATTCCTGGGGCTTTCTCTTTCTCTTGGGAAACGGCTAGGGTTGAGGCTGCAGAGCGTCGATGTTTTCTGAAAAATGAGAAAACTGACGCTCTGTCAGTTTATATATGGTCAGGGGGAAAGTTTGGTGTTTCTAAATTATATTTCATTTCTTATTTATCTTAAGGGATAAATCCTAATTATTTAATTGTAAAAATTAAATACCATTAATTCCTACTATTTAACCCTTCATTTAATTCTCATCAAACCTATTATTTAATTCGTAATTAGTAGGGTTGACCATCATTAATTCCCGTAAAATCCTTCTTTGTCTTTTAATTTCCCTACGGAGGGTGCGGGGCATAACAAAAAACTTAAGGGAAGTTTTCACTGTGTTGAGAGACTCACGCATGAGACTAAACCCGAAGAAGTGCACATTTGGGGTGCGTACTGGAAAGTTCTTAGGATACATGGTTTCCAAAGATGGGGTACGAGCAAACCATGCTAAAATTGAAGCTATTCAAAACATGCATCCCCCTAGGAACATAAAGGAAATGCAGAGGTTAACAGGCCGAATTGCCGCGTTAATCAGGTTTCTATCCAAATCTGCTGAGAGATCCCTTCCTTTCTTCTAAGTCTTGAAGAAGAGAACAGCTTTTCAATGGGACGAACAATGCCAAAAAGCCTTCGACGAACTGAAGTCCCATTTGGCTGAGGTGCCGACGCTTACTTCACCTCTGCCCGGAGAAGAGCTATATATATACCTATCAACATGCAAAGAAGAAGTTAGTGCGGTTCTGCTCAGGGGGCAGGATAATGTGCAAAGACCCATCTATTTCGCCAATAAAATTCTACATGGGCCCGAAGTAAGATATCCTAACGCTGAGAAGATAGTGTTAGCACTCGTAGTGGCAGCTAGGCCTGTAAATGATTCGAGCGGCTCGACATGCTCGGATCGTTCTGCTCGAGATCGGCTCGAGCTCGGCTCGAGTAGGGGCTAGCCGAACCCGAGCTTGAGCAACGTTTGGTGTTCGGTTAATATTCGAACGAGCCGAGCTTTGCTCGTGAACAACTCGGCTCAGTCAGTTGTATTTACAAAAATACCCCGCCTGATAATTTCACATTTTAACACCTACACTACACAATTTCCACTCCCCCGCCCACACTTTTTTTTTCGTCGTCTTCCTCAACCCCTTCCCCTTCCCCGCCAGAGCGAAACCAAAAGAAAATTTCGTCAGTCAATCAGCCACAGCACCGCCACCGTAGGTTTGCTCTTTATTCTGATTTCTTCTTTGTTCTGCTGATTTCTTTTTTGTTCTGATTTTTCTTCTTTGTTCTGATTTCTAGGGTTCCGTAGGTTTGCTCTTTGCAATTTGCACATCCACTGCCGTGTGAGCAGAGTGCAGTGTAGCAGCTAGCAGGCAGTTTGTTCCCTCAATCCCTCACTCCCTGTTAGATCTTCTATTATTTTGCTGTGCCTGTCCCTGTGTTGTTGCCGATATAGAACCTGTGCGTGTGCCGTTGCCAAAGGTTGGTGAATACATTATACATGTACTTTGGACCCCTATTGCAGCTTCAGGGGAAAAGTTGTAAGATTTGAGTATTGTTGGATGTCCCTTTGTCGAACATGTAGCTGTATATATGTATTATAGAATAATCCGGCTCCTGAAAATTTCCAGTTTTTGACGAGGAAGCAGTAGGAACTAGGAACAGAAAACGGAGCACTACTAAGTACTAATGGCGGTAGAGCACAAGTCATCTTCCACTTTCGCATTTTGAGCATACTTATCATGGTTATACCAGTGATTATAGCTTCAGTTAGACGGTCCCTTGCTAAATCCATATCAATCAGTGGCTTTGGGTAATTGATTCCTAATTCCACCCCAGCTGCTTTAAGCACACCTAGAGGTGCATACTCAATTTGCTTTAAGCACACCTATTGGTATCATGTATGTGCATAGTTATATTGTAATTTGTGAGTTATGGCCTTAATGTTGGTGAGTGTATAGCTGTATATATAAACATTTTGTTTTATGCATGCTTTGGCCGAGGCCGAGGGTACGGGTGGTGGACTGGTGGGTTGTGGTTTGATATAAACATTTATATACTTTTTACAGATTATATAATCATGTCATCACATGAAGCACAAAGTGTTGATAGTATTGAACGAGAAATTGACAACACTGATGTTATGTCGGAAGAAGTAAGCAGCCAATAAAGGAGGGGTAAAGAAGCTGTTGATGTTGAGTGTGAGGAAGGATTTGAAAAGAAGAAGAGAAAGAAAACCTCTAAAGTGTGGGAGCATATGACAGAGGTTGTGGTTAACGGTGTCGATACTATTTCTGAGGATGAATCATGTGCTGGGAAGGGCTTGGGGAGATCAATGATCTAAGCGACGATGAATCATGTGGTACTATTTCTGAGGTGGACATCTATCTGAATGAGAAGAGATTAAAGGGTGAACAAGATTTAGATGTGTTGTTGTGGTGGAGAATGAACAGTGGTCGATTAGTATTCTTTCTAAGGTTGCTCGTGATCTTTTGTCTATTCCGGTTAGTACTGTTGCCTCAGAGTCTACCTTCAGCGCTGGTGGACGCATCATAGATGATTACCGATCCAGTCTATCAGTGGAGACGGTGGAGATGCTCTTGTGTGCCGGCGATTGGGTACGACAAGCGAGGAATGCAAAGAAGGTAAATTATACTATTATTTGTAATATTTTCTTTGCTTAATATGTTATAATACTTGTTGTAACTATTCATTATTTTTTTAGGCAGACACGGATGATCAGTATGCATGCGAGATTATATTACCTGGTTGATAATGAATATGTAAATGCAATGTAAGCACTTTCTTCTGTTGCATATATGCTTTATTGTTTTTGATTTTTTTCAAGTAAGTCATAAACTGTTTTTTGTTATTTTAGTGTTGTGTTGTGGCCTGTGGCCGTGGGCAATGGAATTGGAAGCTATCTCCTGCGTTTTTTCAAGTAAGTTATATCTTGATGTGTGTATTTCTGATTGGAAAGTTCAAAGTTGTAGTAAATACTTTGTTTGATTGGGATTTGGGAATTTTGCATTTGCTAATTGCAGGAAACTTGCTTGAATGTGATGTTGGGTGTTGATCATCATTGAAACTTTGAGATATGTCTGTATCTTTCAGACGACTGATGACTTTATACTCTTTAGTCTTTACTTTGAGATTTGGCATATGGATGAAACTGTTGACGTTCTGAGACTGCAATCTCTTCCCTTGTTGGTTTACCAGTTTTTTGATGTCGGCCTGCTATGGTATAGGTGTTTTATACTTATGGCAGCAGCAGCCACACCGTGCGGTCATCCTGGAATCATTGGTCTTGAATGCACCAAAAATTTTATAGTAGCCATGTATTGGATAATCTTTAACTTTACTGTGTTATTACTACTGGTTTTGGACTCTCTAGTTGCCATCATGAAACTTTAATTTATGGCATTGTAATCATCACTTCTCTTGAACAGGGCAAGGTTTTCCAAACAATAGCATCATACAGGTGTTCGAAGGGATGCAAACCAAGCCGCTCGAGTATTTCGGCTCGTTTGAATCGAGCTCGGCTCGAGTTCGACTCGAGTAGCAGCACCCAGCTGTATCTTACCGAGCCGGCTGAGTACGATCGGGTAAGGTCTGTTTGTTTATTTTACAGAGGAGCTCGGCTCGTTCGACTATATAAACGAACCGAGTTCGAGCTGAGAAAAACTTGGCTCGCTCGGTTCGTTTACAGGCCTAGTGGCAGCGAGAAAGTTCAGGCCTTACCTGCAAGCTCATCCTATCATAGTGGTCACTGATCAGCCATTAAAACAAATCTTGTCAAGGCCAGACACATCTGGCCGAGCTGCAAAATAGGATGTAGAGCTTGCAGAGTATGATATCCAATACAAATCAAGAACTTCTGTTAAGGCCCAGGCATTATCAGATTTCTTAGCTGAAGGGATATCCGTGGAAGAAGATATCAAGCCAGTAGTTGAATGGACATTATATGTGGATGGGTCTTCCTCCAAAGATGGCTGTGGAGCAGGACTCCTAATCATCAACCCCAACAAAGAAGAATTTGAGTACGCCTTGCGGTTTGATTTTGAATCAACTAACAATGAGACAGAGTACGAGGCCCTCATAGCATGATTAGGCCTCGCAAGAAAGTTGGGTGCAGAACGAATCATCTCCCGAAGTGATTCGCAATTGATTGTTTCTCAGGTCAATGGGGATTATGAGGCCAAAGAGGAAAACATGAAAAAATATTTGGCTAAAGTGCTACAGCTCGGACAGGCATTTGAGCACTTCAGCATCGAACATATTCCCAGATCTGCCAATAAGAGAGCTGACGCGTTATCTCGGCTAGCATCATCAACTTCAACAACTTTGGGGAAGAAGATAGTTGTGGAGCTGGTAAAACATCGCGCTTATGATGCAAACGAAGTGCTGCAAGTGGACTTTCGTAACACCTAGATGGACAAACTTATTAATTTCTTGCAGCATGGAGTTCAGCCCGAGGACAAACGTGCGGCTCGGCGTCTTCGGTTGCAGGCAACCAGGTATGCCCTTTTCAACGACCACCTATATAAAAAATCATTTTCACAGCCTTGGTTGAAATGCGTGACCAATGAGGAAGGAGATTACATCCTTCAAGAGATGCATCAAGGAATCTGCGGAAATCATTCTGGAGCCCAGTCGTTGGCAAGGAAATGTTATCTGGCTGGATACTACTAGCCCACTCTGTGGTGCGATGCAGAGGAATTGGTCAAAAAATGTCTAGCATGCCAAGTTAATGCTACTATGACACATTTGCCAAGTCAAGAGCTCACCTCTATTTCAAGTCCCTGGCCTTTCATACAATGGGGGATAGATCTTGCTGGACCTCTACCCCAAGCGCCAGGGTCAATCAAATTCTTGGTTGTGGCTATTGATTATTTCACCAAATGGGTGAAGGCAAAGCCCTTAGCTACAATAACAGGAAATCAGATCAAGAAATTCCTGTGGAAGAACATCATATGCCGTTTTGGCCTTCCACAAGTTCTTATATCAGATAACGGAAAGCAATTTGCTGATGACCCAGTTAAAAGTTGGTGCACCGAGCTCAAAATTGAGAAACGATTCACTTCGGTAGCGCACCCTCAAGCTAACGGATAGGTTGAGTTAGCCAACAGAACAATCAAGGATGGACTGCGAAAGCGACTATATCAGATTGGGGCAAGTTGGGTAGAAGAACTCCCAAGTGTATTATGGGCGTACCAAACTACTCCTTCCACCTCTACTAAGGAAACACCATTTTCCTTAGTATATGGCACTGAGGCAGTCATTCCAGCCGAAATTGGTTCTAACTCCACCCAAACAGATTGTTACTCTGCCGAAATCAATGACCAAGAGTTACAGTTGAATTTGGATGAACTGGAAGAAAAAAGGGAGCGGGCCCATATCCGCATGGCTCAATACAAAAATCTAATTGCGCAATATTACAATTCCCGAGTACGGCCAAGATCCTATCAAGTAGGGGACTTGGTATTGCGTAATAACGAGGCAAGCCGTGCAGCGCCAATTGAGGCTCTCAATCGTAGGTGGGAAGGACCTTATCGAATAGAAGAAGTGCGCTCAAATGGGGCTTACAAGTTACAGACTTTGGAAGACAAAACTTTACCAAGGACTTGGCATTCTACCCATTTAAGGCCTCTACATCAGTGAAGAATTTCACCTCAGCAGGCCTGAGTGTTTCCATAAGGAGTCTTTCATGGTTCTCTTGTTTAGCAGTGCTAGAGAAATGTAAATTATTACCAGTGATATTAAGTACTGAATAAAACAGTGATCAGGACAAAGATAGTTTGCGATTTATTCGTCTTGCTTTAATGGATTAAAGTAACAGGTTTTACTTTATCTAAAAGTTATTATCATCAGCAAGTTAAAGCACGGATGAGCTGCACTTCAGTCAAACGGCAAATATTTTGGCGGAGCCAAGAAGTCGAAGACAAATACTTGCAAACTATTGACATAGAGCAAGTCGAAGACAAATACTTGCAAACTATTGACATAAAGCAAGTCGAAGACAAATACTTGCATAACTATTGAAATAGAGCAAACAAAACTTTGCAGTACCTGCTGAAGAGAGATGTTTGCAAACTATTGACATAGAGCAAGTCGAAGACAAAATACTTGCAAACTATTGACATAGAGCAAGTCGAAGACAAATACTTGCATAACTATTGAAATAGAGCAAACAAAACTTCGCAGTTGCTGCTGAAGAGAGATGTTTGCAAACTATTGACATAGAGCAAGTCGAAGACAAATACTTGCAAACTATTGACATAGAGCAAGTCGAAGACAAATACTTGCAAACTATTGACATAGAGCAAGTCGAAGACAAATACTTGCATAACTATTAAAATAGAGCAAACAAAACTTCGCAGTACCTGCTGAAGAGAGATGTTTGCAAACTATTGACATAGAGCAAGTCGAAGACAAATACTTGCAAACTATTGACATAGAGCAAGTCGAAGACAAATACTTGCAAACTATTGACATAGAGCAAGTCGAAGACAAATACTTGCATAACTATTGAAATAGAGCAAACAAAACTTCGCAGTACCTGCTGAAGAGAGATGTTTGCAAACTATTGACATAGAGCAAGTCGAAGACAAATACTTGCAAACTATTGACATAGAGCAAGTCGAAGACAATTACTTGCATAACTATTAAAATAGAGCAAACAAAACTTCGCAGTGCCTGCTGAAGAGAGATGTTTGCAAACTATTGACATAGAGCAAGTCGAAGACAAATACTTGCATAACTATTGAAATAGAGCAAACAAAACTTCACAGTACCTGCTGAAGAGAGATGTTTGCAAACTAATGACATAGAGCAAGTCGAAGACAAATACTTGCAAACTATTGACATAGAGCAAGTCGAAGACAAATACTTGCAAACTATTGACATAGAGCAAGTCGAAGACAAATACCTGCATAACTATTGAAATAGAGCAAACCAAACTTCGCAGTGCCTGCTGAAGAGAGATGTTTGCAAACTATTGACATAGAGCGAGTCGAAGACAAATACTTGCATAAAGCAGATAAGACTTCACATACCGAAGACAAAGACAGTTAAAGAAGCTAAAAGAAACTGGAGAGCAGGAGTTGGGGAAAAATGGATTTCCATTAAGTATATGGTCTATTACTACAAAAATTACAAGAAAAATCCTATACTACTGCCCCTCCTTCTGGCCAGCTTCTCTGAGGTCAATGCCTTCTTGGAATTGTTCAAGGAGCTTATCAAATATGGCTTCGGCCTCAGAATTGTTGAGATTAGCAAGCTCAGGATGCTCCTTATCCAGGTTGGGATAGAATTCCCGGCAGGCGTCAATTGCACAAGTTTCTCCCATTGCTAAAACAGCAGCTTGCATCCTCATCAAATTTTCTTCAAAATACTGAGATTTCCAAAACTCAGCAACTGCAGATGTCTTGATCTCTTCGGCTTGAGACTCAAATTGAGAGATAAGCTTAGCTTTGCTTTTCTTCTCTGCTTCAAGTTTCTGAGCCAGCTGGGACATTTCTTGTGCAGCAATATGGAGTCCCTTCTGAGAGGATCCCAACTCAGCCTGGGTCTTGGTAGATTCTAGTTCTAAGTCAGAGATCACTCTCTTCAGCTCGTCCACTTGTGAATTGACTACCACCAGCTGAGTGTCAGACTTTTCTTTTCCTTCTCTCAGTTTGGAATTTTCAAACTTTAGGGAGTCCAACTCTGATTTCGTTGAGTCTAGTTCTGACCTCAACGAATTCAGCTCAGCATCTATCTCATCCACTCTGGAGTCATTGGGCCTGGCCGCCTCAGCAAATGCATCATTGGCCCTCTTCAGTCCAGCATTGTCCTCAGAAAGCTTTACCACCAATCTGTGCAGCTCCTCAGCTCTATGCAGCATATCACACTCCTGAGCACGATACTGCAACAACCATCGTGATCAACTTATCATCCGAATAATTTAAGAGAAAGGATGGTGAAGCTCAATAAACAAAACAAAAGAACTTACCAAGGACATATTTGTGTAATAAGTGTCGATAGCAGTCTTCTAGTCCTGGCAAGCAAAATAGTCTCCATCTACGGGTAGCACAGATACATCTGCCAATTTCCTTGCCACACCGGGGTGATCAGCAGTGTCCGTAATCCCGAACACCAGATTTCTCTATTTTCGGCGGAATTGATGAGAGGGCTCCCCTCATATGGCATTTTCCCAAAAGGATTTCGAGGGGAAGCCTCTCCCGAAATGATTTCCACTCCTCCAGTAGGGACATCCTTAGGATCCCAGATGATTACCCCTCTTGGAGGAGAGATTGGGGCTGACGGAGTTTGTATGGTGACTGGCGCTACAGGGATTGGGTTATCTGCCGGAGTAGCCAGAACTAGATCAGAGATGGGTGCCTTAGGGGCTGGAGCATCTTTGGTTGACACAGTTGATGGAATCACCTTAGCTTGAGGAGCCTTGATGATGATCTTTGGAGTGGGGGCAGTCTTCTTGGCACCTCCCCCAGCCTTTGCCCCTGATTTGGGGGGTAAGGCTGGAGCCCCAGAAGTCTTCTTCTTTGAGGAATAAGTTGCAGCCTGAAGAGACTTTTGGGAGGAAGAGGAAGTGCCAGCAGAAGCTTTAGCTGCAATGAAAAGCTTGAGTTAAAAGCACTGAAATCAACTAAATCAAATAGCAGCAACGACGAAGAAATGTTTCTCTTTTACCTTGTTTTGTGGGAGGAACAACGGAGGGAGCAGGCAAGGCCTTAGAAGAGGGCAGATCAGAGGAAGAGACTGATTCGTCCCCTCTCTTCCTCTTCTTGGGATCCATTTTCTTTAAGTCCGAGGGATCCTCAGACACCATGGTTCCTGAAAAACGCAACAACAAATCGGTTAAAAGATATTTGTAACGTCAAAAATAGTCAGTACACGACCAGAACTATAAACCTACCCAAGATGGAGGCCAAGGCTGAGGAGCCTAGGGTTTCATACTGATGGAGAGACCTCATGTGGTATGGGTCAGCCGCCTTTACAACTGACCTATCTACCCTTTTCCAGTCCACGGCCTAAGAAAGATGCAGCAACTTTGAGGCTTCATTGCAAAAATTTTCGCTTGGCCTCTTGTTGTTGGCAGGACCAGATCTCCATAGGGTTCTCCCAGGTAACACTGTGGCCTTGATAAAAAAGAACCTCCCCTTCCAGTTCTTTACAGAAGAGGGGATGTTTATAGCATGTTTTATTACTTTATTAGGATGTCTCCTACTAAAGTAATACCAACTTTCTTTGTGCTTACACACAAACATCCCCCTGAAGACATCTAAATCAAAATCAGCCTCAGCTGCTCTTAGGTAGAGCAGGTAGCTGGCAATAAATTCCAGTCCGTTAGGCATGATTTGTGGAAGTCTGAGTTGGTAAAAGTCAAGAATCTGAAGAAGGGGGCCAGGGACAGGAAGGTCGAATTCATCGTAAATTGCCTCATACCCAACGGGTGGATCATAGGCAGATTGATGAGGAAGAGGCAAAATTGGAAAAAATATGTCTATGTCAATATTAAATTCATTGCACAGAAGAGGGATGTCCTCTATAGTCAAAGTACAGGGTGAAGCCTGTACTAGAGGAGAAGGAGAGCCCCTATCAAGAGATGGTAGGGGTACTAGGACTGAAGATGAGGTGGCAACCGAAGAAGGTCCTCCAGTAAGGCGTAACCTCCGTAAAGGACGGTTATCCCTATCAGAGTCAGATGTTTCATGAGGGGATTGAACCTCATGATCATCCTCCATGTTCTCTGGGTAAGAAGGAGAATATTTGTTTTGGGAATCTGAAGAAGACAGGGTTGTAACAACGGGAGCCATGAGCAAGTTGAAGTAATGCTTACAGAAAAATGAAGAGTCGAACTGAAAGGAAAAGCTTCGGAGAAGAAGAAAAAGAGAAGTTCAACGAAACAGCAAAATAACCAGTTAAGCGAGATAAGGGAAGAAGAAAAGAATGAATCAGGGAAACTGTTTCTATTTATTAGTAAGAGAAAACAAAAAGCCACAACTTTTCGTTTGAAATGCGAAGAGCCAGAAGTTCACGAATTTCCCTCCCTTGGGGAATGGAACCGCCGAAGAAGTAATGATGAGGTGTCGAAATTAGCGCTTACATTGAAAGTGGGAATTACTGCACAAATAGAAGGATAACCGCACAATCAATAAAGGACTGCCACGTCACGGGTATATTAAAACAAGATTTGTTGGCCTTCGCAGTTCAGCTCAGCCACAACAAAATCTGGGGGCAAATAATAAACCATAATTGAATCGTCCGTTAGTCAACAACAGTCAACGGCTCAATTCCAGTAGCCCAGCGTACAAAGTACTGCAGTTCAGCAGTTCAGCGCCTAAGTATGGCTGTTCAGCCTCAGCGGCACCTCAACAGGGCATCATGGCGTCCTTATAACATCGAAGAATGTGCTGAGGCATGCACCTCGGCATCAACATCATCCTATGTCTAGATACCGCACTTCAGACCACTTCCACGAGATAAGGCCAAGTCACGCACTTCGGCAGAGTTCAGCTGTGTACCACAGCAAGTCATACACTTCGGCAGGGTTCAGCTGTGTACCACAGCAAATGAACCCATCGCGATAATACTTCGTGGGACCCTCTGACAGAGATGCAATTCAAATATATTGACTACAGGTGGGTATTCTTCCTGAGCACGCTAAGGTTATAACAGCCGGCCTATTAGTCACATCAGTCAGGCTATTGATCATATCAGCAGAGTTACAGTTTCCTAGGCTCTCTGCCCTAAGTAAGCGTCCTATCCATAATCCACTATCAGGAGCTAAAAGCGGGAAAAGGTTTATAAAAGCCAGCTGATCAAGATAAAGGAGGGGATCCAGAATTCAATCTTTCATATCCTAAATCCAATTCATACACTCTGCTCCTCGGTAAATACTGTGAGAAATTCCTAACCCACCCTTTAAATTATAATCTCAATGAGATATGGCCCAAACTGACTTGAGCGTCGGAGGGTTTTTCCCAGGGCCAACCCCCGGGACCTCTGACCTGTGCTTCTTTGTGCAGGATATTTGGCGCTATTCGAGCTACACACTTTCGATCTCAGTTGACAACTCTTCAAGTTAACTGACGAATCTATTTCGAGGTCATCTAGACCCTTGGTGAAGATCCGGCTTCATCAGTAATGAAATGAGAACACAAATTGATTCAAGGCATCATCATGCATAACTCTTTTATCAAATTACCACAGATGTCCTAAGAGAACATGATGAATCACAACATATAAAATTTGATCATGGTAAGCACAAAAAACGAAACACATGAGAACTTGCTTAGGCACATGCACTTTATCACAATCATTCAACTATTGTAATTTATAAAGACGAGGTGATCGAACTATAGGCAATGATAGCTTTCTAACTTAAGAAGTACTAGCAACATTAGTTCAACTACCACCGTCAATGATCATTGTGCAGATTTGTATCATTCACTTTCCAACGGATGTGAAATATATTTTCCTATTGATTTTCATTGCAATCAACTTTAGCGTGATTAAGATGTCGTTTAGTAGCAAAGAGGTAATGATTTTGTTCCTCATTTTCATCCATATAGTACTCATCATTCTTTTTCTCATCATGCAGATTTTCAAATTCATATTTAGATTCGTCATCACTTTCACTCTTTCATACATAATCTCCCTATTGTCTAAATACATGGATTGATTTTTGGGACATTAGGATGACATATGCCCTCTTTATTTACATTTGGAACACACAACCTCTCTTGATTTGAAAGAAGTAGAGTTTTTAGATGTACCTTTCGAAGACACTTTCTCCTCAATCTTAACTTTGCCTTTGTCCATGGATGGTGCTAGTTGGGACGGTTTTGAGGAAGATCCTTGAGGCCTTCCAAAAACTCCTTTGATTTGTATTCCTTTGAAATTGATTTATTGAGCTTTTATTGAAGCTTCTAGGCTACATGTTTATCCTCTTTATTTGGCGTTCCACCCTCTCCACCATGTATACTATGGACTCGAAATCATCATAAGCTTAGAGTTTAATTTGGTTAACAATTTCTATGTTTAAACCATTCAAGAATCTAGACATGGTATACTTAGGCTCTTTGTTATAACCGTGTTTAAAAAAAAAAAAGGAGATAAAGATGAATAAGAAAGAAATAAAATGTTTAAAATTTACAAATTCTATCCTTTTCCTAGATTTCCTTAATCATCACCCTTATCCCTCCTTAAATCCCTCACTCTTAATTTACTAACCCTAATCTCCTTCTCCTCACTCTCCCTATACGACAGCCTCCCTCTCCCCTTCTCCCTATCAATTTCGACCACAAGAAGGAAAGGAAAAAGGAGGATTTTGATCCAAGGATCAAGAAGAGGAAATCAAACGCTCACAAGATCACCACACCTTTCTATATCAATCACTTCTTGCTAGGATCGAGGTAGGTGTATACTATTATTTCCCTCAAAACGGTATGAAGTCGTGCATAGACAAAATGGTATTTTTTTTGTGTCGTTGGTGTTCAATGGTTATACGATTGTGGTCTTGAATATATGCCCAAGGTGTTTATTTTCCGTTATACGTTTTGACTTCATTGTGATCTTGTTGTGGTACGTTTCCTTGTGGGGTTGAGATGTCATTAGGCGTGTATGGATATGTGGGGAGGGGGTGAAAGGTTGAATGAGATTTGATGGATGGACTGCAGAAATTTCAGAATGAGGGTTCTGAAATCCGGGGACATCGATCGATCGACGTCCAGGGCTGAGGGTTCGATGTGCCTCAGATGGACATCGATCGATCGACGTCCAGAGGGTGAGAGATCGATGTGCCTCAGATGGACATCGATCGATCGACGTCCAGGGGCTGAGGGTTCGATGTGCCTCAGAACCACGTCGAACGATCGACGTCAGAGGATGACGTCCAACCGTTTTCTTCCCTTTTTCCCTTGCATTCATGGCACGTGCATTGCATGAGGTACCCATTGTCTGAGGGTGTGCGTGTTCGGAGGATACATAGTGCCTATAGGGCGTGGGGGCCGTGATGATACACAGCGTCGGTCGGGCGTGGGTGTCATGTGATACGCAGCGTCTATAGGGCGTGGGTGTCGTACGGATACGCAGCGTCTATAGGGCGTGGGTGTCATGAGATACGCAGCGTCTATAGGGCGTGGGTGCCATACGATACACAGCGTCTATAGGGCGTGGGTGTCCAGAACGGCAAGTGGTGGCTAGAGACCATGACGCTGGAACTAGGTCCCGGGAGCATGCATTGCATATAGGCCTAGAAGCATATTGCCTGACATGTTTCTAGCTGCGTGTGACACGTTATGTGAGCATGCATCACGTACTTGCGCATGCATATTGTGTGGATTGTTTATTTCCGTATAAGCCATGTCATGTAGTTTATGTTGAGTACGTGGAGAGTCTTACCTTCCGGTTGCATGCTATCTGTTCTATGTGGTTACGTGGAGATATCGTTTTGGGTATGTGAGTTTTGTATTGTTTTGAGAGGCACCTACTGGGTGATTACCATCACTCACACCTACTATTCCATATGTAGCCGAGACAGAGTATGACTATATCTTCGTTGAGGATGAGTCCGATACCGTGGAATGGGCCGAGTGACTCGTCGATACGTCTGCGGCAAGGATGGAGACAGGCTTTTTGTGATGCTTTGGGGTGACACAGACATTCTATTTTAGTATTCAGTATTACTCTTGGGAACAATTTCATGTTTTGATAAATTTAGACATTTGACTTTGAATTGTAAGGCCCGGTCAGCCTAGACTTTCCATCGTTATTTTCTTAAAGTTATTTAATTTCGGAATTAGTAATTGACTTATCGTTTCCGCATAAAGAAAAGGAAAAAAAATTTCTCTATGTCAGCACTGACGTGTAGCAGGTTGATGTGACGCCTAGTATTCTCCTGAGTGAGATACGGCGGGTGCACCGTTTCCGAGGTGGAGCTCGGGAGCGGGGCGCTACAGGTGGTATCAGAGCCCAGGCTTCAGATACGCCTCGGGAACGTATAGTTTAGTCAATTAACCCTAGGATAAGTGACGATCTGTTTTCAAATGATTTTTTTAAATTGGAATAAAATGAAGTAGACATAAGCTATGACTGGGTTTTGGGTTGGTGAGTGCCGATAGCAAGCAGACAGGATAGGTTATCCCTTCTTCGACCTCCACTCCTTACTTCTTTTCAATACTCTTAAGTCAACCTTGTCTAACATGCCTTAATCATCCACAGACAATGCCTCCACGACGTGAACCATCAGGGAACGATGGAAATGACAGAGACGAACGTCAGGGGAAAGGGGCGATCCTCCAAAACTTCGCGGATACATTGGCCAATCTGACGGCCTTAATAGCCCATCAGCAGGCGCAGATGGCGCAACAATATACTCAGATGACAGAGCAACAGGCACAGATTGCCCAAATACTTCAGCACACTCAGCAACAGCAGCAACAACAACCGCCGCCACCACCGCCCGCACCACAGCAGGGTTTGAGGTTCTATTACAGGGAGATGCAGAACTCCCGAATACCGATGTTCCGGGGTACCACTCGGCCTGAGGAAGCCGAGATTTGGCTCAAAAACATAACTGAACAGATAAGACTGATACAAGTACCCGCGGATCTAAAGGTAGAGGTGACTACCCCGTTCTTGGAAGGGGAGGCTGAGAGGTGGTGGAACGGAGTGAAACGCAAACTGACTCCACCAGTGACTTGGGAGCAATTTGTTGAGGAGTATAAGAAGCACTACGTTCCGGGTAGTGCTATTCAGAGAAGGATGGCGGAGTTCCAGCTGTTGACTCAAGGGTCCATGACGGTGGATCAATACTCCAAGAAATTTCATGAACTGGGCCAGTATATGTCGTGCATCATGGACAACGAAGAGGCCAAAATGCTGAAGTTCCACACAGGTTTGAGCTTTCGCATTCAACAGGCGATCGTTTGCGCAGAGACTACCACATTTGAGGGATTGCTGGAGGTATGTCGACGTGTAGAGAGGAATTTGGAAAGGGCAGCTGCACTAGAGAGACTGAAGAGGCCCCGTGAGGAGCTGCAGACGGGTAGATCAGGGAGATGGTTGAAAGTACCTCGCCGCCCACAGTCCGGGCAACCATTCCGGTCAGAACGACAGCAAAGTGCAGTGATTCAGACCCCGATGATTGAGGGTCCAGCACCGACTGATGCGCAACCAGTAAGGGCTGCGGCACCTATCCCACGGTGTACACTGTGCGGACGTTTCCATCCGGGACCATGTCGGAAGGATCAGAGAACGTGCTATAACTGCGGGAAGCAAGGACATATTGCTAAGGAATGCTCAACACCGGCTCAGGTAAACTCGCAGACACAGGCTCAGCAGGGAGGACGAGGCCGGACCAATGCCCGGGTACACGCGATGACGGATGCCGAAGTCGAGGAGTCGGGCGACGTGGTGACGGGTACATTTATTTAAGTACTTAATTTCGTAGTTAGAGTACATTTTTATGTGTTGTTATGGTTGTGTGCTAAAACCTTAATGTGGTAGGTGTGATTTTAATTAACAAAGTGCCAGCAAATGTTCTATTCGATAGTGGAGCAAGTCACTCGTTCATGGCAAAGAGATTTGCCAAGAATCTGGATATTCTTCCCGAATGGATTGAGACTCCATACCGTATACAAGCCGCGGGCGGCCAAGTACTCGTGTCTCATCACCGTTACAAGGAATGTGGATTGGAGATTAACGGTATGCAGTTCTCTGTGACCTTGATACCGATTCAAATGTACGACTTCGACGTCATCTTAGGTATGGACTTCTTAGCGAGGTATCATGCAAACATTGATTGCCGACGACTCCAAGTCAGCATGAAGCAACCTGAACTGGGCGAAACTATTTTTCAAGGGAATCCTAAAATAAAGAAGGCACCCCAAAAGTTTTATTTGACTGCGGCTCAGGCCTTTCGAGCACTAAAGAAAGGGAGAGAAGGATTTTTGATTTACTCAATGGGTGCTGAACAGGAAGTTCCGCAGATCGATCAAATCCCGGTGGTAAAAGAATTTATAGATGTCTTCCCCGAGGAGTTACCGGGACTACCACCAGAAAGAGAGGTGGAGTTCGAGATTAATCTCATACCTGGTGCAGAACCCATATCCAGGGCACCATACCGTATGGCTCCAGCAGAACTCAAGGAGTTGAAGGAGCAGTTGCAAGAACTGTTGGATCGTAAGTTTATCCGACCTAGTGTATCACCCTGGGGTGCTCCAGTCCTGTTCGTGAAGAAGAAGGATGGGAGCATGAGATTATGTATAGACTACCGGGAGCTCAACAAGATCACTATCAAGAACAAGTATCCCTTACCCCGAATCGAGGATCTCTTTGATCAGCTACGGGGGGCTAGAGTATTCTCCAAAATTGATTTGCGATCTGGTTATCACCAGTTGAGGATCAAATCGGGGGATACAGCCAAGACCGCTTTTCGAACACGTTATGGTCATTACGAATTCCTGGTTATGCCTTTTGGATTAACCAACGCCCCGGCTGCCTTTATGGACCTAATGAACACAGTATTTCGGCAAGAACTGGACAAGTTCGTAGTAGTGTTCATTGACGATATTCTGGTATACTCCCCTGACGAAGAGACTCATGCGGAGCATTTGAGGGAGGTCCTAGAGACCCTTCGAAGAAGCAAATTGTACGCCAAGTTCAGTAAATGTGAGTTCTGGTTGAAGAGCGTAGCCTTTTTGGGTCACGTGGTCTCTGAAGAAGGAATTTCAGTGGATCCAAAGAAGGTAGAGGCGATCACCGAGTGGCCGAGACCCACTAATGTAACTGAAGTAAGGAGCTTTCTCGGTCTGGCTGGATATTATAGGAAGTTTGTCGAGGGCTTCTCATCGATTGCAGTGCCTCTAAGCCGATTGACGCAGAAGAAGTCGAAGTTCGAATGGACCACCGAATGCGAGCAGAGTTTCGCTGAACTAAAAAGGAGACTGACCACGGCCCCTATCCTTGCTCAGCCCTCCGCGTCCGAAGGGTTTGTCATTTACAGTGACGCTTCTAAGAATGGGCTAGGTAATTGTGTATGATTTCAACTGATTTTGTATACAATTAAAGATGTGGTCTAACTCTTATATTTCAGGATGCGTGTTGATGCAAGACGACAAGGTCATTGCGTATGCTTCACGACAGCTAAAACCCTATGAGCAGAACTATCCGACTCATGATCTGGAACTAGCAGCGGTGGTGTTCGCACTGAAAATCTGGCGCCATTATCTATATGGGGTGAAGTGCGAGGTGTTCACCGATCATAAGAGTCTTAAGTATTTGTTCACGCAAAAGGAGCTGAACATGCGCCAAAGAAGATGGTTAGAGTTGTTGAAAGATTACGACTTGACCATCAGTTATCATCCGGGAAAAGCCAATCGAGTGGCTGATGCCTTAAGTAGGAAGTCGAACCATGCACGGCAGGCTACTCTAGAAAAAGAGATGGCAGAATTTGATTTGGATCTTGTAGATTCTACCGCAGACATTCTGGCGACGCTAATTATCACCCCAACGTTGGTAGACCAAATTAAGGAAGCCCAGAAGAATGATGCAACAATTAAAGAGACGCGAGAAAGAATGCTAACCAGCCAAGTGGATGGACTTCAAGTTCATGACGACGGCAGTATGTGGTACCAAGGAAGGTTGTGTGTACCGGATGTCGAGGAACTCAGGAGAGAGTTGTTGAAAGAGGCACATAATTCGAGACTGTCTATTCACCCTGGTGCTACGAAGATGTACAATGATCTCAAGAGACACTATTGGTGGAATGGCATGAAGAGGCACATTGCCGAGTTTGTGGAAAGGTGCCTTGTTTGCCAGCAAGTTAAGGCAGAACATCAAAGACCCGGTGGACTAATGCGACCACTAGAGATACCCGAATGGAAGTGGGAACATGTAACCATGGACTTTGTGATTGGACTTCCAAAGACAAGAAATGGGAATGATGTGATATGTGTAATCGTGGACCGACTGACTAAGTCCGCTCACTTCTTGCCTATTCCCACCGGACTTACTATGGAGAGACTGGTAGCCATGTACATTGATAACATTTTTTGCCTTCATGGAGTGCCAGTTAGCATAGTATCGGATCGTGACTCGAAGTTTACCTCTCAGTTCTGGGCAGCGTGTCAGAAGAAGATGGGGACTGAGTTGCGACTGAGTACTGCTTTTCATCCTCAGACTGATGGTCAATCTGAAAGGACCATTCAGACCCTGGAGGATATCTTGAGGGCATGCGCATTAGATTTTAAAGGAAATTGGGACAACATGCTCAAATTGATAGAGTTCTCCTACAACAACAGTCATCACAGTGCCATAGGTATGGCACCATTTGAGGCCTTATATGGACGAAAGTGTAGATCACCTGTGCATTGGGACGAAGTTGGTGAACGGAGGTTGACAGCTCCAGAAATAATCGAGCAAACTAAAGAACAGGTGAAACTGATTCGTGAACGTCTTAAGACAGCTCAAGATAGAAGCAAAAGTTGGGCCGACACGAGGAGACGACCTTTGAAATTCGAGGAGGGAGAAAAGGTTTATCTCAAAGTATCACCAATGAAGGGTGTGACACGGTTCGGAGTTAAAGGAAAATTAAAGCCGCGTTATATTGGACCATACGAAATACTCGAAAGGGTTGGAGACGTAGCATACAAGTTGGCACTACCTCTAATGTTGGCTCAAGTGCACAATGTGTTTCACGTCTCGCAGTTAAGGAAGTATGTACCTGACCCGAGTCACGTGCTAGACGCGCAGCCACTTAAGATTAGACCCGATGCGTCATATGAAGAAGTTCCGATACGAATTCTGGATCGCAAGGACCAAGAGCTCAGAAGGCGGATCATCCCTTACGTAAAGGTTCAATGGAGCAATCACCGGGAGAACGAAGCGACATGGGAGCTCGAAGAACAAATGCGCGACCGTTATCCCCACCTATTTGAATAAGGTACGGCAAGTTTCGGGGACGAAACTTTTTGTAAGGGGGGTAGGATGTTATAACCGTGTTTAAAAAAAAAAGGAGATAAAGATGAATAAGAAAGAAATAAAATGTTTAAAATTTACAAATTCTATCCTTTTCCTAGATTTCCTTAATCATCACCCTTATCCCTCCTTAAATCCCTCACTCTTAATTTACTAACCCTAATCTCCTTCTCCTCACTCTCCCTATTCGACAGCCTCCCTCTCCCCTTCTCCCTATCAATTTCGACCACAAGAAGGAAAGGAAAAAGGAGGATTTTGATCCAAGGATCAAGAAGAGGAAATCAAACGCTCACAAGATCACCACACCTTTCTATATCAATCACTTCTTGCTAGGATCGAGGTAGGTGTATACTATTATTTCCCTCAAAACGGTATGAAGTCGTGCATAGACAAAATGGTATTTTTTTTGTGTCGTTGGTGTTCAATGGTTATACGATTGTGGTCTTGATTATATGCCCAAGGTGTTTATTTTCCGTTATACGTTTTGACTTCATTGTGATCTTGTTGTGGTACGTTTCCTTGTGGGGTTGAGATGTCATTAGGCGTGTATGGATATGTGGGGAGGGGGTGAAAGGTTAAATGAGATTTGATGGATGGACTGCAGAAATTTCAGAATGAGGGTTCTGAAATCCGGGGACATCGATCGATCGACGTCCAGGGCTGAGGGTTCGATGTGCCTCAGATGGACATCGATCGATCGACGTCCAGAGGGTGAGAGATCGATGTGCCTCAGATGGACATCGATCGATCGACGTCCAGGGGCTGAGGGTTCGATGTGCCTCAGAACCACGTCGAACGATCGACGTCAGAGGATGACGTCCAACCGTTTTCTTCCCTTTTTCCCTTGCATTCATGGCACGTGCATTGCATGAGGTACCCATTGTCTGAGGGTGTGCGTGTTCGGAGGATACGTAGTGCCTATAGGGCGTGGGGGCCGTGATGATACACAGCGTCGGTCGGGCGTGGGTGTCATGTGATACGCAGCGTCTATAGGGCGTGGGTGTCGTACGGATACGCAGCGTCTATAGGGCGTGGGTGTCATGAGATACGCAGCGTCTATAGGGCGTGGGTGCCATACGATACACAGCGTCTATAGGGCGTGGGTGTCCAGAACGGCAAGTGGTGGCTAGAGACCATGACGCTGGAACTAGGTCCCGGGAGCATGCATTGCATATAGGCCTAGAAGCATATTGCCTGACATGTTTCTAGCTGCGTGTGACACGTTATGTGAGCATGCATCACGTACTTGCGCATGCATATTGTGTGGATTGTTTATTTCCGTATAAGCCATGTCATGTAGTTTATGTTGAGTACGTGGAGAGTCTTACCTTCCGGTTGCATGCTATCTGTTCTATGTGGTTACGTGGAGATATCGTTTTGGGTATGTGAGTTTTGTATTGTTTTGAGAGGCACCTACTGGGTGATTACCATCACTCACACCTACTATTCCATATGTAGCCGAGACAGAGTATGACTATATCTTCGTTGAGGATGAGTCTGATACCGTGGAATGGGCCGAGTGACTCGTCGATACGTCTGCGGCAAGGATGGAGACAGGCTTTTTGTGATGCTTTGGGGTGACACAGACATTCTATTTTAGTATTCAGTATTACTCTTGGGAACAATTTCATGTTTTGATAAATTTAGACATTTGACTTTGAATTGTAAGGCCCGGTCAGCCTAGACTTTCCATCGTTATTTTCTTAAAGTTATTTAATTTCGGAATTAGTAATTGACTTATCGTTTCCGCAGAAAGAAAAGGAAAAAAAATTTCTCTATGTCAGCACTGACGTGTAGCAGGTTGATGTGACGCCTAGTATTCTCCTGAGTGAGATACGGCGGGTGCACCGTTTCCGAGGTGGAGCTCGGGAGCGGGGCGCTACACTCTTCTTGCATATTAGCCATTATCATGGTTATTTCTAATTCTGTAAAGCAATCATCAACAAATTTATTTTATTGAGTTAAAGTTTGTAATTTTTGAGGAAAAGGGATCTATTATAATAAGCTGGAATGAATCTTTTTTCATAACATGTTCTATTTCTTTCTAAGTATTAGTTATGTTTTCTCTTGTTCTAATTCTCACGTTTTGAATTTGATCCCACCAAACCAAGGATAATTAACAAATTCAATAACAAAAAAACCTACCTTGTTTCTTTTAGAAAAAGAATGGCATGAATAGATGAGTTATACCTTACGTTCCCACTCCCAATAAGCTTAGGGATCATTCTTTCCAAGAAATGGAGGTACTGTTAACTTGAGCTTAACTCACGCTCATCTTCATTCGGAATATGCCTTATATCTCTTCATGGTTGGTATTCTATGTCTTGCTCCAACTTATTGTCATTGTCGTCCTCCTCCTCTTCAATGGGTTCTTCCATTAATGGAAGCTCCTTTAGCGAGTGCCTTATATGCCATTTGTTCTTTGAAGTGGGCAGCATTCTTTTGAATAGACGGTTTAGAGGCCCAAGTATTCTCTATGTCCTCCAATTGTGCTTGAAATAGATCAAGTCGGCACATGGTTGTGGATACCATTTGAGTCATTTGTTTTAATGTACGTTTCAGTCTAATTCATGTCGGGCTTTATTGAATGTTTCTTGTCTTTGGGGTGAGGTTGGTGTTCCCTCCCGTAGTGTTCTATTGGTTTGGCTAGCAATATAAAATTAAACACACAAAAAGAAAGAAAAATTAATACAAAGACCGAAGAAAAATGTTACGCCAGTAAAATCAAATCTGAGATTTATATCTTTCCAAACTCGTGTATAGATTTATTCAATCAATTGGCTTTTATCTTCCCTCAATTACTATCATCACTTAAAACCCTTTTACCTCTTAATTTGTTTTACAAGTGTTCAAATGTTTGAAATAATCAATTCCAAGATGAGTGCGAATCTGATTCAAGGCCTTTAACGCCTCCTTTTTCTCTTCTTCGGAGGCTAGCAAGCTGCAACAAAGATTAAAGACAAGTTATGCAAGAATAGGTTCAAAGAAACAAGAAACCAAAAAGATATTGTATCGTTAAATTCAATATTAAAGGATTATCTTGGCAACTCTTAGTTTGAATGACCAATTTCTAAGTTAATTACAACCAAATTAGGCCTAAGAACTGAACTCAAAATGTTTAGGTCCGTGTGTATAGCTTAGGGTTCAGTTTAGGCTCAAAAAGATTTGTTTCTTGATTTTCGTGTTTCTAAATTTCTTGCACTATCTTGATGTTTCTTTAAGTTTTCAGCATTTTTCTCGAGTGTATAGCTTAGGATTCAGTTTAGGCTCGAAACGGTTTGTTTCATGATTTTCTTGTTTCCAACTCTCTTGCACTTTCTTGATGTTTCTTTAAGCTTTCAGCACTTTTCTCGCTTTTTTTTTGGAGTGAAAGCTTTTAGCATCAAGGAAACAGCCTAGGGCAGATTTGGAATATTGGTGGCAGTTTGAAGTGGCTTGAGGAAGAAGGAATTTAGTTTGCTTGCAACATTCTTGTTGGACAAGTAATAGGAACGGTTTTGGAATGTTCCTTTTAGGTGGTGTTGGCCGTTTGGAGAGCTTTTCCTGTTAGTAAAATGGATGCAAAAACAACAAGTAGAGAGCAGAAGAAGTGATTATAAGTTGGCTTGAGGCACATAATAATACTATTCGTAAGGAATATTTGCCCCCACTAGATGCTGCAGGGTTATAAGCAAATTTCCTCAGAGCATACAACAGCCAAACAATCTCTTATCCTCAACAAATAGGATAGAAATTCAATGAACTTTCACTCGAGAATGCTTTAAAGTTGGAAGAAGAATTTAGGATACTTGAACAAGGAATTAGAATATCTTGAAATGCGTTAAACATGCATTTATATAGGCATTTTACATTCATTCAGATGTTCAAACTATCCTTGGGTGGTTGGAAGTGGTCCTTGGTGCAAAAGTTACAACTTTAGATAAAAAGTCACACCTGCTGGTACATCAGTCGATCGATGTGATCGATCGACGATCGATGTCTCACAGTAGCTTCTAACTTCTCATCCAAACTACTTCGATCGATCTATGTATCGATCGAAGTCACATCGATCGATCTATGTCCGACAGAATACTCAACTTCATTTTCAAACCACATGGAACGATCCAACTGAGACATGGATCGATCCATGTCATGAGTCAAGCTATTCTTGCTTATTTAAACACCAATCCACCTTCATTCTTCATCCCATTGCCATTACAAACTATAATAACAATCCCCCACTTAGTTTGTAAATCAATTTATGACATTTCATATTTAAGAAGTATCTTTCGATTTGAACCTCTTATTAGTATAATACTTCAAAGTTCTAACAAAATACTGATAGCTAAAAGCCTTAAATCAGATTCCTATGTGCTATAACCGGAAATATTATACACATGAAACCACACTCTCCTTAGAAGTCCATCTTAAACTGCACTTTATGATCTTGTGCTTCCCCTAGTATTCATAAATATTTCAAGGTCATTGCTTGTTGAAGCGGCACCACTTCTCATGTTTATATATGTGAAGATTAAACTATTCCTCTTAATCCTTCATTAAGAGTGCCTTAACACTCACCCTCCTTTAATACTAACATTCCAATCTTTAAAGATCAATACAGTGCGGGTAGATTCTTTAAAGATCAATCTTAGTACTTTAATTCCTCACTTTGTGACTTGTTACCCATTGAACCTTTGACTAGTGGTACACTAGGAAAAGTTGGGTTTCCATCACAAGTGAACTTATCATATACGTCTCAGTCCCATCCTTAAAGATGTACTTTGTACCAAAGCTTTTAAAAAACTCTTTCTTAACAGATCCGCTAGGTTATTGCAGGATCTGACGTATGCAATGCCTATTACACCATCCGTAATTAATTGTCTTACATAATCATGCCTAAGGCTGACATGTCTAGATTTCCCGTTATAGATTTTACTATAAGCTCCAGACATTGTTGCTTGGCTATCACAATGTAAGGAAATGGATGGCATCGGTTGTGGCCACAACTCTATATTCAATAATAAATTTCCCAGCCATTCCGCTTCCTTACCTGCCGATCCCAATGCTATGAATTCGGATTCCATTGTTGAATGAGTTATGCATATATGTTTCTTTGAAGCCCAAGAAACCGCACCACCACCCAATATAAATACCCAACCCATAGTAGATTTGTTATCACCAACACTAGTTATCCAATTACCATCAGTATAACCTTTCAACACAGATGGAAAACTATTATAGTACAATGCGTAATTCATAGCACTCTTCAAGTACCCAAGTACTCGCCCGATTGCCTTCCAATCGTTCATACTAGGATTACTAGTATACCTTGATAATTTACACACCACAAAGGCAATATCCGGTCTAGTGCAATATGTAGCATACATTAAACTACCAATTGCACTAGCATATTCTAGTTGTGCTACCGCTCTACCGGTATGTTCAGTCAATTTGTATGAGGCATCAAATGGTGTATTTGCTTCTTTGATTTCCAAGTGATTGAATTTATTCAACACTTTGTTTATGTAATGAGATTGACAAAGAACAAAACTGTAGCGCCCCGGCCCGAAACTGTCATCGGAACCAGTGCACCCGTCGTAGCCTACTATGAGAACTACGAAGCGTCAAAGCAGATCAAGCGTACATCATCCATGACATAAGATAAATCAGTGGAAATGTTGTAAAATTTAAAACTTCACCATCATTAATGTAAGCAGAAAATACAGAAGAAATAAAAGGTGTTTGATCAACTGGCTAACATAACTTCCAGTACAACATAATAAACATTGAGTTTCCAAACATAAAGAGAGTAATCAAGCATCTATCTACTTCCATGCCCGTCATCCTATTGAGCCCACTCGCCATCGTCTTCGACAAATATCATTTCATATTCCGGCTCACCTGAAAAGGAATAGAGTATCTGTTCTTAGCGAAAATATCGCCAGCAAGTAACCCGTCTATACACCTTACGGGATCACACACGACGAGTCACCAGTGTATAAGTCATTGCCCAAAATAAGGTGCTCGAGTTAGCAAATAGCATCTTTATAAGAATTCCTCAAAACAGATGAATCACATAAATGATACGCGGATACGAGAACAAACATGTACTAAAGCAACATATCACATAAGCAATACATATACTAGTCACATTTCTTGCATGTCAGATCTTATGCTTCGTGTATCATGATGCATGTACTTCTTTAAAACCACACACAACACCCATGCATATGTCCTCTTTCATAAACATGTCATGCGTGTCATTTCACAAAACATTTCATAACTCTTCTTATCATACTCTTCGCGTAGCAGAACTTTATACCCCGTGGGTGATCAGTCCACATCAAACAGAACTTTATACCCCGTGTTGAAAGGTCCACGGTCCCATAACATATAACTTTATACCCCGTGCTGAAAGGTCCACGACCCTATTACATACATCATATATCCGTGCTGATAGGTCCACGGCCCCATAAAATATTTTATACCCTGCTGTTGATTTACAGGTCACGCTTTTATACCCTGCTTTCGCAAGCGTGACTTTTATACCCTGCGATTAACCAGTAGCCACAGTTTGCCTTTCGAAAACTTTGATCTTTTCTTGTAAACACATGTTCTTTCGCAAAGCAATTCTCAAGTCAATGTAAGTGCCCATGTCATGATGCAGGATGCTCATGCAACTTCGTATAAAATATGTAACACACACACACACACATCTTACATATCAAGTATACGGTTTTGCACCTCAAACACTCCATGTTCGTATTTTTCCAAGTCAGTTCGTCTCACTAATTCACTTGGGATTCAATCTTATTCTTACTTGGTCAAACTTACCATCTATTCCTCAATTACACCTTATATACCCTTGCATTTTATGTTCAAAAGAAGTGTATTGAGTTACTACACATACATAGGACGCCTAAAGGGTCAAAAAGACTACCAGTATACTTCGAACGCCACATGAGGTGCCTAAAGGGGACATGAGGCGCCTATTCTAGGCGTTCAAAGTGTTCGGGGATGTGCCGTATACATCGAACGCCTACATGAAGCGCCTAATGTGACATGAAGCGCCTAATGTAGGTGTTCGAAGTGTACGGGGATGCTCTGGGACACATGGAACGCCTACATTAGGCGCCTAATGTGACTTGAAGCGCCTAATGTAGGTGTTCAAAGTGTTCTGACGGTTCAGAATTGCAGTTTTTCTGTAGTAACTTCTGTCCCTCACCTTCATCCTTCAACCCTTTCATGTTTACCCTTCAAGATCCATATTAGCACTTAGATCCATCATGCTTAACACCCAACTAACATGAGTTGATTCTTAAACACATAAACTAGTGTCCATCCTAATCCCTCTATCAACCACACTTCCAATATCTCTTCAAACTTTCCAACACAACAAACCTGCAACAATGTCATCTTTAATCCTTCAACCATCTGCAAATACACTCAAAACACTTAGGATGTACTTAATGAACTCAAGAACTCATACCAAAACAAGGAACACATTAGGGATAACACTTTTATGGGCAAATTATCAACAAAGATCACCACATAACTGTTTTCAGAAATTGGCCCAAAGAACATGACTATACACCATCAACAACAACAACAATTACATATAGTAAAGCATTTAACGTAAACAAACCAAAGCTACTAATGTGTGATCCATGTTTTCTCTTTGTAAGAACATAGGGCCTATGTTATCAAAATTTGCGTAAAGCGTATAGAAAGATTACTTGTCTTGGTTTCTAGTTAGTCTTACGAATGTACTGCAGAATTTTGGTAAGGATTGAACCTAGATTGGCCTTCTTCCTTCCTTTTCTTCTTCTCTTCTTCTTCTTCCTCTCCTTTTCTCCTTCTCTTTTTCTCCTTCGGTTTCTCTTCCTTTTCCCTCTATTTAATCGCCCCTTTAGACTAATGGGGAGTTATACTAAGTGTTGTGTAACTCCCCTATCCTTTAGTAGGGACCATTTTGGTAATATTCCCTAATTACCTTTAATTCTACTTTTAACCCCTTTTCTTGTTTTTCTATATTTTAAGTAACTAAGTCTCACATCCTACAACATTAATTAAATTGCATTTAAGGTTGACCTTTAAGTATTGAAAGTCGTGCTTAAAAGTCACGGGGTATGACATTCCACCCCCTTACAAAAAGTTTCGTCCTCGAAACTTACGTACCTTAGTCAAAGAGTTGAGGATACTTCTCCCACATTTGTTCTTCGAGCTCCCAAGTGGCTTCACGTTAAGTGTGGTTGCTCCACTGGACCTTTACATAAGGAATCACTCGCTTCCTCAACACTTGATCCTTTCGGTCTACAATTTTCACGGGTATCTCTTCGTATGTAACATCATCCTTGAGTTCCAAAGGTTGAGCTTCAAGTACATGACTTGGATCCGTCACGTACTTCCTTAATTGTGACATGTGGAATACGTTGTGAACTTGCGCCAACACCGGAGGTAACGCCAACCTATATGCTAAAGCTCCCACTTTCTTCAGTATTTTATAGGGACCAATAAAACGGGGACTCAGCTTGCCTTTGACTCCAAACCTCATAATGCCCTTCGTAGGTGATACTCTCAAATAAACTTTTTCACCCACATCATATTCCAATAGTCGTCGTTTGGAATCTGCCCAACTTTTGTTGCGATCCTGAGCCACCTTGAGTCTTTCCCGGATGATTTTCACCTTTTCTAACGTCTTCTCCAAGAGTTCAGGTCTGATGATGGTCCTCATGCCTACTTCGTCCCAATAAATCGGGGACCTACACTTCCTTCCATACAAAGCTTCAAAAGGAGTCATATCAATTGCACTGTGGTAACTGTTGTTATAAGAAAACTCCATCAGCTTTACCATTCCATCCCAACTCCCTTTAAAATCCAAAACGCAAGCCCTTAGCATATCTTCCAAGGTCTGAATTGTCCGCTCGGACTGTCCATCGGTTTGGGGATGATACGCCGTACTCAACCTTAATTCTGTACCCATGGCTTTCTGAAATGCTATCCAAAACTTAGATGTAAACCGTGAATCTCGGTCGGACACTATACTTAATGGGACACCATGCAAGCTAACAATATTCTCCATATATAAATTCACTAACTTGTCAAGAGGTGCTTCACTTAAAACGGGTAGGAAATAGGCAGACTTTGTTAAATGATCCACGATGACCCAAATCATGTCATATCCACTTCTTATCCTTGGTAAACGAACTACGAAATCCATCGTGACATGTTTCCGTTTCAATTTCGAAATTTCTAATGGCATCAACAATCCACCAGGCCGTTGGTGTTCCGCCTTGACTTGTTGACAAACTAAGCACCTTTCTATAAATTCAGCAACATGTCGTTTCATTCCGAACCACCAATAATATTGCTTGAGATCTCTATACATCTTGGTGCTACCAGGGTGTATTGATAACCTTGAACTATGAGCTTCTTGCAAAATTTTCTTTCTAAGTTCGTCAACATCAGGTACGCATAATGTTTCTCTAAACCATAAGCTCCCATCCTCTTTGGTCCGAAATCCTTCAACTTGACTATGTTTCACCTTTTCCGTCATTTCACTGATGGTCTTATATTCTTCTGAGCCTCTTTTATCCGATCAACCAAACTTGGTGTGGTAGTCAATGTTGTCAATACGTTCACTGTGGAGTCAACCAAATCTAAACCGAATTCCTCTATCTCTCTTTCCAATGGTGATTGTCGCGCATGGCTGGACTTCCTACTTAACGCATCCGCCACTTTATTAGCCTTTCCTGGATGGTAATGGATTGTCAAATCGTAGTCTTTTAGCAACTCCAGCCATCTCTGCTGCCTCATGTTTAATTCTTTCTGAGAGAATAAATACTTTAAACTCTTGTGGTCCGTGAATACTGCGCGCTTTTCTCCATATAAATAGTGCCGCCAAATCTTTAAGGCGAATACAACTACGGCGAGTTCAAGATCGTGTGTTGTGTAGTTTTGCTCATAAGGCTTTAGCTGTCTTGAGGCATATGCGATGACTCGTTCGTTTTGCATCAAAACACAACCTACAAACAAGGTATTAGTCTAAACTTAATTAGTATACAAGATCATAACCTTATACTACAGTTTATGTACCTAAACCGTTTTTTGATGCATCGCTATAAATTACAAACCCGTCAGTTCCGGAGGGTTGAGCCAACACTGGAGCTGTAGTTAATCTCTTCTTAAGCTCAGTGAAACTTTGCTCGCATTCAGCCGTCCACTCAAACTTGGACTTCTTTTGAGTAAGGCGACTGAGAGGTACGGCTATCCTTGAGAATCCCTCAACAAACTTCCTGTAATAACCCGCTAGACCCAAGAAACTTTGCACTTCGGTGACGTTGGTAGGTCTAGGACATTTAGTGATGGCTTCTGCCTTCTTCGGATCCACCGTAATCCCCTCCTCTGATATCACGTGACCCAGAAAAGCCACACTTCTTAACCAAAACTCACACTTGCTAAAATTAGCATATAGTTGTTTCTGCCTCAAAATACTTAGAACGGCTCTCAAATGCTCAGTGTGAGTTTGCTCGTCAGGAGAATACACCAGAATATCATCTATGAATACCACTACAAACTTGTCCAACTGTTCCCGAAAGACGGTATTCATAAGATCCATAAAAGCTGCAGGGGCATTTGTTAATCCAAACGGCATCACCAAAAACTCATAATGGCCAAATATTGTGCGGAAGCCTGTCTTTGCGATGTCCTCCGCCTTCACTCGCAACTGATGATACCCTGATCGGAGATCAATTTTAGAGAAGATTTTGGCACCCTTGAGCTGGTCAAACAAATCCTCAATTCGTGGAAGGGGATACTTATTCTTGATGGTAACTTTATTCAATTCTCTATAATCAATACAAAGTCTCTTGCTACCGTCTTTCTTCTTTACAAACAAAACAGGTGCTCCCCAGGGCGATACACTAGGGCGGATAAACTTCTTGTCTAATTACTCTTGCAATTGTTCATTCAACTCTCTCAACTCTGCCGGAGCCATTCTATAAGGGGCTTTAGAAATGGGTTCAGTTCCTGGAATCAAGTTTATCTCGAACTCGACTTCCCTCGGGGGTGGTATTCCTGGTAAATCTTCCAGAAACACATCAAGGAATTCATTGACCACTGGAATTTGCTCGATAGACGGTACCTCCTGAGTAACATCTATGGCATATACACTAGGAATCCCTCAGCACCTTTCCTTAAGGCTTTGCATGCTTGTGCAACCGACACATACACCTTCTTGGGTACTTTCTTTCGTTCCAGTTCCCCTTGAAACGTTACCTCTTCCATCTTAGTGTTCTTGATTGTCACTTGTTTCAATCGACAATCAATATTGGAGTGATACTTAGCCAACCAGTACTTTCTAATCATATGACCCACTTGACCGCATCGGAAGCATGCTCCAGCCACCTTTCTACACTCTCCGACGTGATTCTTGTTGCAATGAGGGCAAACTCCTATAGCTTGCTGAACTACTGGATTCTGGGGTGGAAGTCTCTGAAAATTTCCAACTGGGCCTCTTTTCAGAATCTTGACCCAACGTCCGGGTCTACCGCCAACCCTCACATCTTCTCTTGGCCTTTTGCCTCTATCAGATGATCCTGCACTTGCTTCTCTTTCCGCTACTCGGCGAAAATCACTCTTGACACAGAAACACGCATCTAGCATATCTTCAAGAGTTTTCATCCCCGCATTCATTATCGCCGACTGTATCCTCGAGTCCAAACCCCTCTCGAACTTCGTCATCTTAAGGCTATTACCAGACATAATCGCAGGGGCAAACTTACCCAAGGCATGAAAACAATCTGCATACTCCGACACCGTCATTCTTCCTTGCTCCAATCTGTCAAACGCTCTTATCTTTTCTAATATCGCAGTCTCCGGTACGTAGTACTTTAGGAACACATCACAAAACTGTGCCCATGAGATTGGTGGGGTCATTCTCAACACCATTCCGGCCCACCATTCACCAGCCTTGCCACTTAGAAGGGGTGTGGTCACATCAACCTTTATCTCCTCCGGTACTTGCACTAGCCGAAAACATTTTTCCACCTCAGCCAACCAGTGCTGAGCCTCCTCAGGATCAGTACATCCTCCAAACTCCGGCACCCTCATCTTTCTCATCTCTCCATAAAAGAACCGGATGTTATGTTGGGGCAGTGGAGGAGGCGGAGGCTGATGCTGTTGAGCAAACCCCTGTGCGATCACCGTTAGCGCATCAGTGAGCACCTGGGGTAAAACAACTTGTGGTGGATGGTTCTCCTGCTCGTTGTTGGAGTTCCCTGCGTTATCTCTTCTTGGAGGCGTTTTCTCTGAAAGATCAACATTGCATTAGCATTCAGTAAATACAAGAGGTTACTGAAAGCTTGAACGCGTAAGAATGGGTCAGGTATGTAGTAAAACTATTCATACGGAATCAGATGATAAACGCGCTCGCACACACCCAACCCAGATCATACTTAAACTCTAGAGAAATCAGTACTTATAACTAAGGATCAACCTTAAGGGAGAATCATATCTTAAGTGTCTAAAAGATCATGAACCTAAGTTTCCGAGATAGATTTGAAGCCTAGGCTCTGATACCACCTGTAGCGCCCCGGCCCGAAACTGTCATCGGAACCAGTGCACCCGTCGTAGCCTACTATGAGAACTACAAAGCGTCAAAGCCGATCAAGCGTACATCATCCATGACGTAAGATAAATCAGCGGAAACATTGTAAAATTTAAAACTTCACCATCATTAATGTAACCAGAAAATACAGTGGAAATAAAAGGTGTTTGATCAACTCGCTAACATAACTTCCAGTACAACATAATAAACATTGAGTTTCCAAACTTAAAGAGAGTAATCAAGCATCTATCTACTTCCATGCCTGTCATCCCATTGAGCCCACTCGCCATCGTCTTCGACAAATATCATTTCATATTCCGGCTCACCTGAAAAGGAATAGAGTATCTGTTCTTAGCAAAAATATCGCCAGCAAGTAACCCGTCTATACACATTAAAGGATCACACACGACGAGTCACCAGTGTATAAGTCATTGCCCAAAATAAGGTGCTCGGGTTAGCAAATAGCATCTTTATAAGAATTCCTCAAAACAGATGAATCACATAAATGATACGCGGATACGAGAACAAACATGTACTAAAGCAACATATCACATAAGCAAGACATAAACTAGTCACATTTCTTGCATGTCACATCTTATGCTTCGTGTATCATGATGCATGTACTTCTTTAAAACCACACACAACACCCATGCATATGTCCTCTTTCATGAACATGTCATGCGTGTCATTTCACAAAACATTTCATAACTCTTCTTATCATACTCTTCGCGTAGCAGAACTTTATACCCCGTGGGTGATCAGTCCACAGCAAATAGAACTTTATACCCTGTGCTGAAAGGTCCACGGTCCCATAACATATAACTTTATACCCCGTGCTAAAAGATCCACGGCCCCATTACATACATCATATATCTGTGCTGATAGGTCCACGGCCCCATAAAATATTTTATACCCTACTGTTGATTCAAAGGTCAAGCTTTTATACCCTGCTTTCGCAGGCGTGACTTTTATATCCTACGATCAACCAGTAGCCACAGTTTGCCTTTCGAAAACTTTGATCTTTTCTTGTAAACACATGTTCTTTCGCAAAGCAATTCTCAAGTCAATGTAAGTGCCCATGTCATGATGCAGGATGCTCATGCAACTTCGTATAAAACATGTAACACACACACACACATCTTACATATCAAGTATACGGTTTTGCACCTCAAACACTCCATGTTCGTATCTTTCCAAGTCCGTTCGTCTCACTAATTCATTTGGGATTCAATCTTATTCTTACTTGGTCAAACTTACCATCTATTCCTCAATTACACCTTATATACCCTTGCGTTTTATGTTCAAAAGAAGTGTATTGAGTTACTACACATACATAGGACGCCTAAAGGGTCAAAAAGGCTACCAGTATACTTCGAACGCCACATGAGGCACCTAAAGGGGACATGAGGCGCCTATTCTAGGCGTTCGAAGTGTTCGGGGATGTGCCGTATACATCGAACGCCTACATGAAGCGCCTAATGTGACATGAAGCACCTAATGTAGGTGTTCGAAGTGTACGGGGATGCTCTGGGACACATTGAACAGCTGCATTAGGCGCCTAATGTGACTTGAAGCGCCTAATGTAGGTGTTCAAAGTGTTCTAATGGTTCAGAATTGCAGTTTTTCTGCAGTAACTTCTGTCCCTCACCTTCATCCTTCAACCCTTTCATGTTTACCCTTCAGGATCCATCTTAGCACCTAGATCCATCATGCTTAACACCCAACTAACATGAGCTGATTCTTAAACACATAAACTAGTGTCCATCCTAATCCCTCTATCAACCACACTTCCAATATCTCTTCAAACTTTCCAACACAACAAACCTAAAACAATGTCATCTTTAATCCTTCAACCTTCTGCAAATACACTCAAAACACTTAGGATGTACTTAATGAACTCAAGAACTCATACCAAAACAAGGAACACATTACGGATAACACTTTTATGGGCAAATTATCAACAAAGATCACCACATAATCATTTTCAGAAATTGGCCCAAAGAACATGACTATACACCATCAACAACAACAACAATTACATATAGTAAAGCATTTAACGTAAACAAACCAAAGCTACTAATGTGTGATCCAAGTTTTCTCTTTGTAAGAACATAGAGCCTATGGTATCAAAATTTGCGTAAAGCGTATAGAAAGATTACTTGCCTTGGTTTCTAGTTAGTCTTACGAATGTACTGCAGAATTTTGGTAAGGATTGAACCTAGATTGGCCTTTTTCCTTCCTTTTCTTCTTCTCTTCTTCTTCTTCCTCTCCTTTTCTCCTTCTCTTTTTCTCCTGCGGTTTCTCTTCCTTTTCCCTCTGTTTAATCGCCCCTTTAGACTAATGGGGAGTTATTCTAAGTGTTGTACAACTCCCTTATCCTTTAGTAGGGACCATTTTGGTAATTTTCTCTAATTACCTTTAATTCTACTTTTAACCCTTTTTTCTTGTTTTTCTATATTTTAAGTAACTAAGTCTCACATCCTACAACATTAATTAAATTGCATTTAAGGTTGACCTTTAAGTATTGAAAGTCGTGCTTAAAAGTCACGGTGTATGACAAAAACCCCCACTATGTTTGGACACTTTTATCCCTAAGATAGTATCTACCTCACCCAAATCTTTCATTTGGAATTGTGAAGTCAAATACTTCTTAGTTTCATTTACTCCTTCCATATTAGTGCCAATAATTAGCATGTTATCCACGTACAAACAAATAATGACACCATATTTGTCTGTAAACTTGGAATATACACATTTATCAGCACAATTATGCCAGAAATCATTCTTCAAAATGATACTGTCAAACTTTTCATGCCACTGTTTCGGTGCTTGTTTCAAAACTCTAATGGACGTTATTCTCGCAACCGGAGCATAAGTGTCAAAATAGTCTATCCCTTCTTGTTATCTAAAGCCTTTGGCCATTAATCTAGTCTTGAAAGTTTGAATTGAACCATTGGATTATATTTTCTTCTAAATACCCATTTACATCTAATTGCTTTGGAACTCAGAGACAAATCAGTGAGAATCTATGTATTGTTAGACAATAATGAGCTCATCTCATTATCAATCACTTCCTTCCAAAACGATGCATCTCTCGATTGCATCGCTTCCTTACAGGATTTAGGATCATCTTCTACACTTAGTACAATAGGTATTTAAATAAATGCAAAGTAATGGATTGTGAAGAAATGAAATCAGGATGTAAATGATTTTCCTTTCTAGCCCGTTGAATTCTCCTAACCTCAGTTGGAGAATTTTGATCTTGATCAACACTAGAAGGATCATTGGAAAAATCTTCAACTATCTGTTCATTCAAATTTTCACTTGTTGAATCTTGATTTGAATATGTTCTTAAGAATTTATTCTCAAGAAATTCAACATCCTTAGATTCAACAACCACATTGGATTCTATGTCTAGAATCCTATATGCTTTAGATTTTTAAGTATATCCAATAAAGACACCTTTAAGAGCTCTTGGCCTCAACTTAGTCCTTTTTGGATCCGGAACTCTATAACAGGCTAGACAACCCCAAACTCTAAGATAACTCAGATTTGGTCTTCATTTCTTCCATATTTCATATGGAGAAACCTTAAAATTTTTAGAGGGAATTCTATTATGAATATGGCAAGCCGTTAATAAGGCTTCTCCCCATAAATTCTTTGGCAAACCAAAGTTTATTAACATTGCATTTAGCATGTCAACTAAACTTCTATTCTTTTTTCAACCAAACCATTTTATTGAGGTGTATATGGCGCACTTTTCTGGTGTATGATACCGTTCTCCTTAAAGAATTGATTGAATTCAAGAGGGAAGTATTCACCACCACGGTTACTTCTTAAAACTTTGATTTTCAATCCCGATTGATTTTCAACTTCTATTTTGTAAACCTTGAATATGTCAAAGGCTTCATCTTTATGCCTTAGCAAATATACATATGTATATCTAGATACATCATCAATGAAAGTTATGAAATATTGATTTCCACCTCGGGTCAAAACATCGTTCAATTTACAAATATCCGAATGAACAATTTCTAAGAGTTCTATTTTTCTTTCCACTTTAGGAAATGGTTTCTTTGTCATTTTAGCTTGTATGCATATCTCACATGTTCTTTTATTCTCATCTTTACAAGAAATTAAGGCATGCTTAGACATAAATTTAATCGTTGTACTACTAACATGCGCAAGTCTATCATGCCACAATGGAAAAGAAGAATCAACCGAGTAAACACAAGCTGCAGGATTTTCATTTATACTTAACTTAAACATCTCGTCGCAAGAATAACCCTTGCCAACAAAGACACCATTCATGGACATTATAATTTTGTCCCCCTCCATTACAATCTTGAACCCGTTTTTACAGACTAAATTTGCAGAAACGAGATTCTTAGAAATCTCATGCATATGTAGAACATTGACTAATAACAACTTCTTTCCAAATGTGAAGTCTAACTCTACACTACCTTTTCCAAGACTTTTGTGGTGCTGTGGTTTTCCATTAGAACTTGCTGGCTATTATCCACAACATGGTAGGTCTTGAATAGATCCTTGTTGTTGCATACATGTACCGTTGCACCCGAATCGAACCACCAATCACTTGTGATTTTGTTCGTAGCCATATGCAGCTCCGTTACCATGCCAACATGCAGACCGAAAACCATTGCTACCAATTGATCAGTTTCAATGTCTACCATATTTGCATTGTTGACATTTTGGGAACCACCACCCTGTTTTTGTTTCTTTCGAAACCAATGGTCCTTCTTGAGGTGTCCCTTCTTGCCACAGTTATAGCACCTCTTACCTTTCTTGGAATTTTCTACTCTGTCTACGGATTCAGACGATTCGGAGTTCTTCCGCTTGTTTCCAACCCAATTGCCTATTTTCCCTTTGACATAATGCAATCTATGTGCATCATCAGTTTCATGTCTTTTAACGAGACTTCTAGTCTCCTCTTCAATTCTCAAATGTTTCTGAAGTTGCTCAAGAGAAAATAATTCAGTTGAGTGCAGTAATTTCTTTCTGTAGTCATTCCAACTAGGAGGAAGCTTTGCAATTATCCCTCATACTTGTAATGCCTCAGAAACATCTACACCCAACTCCTTGAGTCTGGAAACAATAACCTGCAACTCGTGCACTTGGTCCATGATTGATAAATTTTCAATCATCATAAAACTAAAGTATTTCATCACCTGGAATTTGTTGGCGCCTTGCTTCTCATTGTTGTACTTGAATTCCAAGGCGTTTCATATTTCTTTCAATGATGTTGTTGCCATGAACAGATCGTAGATACGATCTGACAAGTTGTTGAAAATGTGTTCCCAGCACAGAACATTATTCTCTTGCCTTTTCCTCCAGGCGGCCTTCACCGCCTCATCATCCTCCTCCCGTGGGGTTGGTAAATGTAGCGCCCCGGCCCGATACCGTCATCGGAACCAGTGCACCCGCCGTAGCCTACTATGAGAACTACGAAGCGTCAAGCAGGTCAAGCGTACATCCTTCATAATGTAATATAAAACCAGCGGAAACGTCATAAAATTTTAAACCTTCATCGTCATTAAAACATCCATAAAATGCAGCGGAATTAAAAGATGTTTGTTCCTCTCGCCAACATAAGTTATAGATCAACACAACAACAAATGAGTTTTTCCAAACTGAAATAAAGTAGTCCAGCATCTATCTATTCCCATGTCCATCATCCCATTGAGCCCACTCGCCGTCGTCTTCAACAAATATCAACTCATATTCAGGCTCACCTGAAAAGGAACAGAGTAATTGTTCTTAGCGAAATTATCGCTAGCAAGTAACCCGTCTATACACCTTACGGAATCACACACGTCGAGTCACCAGTGTATAAAACATTGCCCAAAAATAAGGTGCTCGGGTTAGCAAATAGCATCTTAATAAGAATTCCTCAAAGCAGATAAAGCACATATATGTACACAGATATGAGAACCAACATGTATTAAAACAACGTATCACATAGCAAGTCATAAACTAGTCACGTTTCTTGCATGTCAATTCTTATGCTCCGTGTATCATGATGCATGTACTTCTTTAAAATCACACACAACACCCATGCATATGTCTTCTTTCATAAACATGTCATGCATGTCATTTCACAAAACATTTCATCACTTTACATATCATATTCTTCGCGTAGCAGAACTTTATACCCTGTGGGTGATCAGTCCACAGCAAACATTACCTTATACCCCGTGCTGAAAGGTCCACGGCCCCATAACATATAACTTTATACCCCGTGCTGAAAGGTCCACGGCCCCATTACATATATCATATATCCGTGCTGATAGGTCCACGGCCCCATTACATACATCATATATCCGTGCTGAAAGGTCCACGGCCACATAAAATAACTTTGTTTTCCGTGCTGATAGGTCCACGGCCCCATAAAATACTTTATACCCTGCTGTTGATTCACAGATCACGCTTTTATATCCTGCTTCCGCAGGTGTGACTTTTATACCCTATGATCAACCAGCAGCCATTTTGTCTTTCGAAAACTTTAACCTTTCTTGTAAATACTTCTTTCGCAAAGCAAATCTCAAATCAAATGCAAGTGCCCATGTCATGATGCAGGATGCGCATGTAACTTCATATCAAACATGTAACACACACACATACACCGTACATATCAAGTGTGCAGTCTTGCACCTTAAACAATCCATGTTCGTATCTTTCCAAGCCCATTCGTCTTTCCAAATCACTCGGGATTCAATCTTATTCTTACATGATCAAACTTACCATCTATACCTCAATTACACCTCAATTACCTTTGCGTTTTTTGTTCAAAAGAAGTGTGTAAGGTTACTACACGTACATAGGGCACCTAAAGGGTCAAAAAAGACTTCCAGTAGAGTTGGAACGCTACATGAAGCGCCTATAGTGACTTAAAGCGCCTATACTAGGCGTTCGAAGTGTTCGGGGATGTTCCGTAGACATTGAACGCCTACATGAAGCGCCTAATGTGACATAGAGCGCCTTATGTAGGTGTTCGAAGTGTTCGGGGATGCTTCAGGACACATTGAACGCTACATTAGGCGCCTAATGTGACATAGAGCGCCTAATGTAGGTGTTCGAAGTGTTCTGACGGTTCTAAATTGCAGTTTTTCTGTACGGGAAAGCTTCAGGACACATTGAACGCTACATTAGGCGCCTAATGTGACATAGAGCGCCTAATGTAGGCATTCGAAGTGTTCTGACGATGCCAAACTGCAGTTTTTCTGCAGTAACTTCCTCTCCAACACCCTCCTTCTTCAACCCTTTCATTTTCAACACTTAAAGATCCATCTTAACATCTAGATTCATCTTACTTAACACACATCTAAACATGAATTGATGCCTAGCCATGCCTAACAATATCCACTCTAGCCTTTCATCATTCACAACCTTCAAAAGATCTCATCAACTTTCCCAACACAACAAGACTACAGCAATGTCATCACTCCTCTCTCAATTTCCTGCACTTACTCTCAACATCTAAGTGTAGACAATCAATATAAGAGTAGCGCAAGACAATAAGCACGTCAAATTATACACTTTTATGGGCATGCTTGAACAACAACAAAGCACCACACAACTATTTTCAGAACTATGGCCCAAAGAACAAGACTTTACACAATTAGCAACAAGACTTACGTATAACAGAGCATTTAAGATAGACAAGACAAGAATACTAATGTGTGATTCATGTTTTCTCTTTGTAAGAACATAGGGCCTAAAGTATCAAAATTTACGTAAAGCGTATAGAAAGATTACTTGCCTTGGAATCTAGATAAGCTTACAAGCGTACTGCAGAATTTTGGTAAAGATTGAACCTAGAATGGCCTTCTTTCTTCCCTTTTTTCCTTCTTCTCTTCTTCTTCTTCCTCTCCTTTCTCCTTCTCTTTGCTCCTGCGGTTTTCCCCTCTTCTTTTTGATGGTATAACCATCCCATAAGGTTGAGATGGGGAGTTATACTAAATTTTGGTAACTCCCCTATCTCCTAGTAGGGACTAGTTTAGTAATTTCTCTTAATTTTCAATTAATTCTACTTTTAACCCCTTCTTCTTATTTTCTATATTTTAAGTAACTAAATTTCACAATCTACATCATTAATTAAGTTGCATTCAAGGTTGACCTAGAGTGTTGAATGTCGTGCTTAAAAGTCACGGGGTGTAACATTCCACCCCCCTTACAAAAAGTTTCGTCCTCGAAACTTACGTACCTTAGCTGAAGAGTTGAGGATACTTCCCTCGCATTTGTTCTTCGAGTTCCTAAGTGGCCTCACATTCCGTGTGTTTGCTCCACTTGACATTCACATAAGGGATCACCTGCTTCCTCAACACTGGGTCCTTTCGATTTATGTTTTCATGGGTATCTCTTCGTAAGTAACATCGTCGTTGAGTTTCAAAGGTCGTGCTTCAAGCACATGTCTTGGATTCGTCGTGTACTTTCTTAACTATGATACGTGGAATACGTTATGGACTTGTGGCAATACCAGAGGTAATGCAAAATCTCCCACTTCCTCATGTATCTCGTAAGGATTAATAAAACGGCTTAACTTGCCTTTCACTCCAATATCATAGTACCTTTGTTTTAGGTGATATTCTCAATTAAACCTTTCCACCTACATTAACTCCTAAGGTCATCGTTTAGAAACCCGTCTAACTTTTGTTGCGAGCCGACTTGAGTCTCTCTCGAGTGATTCTCGCACTTCCTAATGTCCTCTCGAGTCGTTCATGTTTGGTGATGGTCCTCCCACCGAATTCATCCCCAATAGAATGAGGAGCTACACTTCCTTCCATACAAAGCTTCAAAAGGAGCCATATCAATTGCATTGTGGTGACTGTTATTATGATAGAGCTCCATTAACTTCACCATTACATCCCCAACTCCTTTTGAAATCCAGGACACCAACTTTTAACATGTCTTTTAGGGTATACGTAATCCGTTCAGACTGTCCATGTCTGAGGGTGATAGGATGTACTCATCCTTAACGCCTTACCCAGGGGCCTCTAGAATATTATCCAGAGCTTGGAAGTAAACCGTTGGTCTCGGTCAGACACTATACTTATTGGAACACCATGTAGGCTGACAATGTTGTCCATATCTAAATTTACCAACTTCCGAGAGATACTTCCTTCGAGACCGATAGAAAATGTGCAGGTTGGTCGATCGATCCAACAATCACCAAAATCATGTTATATCCACTTCTTGTTTTCGGTAATCATCCACAAAGTCCATAGTAATAAGTTCCTATCTCTACCCTGGAAGCTCCAACGGTATCACTAATCCACTAGGTTGTTGGTGTTTAGTCTTAACTTACTGACATACTGGACACCTGCCAATGAACTCCGCAATATGTCTCTTCATCTTACACCACCAATAATATTGTTAGCGATCCTTGTACATTCTGGTGCTACCATTATTTATTGATAACCTTGAGCTGTAAGCCCCCTTGCAAAATTTCTTTTCTTGGCTCATCTAAATCATGTACACATATTTTTCCTCTAACATAAGTTCCCGTCCACCTTGGTCTAAAATCCATCATCCTGACTATACCTCAGTTTCCCAGCAATATCACCCACAGTCTTATTCTTCTTCTGAGCTTCTTTCAACCAATCCATCAAACTCGGTGTGACGGTCAATGATGCGAAAACATTACTATAGAGTAAACAGAAACCAAGTTAAATTCTTCTATTTCTCTCAAGTGGTGACTGTCGCGCATGGTTAGCTTTTCCGTTTACTACACAGGCCACTTTATTAGCTTTCCTGAATGGTAATTAATGGTTAAGCCGTAGTCCTTTTGTAGTTCCAACCCTCTTAGCTGTCTCATGTTTAGGTGTCCTGAGGCATACGCGATAACTCGTTCGTATTGCATCGAAACACAGTCTACAAGTGAAGTATCAACAAAACTCAATTTGGATGGAAAGTCATAACTTATGCTACAGTTTGCGTACCTAGACTGTTTTTCGACACATCACTACATATCACAAACCCATCAGTATCAAAAGGTTGAGCCAATACTGGAGCTATGGTTAACCTCCTCTTAAGCTCCGTGAAGCTTTTCTCGCATTCTGCCGTTCACTCAAACTTGAACTTCTTTTGAGTAAGCCGACTGAGGGCTTCGCTATTGTCGAAAGTCCCTCGACAAACTTCCTATAATAACTAGCTAGACACAAGAAACGCTGACTTCGGTGTCATTCGTAGATCTAGACCACTTGGTAATAAGTTCAACTTCCTTCAATCAACAGCAATTCCCTTGAAAGGTTATACCTTCCATCACAGAATTCTTAACTGTCACTTGTTTTAATCGATAGTCAATGTTGATGTGAAATCGTAATTTGATCTTGGACACTTGGACACAGTATGGAATCTCCAACTATTCTGGTGAACCACAAAGGCGCTTAACAAATCCCTTTGCCACAAAAGAGGGGTTCACGCCGCTATCAAAAGTACATTGGTGAATATCTTGTTCACCAAAATTGTACCTCATACCACATCGGCGACTTCCGAATATCCTTGGCAATCATGACATTAACGCGGACATTCGTCCTCGGTTGCTGAGCAACTTCTCCTAGAGCATTCTTTCTCATCTCTGAGCAATCTCGAATAAGGTTTCCCACCTGTCCGCATCGATAACATGCTCTTTCCAACTTCCTACATTCGCCGACATGACCCTTATTGAAGTGCAGCAAACTCTTTCAACCTGCTGTACACTAAATTCTGTTGTGGGGGTCTATGAAATTTTCTCAACCGAGCCTCTCTTCAGAGCCTTGATCCAACGTCCTGGCCTGCCACCAACTCAAATCTCTTCTCTTAAACCTCTTACCTTTGTCGGAGTATCCTGCATCGGCTTTTCTTGCCGCCACTCTGCGGAAATCACTCTCGACGTGAAAACATGCATCCATCATGTCCTTGTATGTTCTCATCCATGCGTTTACAATTGCTGACTGAATTCTTGAGTCCAAACCTCGTTCGAATTTTGTCATCTTTAAGCGATTATCAGGCATAATTGCAGGAGCAACTTACCCAAAGCATAGACATGGTCGGCATACTCCGACATTATCATCCGACTCTGTTTTAGCCCGTCGAACGCCCTTATCTTATCTAAGATCGCTGTCTTGGGCACGTAATACTTCAGAAAAGCATCACA
>AP025052.1:22715729-22727698 GCA_036186865.1 Eustoma russellianum | reverse complement strand
ATAGATCTGAAGCCTAGTCTCTGATACCACCTGTAGCGCCCCGGTCCGATACCGTCATCGGAACCAGTGCACCCGCCGTAGCCTACTATGAGAACTACGAAGCGTCAAAGCAGGTCAAGCGTACATCCTTCATAATGTAATATAAAAACCAGCGGAAACGTCATAAAATTTTAAACCTTCATCGTCATTAAAACATCCATAAAATGCAGCGGAATTAAAAGATGTTTGTTCCTCTCGCCAACATAAGTTATAGATCAACACAACAACAAATGAGTTTTTCCAAACTGAAATAAAGTAGTCCAGCATCTATCTATTCCCATGTCCATCATCCCATTGAGCCCACTCGCCGTCGTCTTCAACAAATATCAACTCATATTCAGGCTCACCTGAAAAGGAACAGAGTAATTGTTCTTAGCGAAATTATCGCTAGCAAGTAACCCGTCTATACACCTTACGGAATCACACACGTCGAGTCACCAGTGTATAAAACATTGCCCAAAAATAAGGTGCTCGGGTTAGCAAATAGCATCTTAATAAGAATTCCTCAAGCAGATAAAGCACATATATGTACACAGATATGAGAACCAACATGTATTAAAACAACGGATCACATAGCAAGTCATAAACTAGTCACGTTTCTTGCATGTCAATTCTTATGCTCCGTGTATCATGATGCATGTACTTCTTTAAAATCACACACAACACCATGCATATGTCTTCTTTTATAAACATGTCATGCATGTCATTTCACAAAACATTTCATCACTTTACATATCATATTCTTCGCGTAGCAGAACTTTATACCCTGTGGGTGATCAGTCCACAGCAAACATTACTTTATACCCCGTGCTGAAAGGTCCACGGCCCCATAAAATATAACTTTATACCCCGTGCTGAAAGGTCCACGGCCCCATTACATATATCATATATCCGTGCTGATAGGTCCACGGCCCCATTACATACATCATATATCCGTGCTGAAAGGTCCACGGCCCCATAAAATAACTTTGTTTCCGTGCTGATAGGTCCACGGTCCCATAAAATACTTTATACCCTGATGTTGATTCACAGATCACGCTTTTATACCCTGCTTCCGCAGGCGTGACTTTTATACCCTGTGATCAACCAGCAGCCATTTTGTCTTTCGAAACTTTAACCTTTCTTGTAAATACTTCTTTCGCAAAGCAAATCTCAAATCAAATGCAAGTGCCCATGTCATGATGCAGGATGCGCATGTAACTTCATATCAAACATGTAACACACACACATACACCGTACATATCAAGTGTGCAGTCTTGCACCTTAAACAATCCATGTTCGTATCTTTCCAAGCCCATTCGTCCTTTCCAAATCACTCGGGATTCAATCTATTCTTACATGATCAAACTTACCATCTATACCTCAATTACAACCTCAATTACCTTTGCGTTTTTTTGTTCAAAAGAAGGGTGTAAGGTTACTACACGTACATAGGGCACCTAAAGGGTCAAAAAAGATTCCAGTAGAGTTGGAACGCTACATGAGCGCCTATAGTGACTTTAAAGCGCCTATACTAGGCGTTCGAAGTGTTCGGGGATGTTCTGTAGACATTGAACGCCTACATGAAGCGCCTAATGTGACATAGAGCGCCTTATGTAGGTGTTCGAAGTGTTCGGGGATGCTTCAGGACACATTGAACGCTACATTAGGCGCCTAATGTGACATAGAGCGCCTAATTGTAGGTGTTCGAAGTGTTCTGACGGTTCTAAATTGCAGTTTTCTGTACGGGAAAGCTTCAGGACACATTGAACGCTACATTAGGCGCCTAATGTGACATAGAGCGCCTAATGTAGGCGTTCGAAGTGTTCTGACGATGCCAAACTGCAGTTTTTTCTGCAGTAACTTCCTCTCCAACACCCTCCTTCTTCAACCCTTTCATTTTCAACACTTAAAGATCCATTTAACATCTAGATTCATCTTACTTAACACACATCTAAACATGAATTGATGCCTAGCCATGCCTAACAATATCCACTCTAGCCTTTCATCATTCACAACCTTCAAAAGATCTCATCAACTTTCCCAACACAACAAGACTACAGCAATGTCATCACTCCTCTCTCAATTTCCTGCACTTACTCTCAACATCTAAGTGTAGACAATCAACATAAGAGTAGCGCAAGACAATAAGCACGTCAAATTATACACTTTATGGGCATGCTTGAACAACAACAAGCACCACACAACTATTTTCAGAACTATGGGCCCAAAGAACAAGACTTTACACAATTAGCAACAAGACTTACGTATAACAGAGCATTTAAGATAGACAAGACAAGAATACTAATGTGTGATTCATGTTTCTCTTTGTAAGAACATAGGGCCTAAAGTATCAAAATTTACGTAAAGCGTATAGAAAGATTACTTGCCTTGGAATCTAGATAAGCTTACAAGCGTACTGCAGAATTTTGGTAAAGATTGAACCTAGAATGGCCTTCTTTTCTTCCCTTTTTTCCTTCTTCTCTTCTTCTTCTTCCTCTCCTTTCTCCTTCTCTTTGCTCCTGCGGTTTTCCCCTCTTCTTTTTGATGGTATAACCGTCCCATAAGGCTGAGATGGGGAGTTATACTAAATTTTGGTAACTCCACTATCTCCTAGTAGGGACTAGTTTAGTAATTTCCCATTAATTTTCAATTAATTCTACTTTTAACCCCCTTCTTCTTAGTTTCTATATTTAAGTAACTAAATTTCACAATCTACATCATTAATTAAGTTGCATTCAAGGTTGACCTAGAGTGTTGAAGGTCGTGCTTAAAAGTCCACAGGGTGTAACAGTAAATCCTTCAAGTTTGGGTCCAAACAGTACCCAATCTGCAGTGCAGTCAACAAAACATCATTTTGTCCTTCCACCACCGCAGAAAGTTTGTGCCATCAAAATGATCTAGCTTCATGCTCTCTTGGTTCAAGAACGTCTTTGAATCCATCTTAGAAATATTCCTTAGATTGTTAGTAAAATGGATGCAAAAACAACAAGTAGAGAGCCATGAGAAGTGATTAGAAGTTGGCTTAAGGCATATAACAATACTATCCGTAAGGAATGTAAGGAATATTTGTCTCCACCAGATTCTGTAGGGTTATAAGCAAATTTCCTCATAGGATACAACAGCCAAACATCTCTTATCCTCAACAAATAGGATAGAAATTCAATGAACTTTCAATCGAGAATGGTTTAAAGTTTGAAGAAGAATTTAGGATACTTGAACTTGAAAAAGGAATTAAAATATCTTGAATGTGTTAAACATGCATTTATATAGGCATTTTACATTCATTTCAGATGTTCAAAACCATCCTTGGGTGGTTGGAAGTGGTTCCTTGGTGCAAAAGTTGCAACTTTAGATGAAAAGTCACACCTGCTGGCACATCGATCGATCGATGTCTCACAGTAGCTTCTAACTTTTCATCCAAACTACTTCATCGATCTATGTATCGATCGAAGTCACATCAATCGATCTATATCTGACAAAATACTCAACTTCATTTTCAAGCCACATGGATCGATCCAACTGAGACATGGATCGATCCATGTCATGAGTCAAGCTATTCTTACTTATTTAAACACCAATCCACCTTCATTCTTCATCCCATTACCATTACAAACTATTATAACATTTCCAACAAGGAAAATAAATTTCTTATTATCAAGTAAGATAGATATATATAAGAAATAGTTCAACACTTTCCTTTCTTGTTTAAGTCTAAAGGAAACAAGGAGTTTCCTCTTTCTTTTTTATGCTGGCCGATTTTAGATAAGAGAGTAACAGGAAAATTCCTTTCTTTTGAAATTAAGCTGGGCAAGGAATATTTCACCACTTTCCTTTTGTCTTTAAAGGAAGCAAATAAGGTTTTTCCTTTTGATTATGGCCGATTTTGGTAAGAGATCAACAATGAATTTTTTTTCATCTACAACAACAACATTACCTTATTATCTTAGAGGCTCCTGTCTATAGCATGTATAGGGATGCAACCATACTTATGTGTTTAAAACACACACAGGTTGTTTTCTCGATGACCCATAATAAAAATTGCGTCAAGCTGTCTCGATCAACTACTACTTTACAATATGAAAAATATAGCTAATTTAATGAGTCATTTTTCTTTATCTCATCATCTGAAGTAAGGAAATCTTATTTATTTTCCAGCAATTCCCTTACTCAGTAGGGTTTAGGGCGCTGCTTTAGGCTTTGTGCGGAGCTGTATTTGCCGCTCAAAAGGTTTCCAAATGTTTATAAACACAATTCATGAGCAAATTCAGAAAACAATCAACTAGAACACAACAAAAACAAATTTGCTAGGAAACAACAATCAATCTTGTACCAAGACACAGTAATGGTGTGTGCATACGAACAGTTAGTAAACAGTAGATCAAAACTTGAAGCGAGTCGAGGACTCTATTCTTAAGACTTATTACTCCAATATAGTGTGCCCAACTGGCATTAGCAATCTTCTCCCAGTATACAACTGGTACCTGCTCAGTCGAGCGGTACTGCTACAAACTTGAACCTCAGCGAACTTTCGAGCGTCCCGACTTCTCTCGAACGTAATGCAGAATGAAGAAGAGGAATAGAGCAGAAGAGAAGGTTGTGTTCTGATTGCACCCAATGTTGGATTATGAAATGTTTTGAAGATGTTAAAAGATGTTTTAAAAGGGCTAAAATGGAATTTCACATTTTGAGTTTGAAGCAATTAAGAAAAACACATTGCAAGATGTAAATCTCTCATGGATCGGTTGAAGTATACATCAACCCTCAGGGAGGCACATGGATCGATCCATGTGAAGTTTTATAAATGTTTGAGCTCTCAGATCCACGTCAATCTCTCAGCCAAGAGACGTGGATCGATCGACGTCATTCTGAGAGACGTCAATCTCTCAGCCAGGCAGACGTCGATCGATCGACGTCATTCTGAGAGACATCGATCTCTCAGCTAAGGATACGTCGATCGATCGACGTACATCTGAGAGACGTCGATCGCTCAGCTAGGCAGACGTCGATCGATCGATGTCATTCTGAGAGACGTCGATCTCTCAGCTAAGGATACGTCGATCGATCGACGTCCCCAGAAGTCAAAATTTTTTGAACGTGGGAACAAAATCCAAGGGAGATCTATGATGTTTTCTCTCTCCAATCTTGCTCAAATTACTTGTGGACTTTAACCCAACATACTACATGCTTCCTTGACTATTTTAACCATGTCTAAGATCCTCTAAGGTGGCTATTCAAGATCAAATCACTCCATATGGTGGCTAAAGACCATTTGGACATTATCTTGACATTTTTGAAGATGAAGACTTGGTGGAGAGCCTCAAAAATGTGGTCAACTTTATCTATAAATGGGAGAAGCTTGGATGAGGCAAAATACACAGTTTCAACATCATCTAGCTTCATCTTTCATTGTTGTATAGCTCTCTCATACTTGTAAATTTGCTAAAAGCTTGTTTAGCTTTTCTTTGCTCTTCATTGTTGTATATTGAGAGAAAGAGAGTCAAGCACAAGAGGAACCATAAATATTTGATCTCTTGCTTGTGCTTATACTAGTGAGAAAGTGTGAACCTTACTATATTTTTTCATCCTACTGTGAGAAGTTCTTGAGAGAACTTTGTTGAAGTTGTGAGGGTAGCAAGAAGTTGTTCTTGCTAAGAGCTGTAGTTGCTGTAGTTGCACAAGAGTGTTTTGTGCAAGAAGTTGCTGTTGTTGGTGCTTACACTAAGGTGTTAGTGTAAGTGTTGTTGTGGCTGTTCTTATTGTCTTTAATAAGAAGAGTAGTTGTTTGAAAATCCACTTTGGCAACAAAGTGGTAGTGGAGTAGAATCATTTACGATTCGAACCACTCTATATCCGGTGTAATCATTCATTACTTCTCATCTCCCATTCTTACTCTGATTTTGAATATCTTTTGAGTTGAGTCACACAAGAAAAATTCCGCAAAAGTGTCAAACACTCTATTCACCCCTCCTCTAGAGTGTATTTCGGACCTAACAATTGGTATCAGAGCCTAACCTTGATTGTTTGGCCTATCTTTGCAAGTAGCAAGGTTAAAGATTATGGCAATGACAACCTCAACCTAAACCTCTTCATCTCGCACTTCATCTCCTAAGCCTACTGCACTATTTTCTGGATCAAACACTAAAGCTCCTATGTTTGATGTCCAAAATTATTCTTTATGGAAATTTCGAATGATCAATCATTTGAAAGGCTGTGGATTTGATATATGGAGAGCCATTGTGAAAGGAATTGAAGTTCCTATGATTACCAACTCAAAAGGAGAATCAATGTTCAAAGATGAGGATGACTACACCGATGAAGAGAAGATAAAATTTTGCCATAAATGGCAAAGCATTCGATATTCTATCAAGTGCTCTTATCACCACCGAGTTCATAAGACTTCAAGGTCTAGAAACAGCTCATGAGGCAGCGAAGAGAAGTAGTTTACTTGCCGTAGCTCAAGTTTACCTTAGTAGCAGCTCAGGTCTTTCGTCAGGGCTTCATGGAACTATGGAAAAGGCTTGAAATGATACACGAAGGAACTGAGCAAGTAAGAATGGCCAAAAGACTCATGCTCATGAAGGAGTATGAGATATTCGGAATGAAAGCGGTAAGAAGATTGAGGAGACAATCGATCGATTCACACGAATAGTGAATCAACTCTCCATGGTGGACAAGAAAATCTCAAATGAAGACCTTGTCTCAAAACTCCTCAACTCCTTGCCAAGAGAATGGACACCCAAAGTCACCGCCATCACCGAATAAAAGAATCTCAAGACTCTTACCCTTGATGAGCTATCCGGTAATCTTATTACTCATGAAATTCTTATTGATGAACAAAATAGGATGAACCCTATCAAGCCCACACAAACATCACACAAAGGATTGATGGTAGATTCCGATGAATCGGATGAGGAAGTTGCTCTTCTAGTAAGAAAATTTAGAAGAATGGCAACTAGAAACAAAGCTCAAGAAGAAAGTTTTTCAAAAGACCATCTAAAGAAAAGGAAGCAAGTGAAAATTGCTATAGTTGTGGTCGACCCAGTCATTTCATTGTCGATTGCCATGTGAAAGAGCCTCAAAAGCAACAGAACAAGGTCTTTCCTCAAAAGAAGAAATCCCTCAATGCGGAGGTAACCACGTGGGATGATCTCTTTTCGGAATCGGAGGGAGAAGAGAGTGAAGATCAAGGTGTTGGACTTATTGCAATAGTTGACAATCCAAAGATTCAGATACTTGTCTCATGGCAATCGAAGATGATCTTGAGGTAAATTCTAATCCTTCAAATTTGCATGATGAAATAGGAGATTTGCAAGATGACTTTGAAAAATTGAATTTAAAATATAAGCATTTGAAGAAAGAGTTCAAGAAATACATCTTAGAAAATAAGAGCTTACATGACAAGAATATTTTGATGTTTCAAGAGTATGACATCATTCTCATCATGCATAAAACCGTAGCTCTTGAAATGTAGAAATTAGAAAAGAATGTGAGAAACCAAAATTAGACTTACAAAGACTAACAAATGGTAAAAACAATTTAGACATACTACTTGGAAATCAAAGAATTGGAAATGATAAATCCAGTTTAGGATTTAATTCATCACTTTCTTCTATTAAACCTAAGTCCTTAAAGAAAAGGGCAAATAATAGAAAAAACACAACAAAATTCATCACCTTCTAAACCAAAGCATGTACCCACTTGTTTTCATTGCAACAAACTAGGACATGTGAAGAAAGCATGTAGAGCTAGATTTGGAAGCACATATGTTTGGAAGCCTAAGGGTCGACAAACTAACCCTAAAGGACTCAACCATCAAGGGTACCAATGCATATATCTTTTGGTTTTGTAGGCTCTCAAGATAAATGGAGTAGCCAAAGAAGAAGGAACCAAATGGCTTATGGACAGTGGATGTTCAACGCACATGACCGGAGACAAGACGTTGTTCACCAAGCTCAAGCTCCAAGATGGTGGAACGGTGCATTTTGGCAATGGAAGAGCCAAAATCCTTGGACATGGAGAAATTGGTAATTCTTCTTTCACTATTAATAATGTACTATATGTAGAAGGGATAAGTATAATTTGATAAGTGTTAGCCAACTATGTGATGCTAATTTTCAAGTTGAATTTGTGAAAAGAAAATGTGTTGTGAAAAAGAACGATAAGATTGTTTTTAGGCTATACGTAAAAATGATGTTTACAAATTTAACACACATGATTTGATATCACAAATGTTTCTAGCCTAGTTGCCAAAAATGATTTGACTCAACTATGGCATAGACGACTTGGACATATTAGTTTTAAAAATTTCAAAGAGATTTGCAAAAATAAAAAAGTCCAAGGTCTTCCAAAATTACATTTTTGAAAATCATGGCTTATGTGACACTTGTCAAAAGGCAAAGCTTGTTTAAAACAAGCTTCAAGCCCAAAAGTGAAATATCCACCACCAAACCTCAACAATTGCTTCATATGGATTTGTATGGGGACATTGGTACGGCAAGTCAAAGTGGAAAACATTACACCTTTGTGGTGGTAGACGACTTCTCTAGGTACACTTGGGTAATGTTCTTAGCTAAAAAGAATGATACATGCCAAGAATTTATAAAGCTTGTAAGAGATTAGAAAATCAAAGAGAAGACACAATTAAGGAAATTAGAAGTGATAGAGATGGTGAGTTTGATGGAGAATTTCAAGAATTTTGTGTATCCAAAGGGTATGGACACAATTTCTCAGCTCCAAGAACTCCTCAACAAAATGGTGTTGCGGAAAGGAAAAATAGAAACACTTCAAAAAATGAGTAGAGCCATGCTAAACGAATTTGAGCTACCCAAATATGTTTAGGCCGAAGCAGTAAACACCGCTTGTCATGTGATCAATAGAGTTTATTTGAGGACCATTTCTCAAAATACTCCTTATGAGCTTTGGAAAGGTAGAGTACCAAATAGTGGTTATTTCAAGGTATTTTGGTTGTAAATGCTTTATACTTAACACCAAAGATAACTTGGATAAACTCGACTTCAAAGCGGATGAAGGAATCTTCATGGGTTACGCTCAAATAGCAAGGCATTTAGAGTATATAATAAAAGAAGCATGAAAGTTGAAGAATCAATTCATGTCAAGTTTAGTGAACTCATTGAGGATAAATCAAAACATTAATGATGATGACGATGATGAAATAATTGAAGTAAGCCATATAGAGAAATTTTGAGGATCCAAAAGGAAATATTGTTATTGACCTTAGGATTGATCTCCTTAAACCTAAGGTTGAGGATGAAGAAGTAGGAGGAGATACATCAAATTTACCGGATTCATATAAGTATAGGAAAGATCACGCTAAAGAGTTAATATTAGGTGAAACTAGCCAAGGCATAATGACTAGGAGGAAATTCAATGAAAACGCCTTTATTTCACAAGTTGAGCCTAAAAATATAAAAGAGGCAATAAATGATGAAGATTGGGTATTAGCCATGCAAGAAGAATTAAATCAATTTGAAAGAAGTGATATTTGGGAATTAGTTGCTAAACCTAGTGATCATCCCGTTAATTGGCACTAAATGGGTATTTAGAAACAAAATGGATGATAAAGGAAACATCACTAGAAACAAAGCTAAGTTAGTAGCCCAAGGATATAGGCAAGAGGAAGGCATAGACTATGATGAGACTTTTGCCACCGTAGCTAGGTTAGAAGCTATTAGAATGCTATTAGCATATGCATGCTATAAGGATTTCAAATTATATCAAATGGATGTGAAATCCGCATTCTTGAATGGAATAATTCAAGAAGAGGTGTATGTGGCTCAACCTCCGAGGTTTGAAAATCATGATTATCCAAATCATGTATTTAAACTCAAAAAGGCTCTTTATGGACTTAAACAAGCTCCTAGGGCTTGGTATGATAGGTTAAGTAACTTCCTACTTGAAAATGAGTTTTCAAGAGGAAAAGTCGACACTACTCTTTTTATTAAAGAACAAGGAAACCATCAATTGCTTGTTCAAATTTATGTGGATGATATTATATTTGGTGCTACTAATGATTCTCTTTGTGAGCATTTTGCAAAATTGATGGAAGGAGAATTTGAAATAGCATGATGGGTGAACTCGACTACTTTCTTGGTCTTCAAATCAAGCAAACTCAAGATGGAGTGCATATATCTCAAACGAAGTATACAAAGGATTTGCTCAAGAAGTACAAATTTGAGGATGGGAGAAGTGTAAGCACACCTATGAGCACAAGTACAAAGCTTGACAAGACGAAAAAGGAAAGCCGGTTGAGGGGTGGTAACCAAATATAGGGGTATGAATGGTAGTTTACTTTATTTAACCGCTAGTAGACCGGATATTTTGCATGTTGTGTGCTTATGTGCTAGATTTCAAAGTATGCCTAAGGAATCGTATTTAGTTGCCATTAACCGTATCTTTAGGTATTTGAAAGGAACTTTGAATTTTGGGTTGTTTTATCCCAAAAATGGATATTTTGATTTAAGAGGGTATAGTGACTCCGACTATGCGGAAATCTTGTTGATAGGAAAAGCACCTCCGGGACATGCCAATTCCTTGGAGATTGCTTAGTTTCTTGGTTCTCCAATGAACAAATAGCGTGTCACTTTCTACGGCGGAATCCGAATATGTATCGGCCGTTTCATGTTGTGCATAACTACTTTGGATGATCAACACTTTAAACGATTATAATGTTAAGTTTGATAAGTTCACATCCTATGTGACAACACCTCAGCCAGATTCGACGACGTCGATCGATCGATGTCAGAGATTGACGTACGTCGATCTCTTGCTTTGATAAGTCGATTGATCCATGTATATTGAGTTCTGAAATTTTTAATTTTAACCCTTTAAACATTGTTTATCATCCCTAATCTTGTTCTAATTGACTCAAATGTCTCAGTAGGAAGGGATTTGGTGAATATATCTGCTAGTTGATCATTTGTTGGAACAAATTCAATGCATACCAATCCTTTTAGAATGCAATCCCTTATAAAGTGATGTCTCACTTCTATATGTTTGGTCCTACTATGATGTACTGGGTTTTGCGATATATTCGTCGATCTCTGACACCAATCGATCGACGTCGTCGAATCTGCAACCTTAAAATTCCCCAAAACGCGAACCCTTCATCATTTCTAACCATTTCAATCGATTGAAACCCTATCAAAACATGTGCCTCCTTCTCTAAAAACCTACCCTCTCTTCAATTTCATCTCTAAATCAAGGGTTAATCATCTCTACTCTTGATTCTTGATTCCTCTCTTAAATTTCTCTATTTCAACCTAAAATTTTCAATCTCTCAAGCCCCAAATCTCTCAAAAATGTCTTCAAGAAGCAAAAACACAACCAAGAGGCCAAGATCCTCTAGGAGTGGAGGAGAAGGGTCAAGCAACCCTTCTCAAGGACAAACTTCTCAACCTAGAAGAAAACAATCTATGGATGAGAGCGAATTGAAAAATTCTTGCTGAGATTAGAAGTGGGTTAACTCTCTCCAACTTTCCTTGGATCAAAGCCAAAAGAAGCCAAGAATGCCTTGACGGAGCCTCTACCCCCGGGCATGTAAGGTATATCACTAGACATGCTCAAATATTATTTGATAAATGAGAAGATGATGAGAGAGCCACCATCCCACTCAAATTGCTTAGAATAAATGATATTCCAAGCAATAATGAATTAAGTCCTATCATTGAGTGGTTAGATGTTCAAGAATGGAGGAATATTTGGAATGAGAGAGAGATGTACAAAATGTCCACTAGGTATACTAGACTCTTTTATGCCAATTTATGGATTCAATACATAAATGGCCTTCCTTTAGCTCTACATTCCGTTATTGATGGACATTACATTAAATGGAAAGTTGAAAAAATTTGTGAATTGATTGGTATACCCAACGAGGGGTACTTTGAGTTTGATGCGTGGAAGTGGGTGCGGCTCGGTGGAGAGTCTTTGAG
>AP025052.1:22688846-22703217 GCA_036186865.1 Eustoma russellianum | reverse complement strand
GAGCTAGATTGAGACTAGATTCATCTTACCAAAATGAAGCTTGGAAATGGATCCAAACCATCAAGATGTTGTCTTCTCCTTAGTGGCTTTAAGAATCTTCTCCTAGGGTCCTCATGAAGGTCACGTTTTTGTGCAAGGAGAAAGGGGTACTAGGTGAGTTTCATCCTTTGAAATATAGAACTTACTTAGGAGATTCAACATTCAACTTACCTAGATGAGTTCTTGAAGGCTTGAAGATGAAGATGATCTCACACTCCTAGCTTCATCATGGCCGAAATATATGATGATGTTAGAGGAGTTGTCTAAGTGTCCAATGAATCCTCCATGGCTTGTTTAGGTGAGTTCTTGAGGGTGTTCAAGACTTAGATGATGGAGCTTCTTAGTATGAATTTAGATAAAACTCCATGGATGAAGTTAAGCTCCTTCATGACTTGAAGAAGTCTTCATGGAGAAGACAAGGGGAGGGGGGCGTGCCTTAAGGAGGGAGAGAGACAAGGAGACATGAAGCTTCCAAGGTGTGCATTGAGAGAAGAGAGCCTCCTTTGTGTCTTGAAACATTAACTCCCTATGTCTCCCATGCTTGGTTTTATTTAATTTCAAGACAACTTGTCTTGTCTTTCCTTTTGTTTATTTTATTTTATTTCTTAAATAAGAGTTTGTTATTTTAGTTCAACTATAGTTGCTTTATGCCAACTATAGTTACTTTATGTCAACTATAGTTACTTTATGTCAACTATAGTTACTTTATGCCAACTATAGTTACTTTATGTCCAACCTTGGTTACTTTACCCAACTAGAGTTACCTTGTAGTAAATATTAAGTAACCATGGTAATTTTTCTTGGTCAACTAGGGGGGGCCGATTTCTAGGCTTGGTTGACCCCATTTCCATGCTTAATTTTTCTTGTTCCAAGACAACCTATTTTATTGTAGTCTTACTAATTACATAATTGTGATAATAAGGAAAATTCTAGGCTCCTTCAAGGCCCTTATGGCCGAATTTTTACATAGTGTTGGAAGGGTAGTTTGTCATTTCACTTGTGTCGTGCGACACACTTACATAATTATATTAAATTTCCTATAATATTTACTTTAAGGAAATTCTACCAATTGTAGTTACATTTAAATAATGTAACCAGATGACTAATGCTTAGTGACTCATCTTCATAAGATTTAGCGGTATAGACAATTTCCCGTCGGGTATAACATTATTCCTTTCTTAAACCGCTTTATATGATTCTCAGTATATACCGATTTTCGCGGGGTACAACAGCTGCGCAGCACAAATAACTAATCCAAAGCCCAAAGGAATTTTCTTTAATAAAAATAGGAACCTGCCCGAGCCCACACCCAAACACGAGCACAAATACACGCGTGTGGCAATCTTGTATGTCTTCCCTCCGGTCAAAACTTCTCATGCCCTGAGGGCACATCTAAAATAACCATTATCCATATATATTTGGTGGTAATTTTACTTTCTTTCACTAATGTGGTATTCCCTTCACAAGGGCACATAATCTATTAAACAATGTTTGACACCCACTTTGAGCATTAATTTTTTATTCACCCGGTATCGTAATTGAGTGATTCCAAAGCCTAAAATTATATACTCGTTACGCAGATAATTAAGGGCCCATTAGTTTCTATTTTTCATTAGTGGAAACTAATTATAGTTAACCTCAAAGTATGTTGCTAACTAAGTTTGCAACTTGTCTTATTGGACCAAACCCCAAGTTTTTTCCAATTATTCCAGCAATCCCCCACATGAGTGGAAATTAATGCAAATGCAAATGCAGACTCCGTAGAGAAGTCAGATAAGAAAATGATGCATCACAAGAGGTAGCTTCTGACTTTGAGCCTTTCATAGTGATATACTATTGGATCCGCTCGACGAATTAGTGACTTGATGCCTTGAACTGGTCAGTCTTTACTATGAAGATAAACAATAGTACTCACAAACAAACCTTTAACACCCCTTTTGGTTCTCATGCTTATGTTCATTTTGGTCATGCACAGCTTGTTTCAGAAAATATTTTAGAGAATTCTTGCCTCATAGAACTCTCATATAAGCGGCAACACTTAACACTTACATAGGTGTTTCCTATAAAGAGTATTCTGTCATACTCCACTTGATGTACCAAGACATAGAAAATCATTAAAAGCATTAGCTTATCCTTACCCTTTCCGTAGGCATCACTTTTATTCAACCAGATGGGTAAGTGCTCCACAGAAACTTCATAACTTAGTTATCCCATTGAACCAAGATTCTGGAATCTCCAATCAACAAGGTTGGGTTACCGTTACAAAGGTTCTTGCGTTTTAGGCTTTAATTCCATTTCGTTTGTCAAATTTGACAACTGACCTCTAGGAAAACCTTTTGTAAGCGAATCCGTAAGAGTCTCCTTTGATTTTATATAATCAATGGAAATCACGCTATTAGAGATCAACTGTTTACTGGTGTTATGTCTTCGACGTATGTGTCGAGACTTACCATTATATATGCTGCTTTTGAGCTCGTCCTATAGCTGACTGACTATCACAATGTATGTTGATATGAGAGATTGGCTTAGGACAGCATGGGACATCCTCCAGGAAATTTTGAAGCCATTCAGCCTCTTTGTCTGCTTTATATAGTGTTATAAACTCAGCTTCCATAGTGGAGCGAGCTGTGCACGTTTACTTTGTGGTTTTCCACTACACAACATCACTACCTACTGTGAATAAGTATTCACTGGTGGACTTAGAGTCTTTACTAGAAGTCCAGTTAGCATCACGGTACCCTTATAACACTGCTGGGTATCTTGTGTAATGTAGTCAAAGGTTCACTGTATATTTCAGGTACCTCATCACTCTATTTAAAGCTTTTGAATGACCATCGATGGGATTACTTGTTGTACCCAATGAAAAGTCATGTTGTACTTGAAGACTTGTATAAGCGAATTAATATAATTTGCATCCTTCAAGTACATTTTTACTAAGTTTTATTATGACTTCTTTTATTTTACTTTGATAGAACAAAGATTACAATTATTCAAGCATGAGTTATGGATCATGGCCAATTCACCTAAAGGCCTAGGGAATTTCGGCCACAAGGCATAAAGGGCCTTAGAAGATTTCTCAAAATTACAAGAAGGTTACTCTTGAGGGCCTTCTTAATACAAGCCCAAATAGCAACTAGACAATTTTAAGTGGTGGGGGCAATTTTCCCCTAACTCTCACAAAATTTCGGCCTATGAGTCCAAGAAGACTCAACATTTCCCTAATTTTATTTTTAAATCAAGAAAAAGGGGGAAATAATTAGTAAAAAGGACAACTACCTACATAGCTTTTCATTAAACCCACTTGGAAAGAGAATTAAGCATGGTAATGGCCACTTAATGCTTAACCGCCAGATTCCCCCTCTATGGTTAACCAAGGAGCATTTCAAAAACTTACTATGGTTACTTTAAGTTAACCACAAGGCTAAAGTAACCCAAGTTAGCCTTAAAGTAACTATAGTTGGATAAAGTAACCCAAGTTAGCATTAAAGTAACCTTGATTAGCTAAAGTAACTTGGGTTAATTAACTCTAACCATGCCAATGTGATCTCCTACTTCTCTCTCTTGCTTCCAACGGCTAAACCTCTATCCTAGTAAAGAAATTTCTCTCCAAGAAACCCTAACTCTCAACCCTCAAGAATTCCCAAAGAGCAAGAGACTTTCCCTCTCTTCTCCCCAAGGCACACGGCCAAGTAGAACCAAGAAGGTGTAAGATTCATCCAAGCTCAAACTTGGTCTAGGTAAGAACACTCTAAATTACTTGAGAGAAATTTATATCCTTCATTGAGTAAAAGCTCACATTGCTACTCTTTCTTGTTCAAAAACCGTGGCCCTCATGGTCACTAGGTACAAGCTTTCAAGCTCTTAAGTGGTACTAGTTTCTTAGACGTTTGAACACCATTCAAGCTTCATTTTGGTAAGCCAATATAGCCTCCATTTGGTTTTATCTTTTGCTTAAGATAATAGCTAATGTTTGTTCTTTTCCTCCTCCAAACCGTGGGGTTTTTATAGTGAAGAGGAGGAAGACTTCACTCATTTCATCCAAGTTCCAAGTTAAGGAAAGGTTAAGCTTGAAAAAGGCAAGTACACTAAAATATTCATGACTTGTGTGTGAAAGTATATGCTTGAATGTCTAGATGTTACTAAGTTTTAATCTTAGAGGTAAAATGTTAAGCTTGAAGCATGAAACTTTCGGATTCTTTAAGAAGAGTGGCTTGCATGTTTGAGATTTCTTCAAAGGTGGATTCTTTGCCCTTCTTGAGTATGAATATGATGCTTGTCTAAGATAAATGTGGTAAAGTTCTCTTCTTTACTATGTAAGGGGGGCGGTTGGATGGCAAGTTGGGGTAAATGTTGTCCTTGTGAAGGATTGCAACTTGTGGGGTAAAGGATGTATAGGGGTTGTATGTTTTATGAATTAGGTGTGAAATTTTCATTATGAAAATGTAATTTAGGCCTTGCATGTGGGTGAAAACGGGCTGTTTTGAGGGGTTATGAGACATACAAACTAGATGTGCCATGACTAGACCTTACTAAGTACAAAATGTGCAAATTCAAGTTGTGCTATGTGTAACTTTGAAATTCGTTGTTGAAGGGATTTGTAGGTGAACTTTTGGAATGGATTGGAGCCTGCAAAGTTTATGCTAAAAAGTGCATTTGATGATTAGTAAACCATTTATAAAGGATAACTCAAGTTAGAACACTTTTAGTAAGGAAAAGTGACAAAATGGAAATTACTGGAACAGGGCAGAATAATGTGCCGTTTTGTATGACCCGAAGGGATCTTAGAAGTACCCAATTAAGCTAATTTTTGGCATGATATTAGCCCTATGTATGTAGTAAATATGAGAGTTGAAATTTTGGTAAAATAAGTTATGTTTTACCCTTAATGGAATTTTTAGTAAAACTAGTCAAGCTGGAATTACTGGACTGGACAGAATTTAAGTGACATATTGATCGAGCCGAAAATGGACCTTAGACATATGAAAATGGGCTGATTTTTGGTAGGATGCTAACCTTATGTATTTACTAAGTCTGTGAGTTGGAATTTTCAGAAAAGGACTCATGGTTTGGTCACAATAAATTTCGTAGTAAAACTGGTCACTCCAGAAATCAGCATGTACCCGTTTTAGAAAAGTGAATAAAAGACCCCTTGAAAGTTATTATGTCACTCCGGAAATTTTATGGTAATGACTTAGGACATAAATGAGCATGTCCATGTAAGTTAATCAGCCTGGAATAATTATTTGAAGGGGGTAAATATCAAGATAAAGCAAACACTACTAAACTGGGAAAACTGGGCCGAAATTACGGAACTAGTTGGAGGCTTCGTTCTTGTGATTTAGGCCTGTTTAATCGGCTTGGGCTTATGAACATTATTTATTGGCATGTTTGCAGCATTTTTCCAGGCTTGGCCCAAATTAAATAAAACTTATTGGGCTTAAAAGAAAGGTAAAAGAAGGTATTGCACTGCTGAATTCAGCAGTACCCTGTTTGGTAATTAAATAAATTAAGGGTCTTACATGTTTCGAAACGTTACGAAAATTATATGGCAAATAGAAAGGAAACCCTTATGCATATGAATGATAAGAAATCATGATGAACAGCCTAATTATGAGGTTTTTAGGCCGCGCAAATAGAATAATGATTCTGGAAATTTTTCCAGCCTAAAGCATAAGAATATACATGTATGTATGTGACGCAATTTGTCATGAGTTGCATAGTGCACGTCATACATTGCATCATCGTCACTTACATGATTTATGAAACTGATTTTATGACAATGAATGATGAAAAAGCGTTTTTAAAAAAAAGATTCCATTTTGAAAAGAACACTTTCCTTCGGTACTGTATATTTCTGGCCAGCAGGACCCGCTCCAGATCCAGGGTTAATTGATCTGATGATTATGACCGTTCAGTCCCGGAGAGAATAGACCTGATTATGATGATTATGACCGTACAGGCCCGGAGAGAATAGACCTGGTTATGACGATTATGACTGTACAGGCCCAGATAGAATAGACCTGATGACTATGATATGACCGTTTTCGGATCCAGAAATAATAGATTCGAAAGGAAGAATATGACCGCCTCAGATCCGGACAGAATAGATATGAACACTCTCTTGTTTTCATTGACAATGATGTTTTGAAAGAAAGAAAGAAAAGAAGAATTTGTCCTCATGATTATCACGATGCATCACATGTGCATACTCATGCATATTGCATTTAATGGTTAGTCGAATAATTGTTACACTGTTACTTAGGCTAAGATGTTATGATTTGATATCTCCTAAGTTATGATTTTTATAAGTTATAAGATGGTCACTTATGGATATTGGATGGAAGGTCAGGTATGTTACTAAACCAGCATTTTTGGGGTTTGGTTCTTGTATGCACTTTCCATTTCATTCACGACTATTTATGGTTTACTTGCTGGTGACGTTGTCACTCACCCCTTATTTTTCTTCTCAGAACCCGCAGGGAATAGGGTCGAATGGATCGAAGACGAGACTAGGGTTCCTTATCCGTATAAGAGCGAGAGGAGGATGACTTAAGGATTCTTGACATGATGGACGTGATTGATGAATTTCTATGAATTAATGTTTGAAACATTGACTTTTGGATTTCCGTATTTGTGAACATGTTGTAAGACGTATAATGGTTGCTTAGACGTTTTTATTTTTAAAAGTCTTTATTCTATTTCGGTTTTGATTACTTGTGGACGTGTAAGCATGAAAGTCCACATATTTTATTCTGGACTATGATATGTTATGGATTGACGCCTGGTACTCTCCGTAGTGAAGTACGGCAAGCGCACTGTATCCGGCTAGGCCAGGGTGCGGGGCGCTACATTACTGGTAAACTTGCTCAGTTTATTTACTGAGCATGCTAAGTTTGGTCTTGTACAATTTGTTATGTACATCAGACTCCCAAACACTTCTAAGTATTTCAACTGAGCTACTAGTTCTCCTCGGTTCTTCCTTAAGTGTATACTTAAGTCAAGTGGAGTCTTTACTGGTTTCACATCAAACATATTGAATCGTTTTAGAACAGATTCAATATAGTGAGTTTGTGACAAAACGGTTCCTTCAGCTACCCTAGAAATTTTAATTCCTAGAATAATGTTGGCAATTCCCATATCCTTTATGTCGAAGTTTCGTGTCAACATCTTCTTTGTACTTATAATGACATCATGAGTACTTCCCGTGATCATCATGTCGTCTACATAGAGACATACTATTACTTATGCATTTAGAGTGTTCTTGATGTAGACACACTTGTCACACTCGTTGATCTTGATACCATTTGACAGCATCGCTTGATCAAACTTCAAGTGCCACATTTAGGTGCTTGCTTAAGTCCTTATAAGGATTTAACAAGTCTACAGACTTTCTTTTCTTGTCTTGGGATAATGAATCCTTCGAGTTGTTCCATGTAGATTTCTTCCTCCAACTCACCATTTAGAAAGGCAGTCTTCACACCCATCTGATGGATTTTTATTTTGTAGACTGTAGCAATAGCAACTAGCATCCTTGTAGAGGTAATCATAGTTACTGGTGAGTATGTGTTAAAAAATTCAAAGTCTTTCTTCTGTCAATAGCCTTTAGCTACCAACCGGATCTTGTGCTTATCGATAGACACATCCTCTTTCAGTTTTTTCTTGAAGATCTACTTGCATCTGAGTGATTTACTTCTTGGTGGAAGGTCAACCAGCTCCTAAGTGTGATTTTGAATAATGGAATCTATCTCTATGTTTATTGCCGCTTCTAGAGGGGAGCTTTTAGGGTTGACATTGCCTCAAAGAAAGTTCTTGGCTTGTTTTCAACCATATAGGTTAGAAAATCAGGTCCAAAGGATGTTGGTATTCTGGCTCACTTGCTTTGACGAGGTTCTTCAATTTCTTGAGGGGCTGTCTCACGCATTTGCTTACCAGTACTTGCCTCTTCATTGTTTTTGTCGTTCTTTGGAAAGACATCTTCAAAGAACATTGCATTCCATAACTCCATAACAACATTTTCATGTATGTCAGGAATGTCCTATTTGTGCACCAAGAACCGATATGCACTATTGTTAGTCGCATATCCTATGAATATGCAATCAATCGTTTTAGACACAATCCTCACTTGTCTTCATTTAGGCACAACAACCTTTGCGAGACACCCCCACACTTTCAAGTATTTGTAGCTAGGCCTATGGCCTCTCTAAAGTTCGCATGGAGTTTTATTTATCTTTTTAGAAGGAATTATTTTTAAAATGACGTTGGCGGAGAGAATTTCTCCCCCCACAAGTTCTGAGGTAAACTCAAACTTATCAACATAGCATTCATCGTCTCCTTTAAAGTACGGTCTTTGCATTTTGCAATACAATTAGATTGAGGTGAATATGGTGCAATCGTTTGATGAATCATGCCAAGTTATGAACAAAATTCATTAAATGGTGCGCCATATTTCCCGTCTCTATCACTCCAATATATAGTGCAATCAGCGATAAAAGTTACAAAACACTTTTTACCACCTCTCGTTTGCATAAACTTTAAATCACACACATCTGTGTGAATTAAGTGCAAAGGTTTGGTGTTCCTTTCTATTGAAGGAAACAGTACCTTTGCCATTTTTGCTTCAACACAAATTTGGCATCTTTCATTATTAAAATTCAATTTGGATAATAAGTCAAGATTAACATTCTTTGTATTGACTTGTAGTTTACGTGTCCCAAACAAAAATGACATAAACAAGAAGACTCAAGCATGTAAGCAGAAGAGGAAGCGTTATTGTTAGCCACATCGGGAAATTCGTTCTTGGGTATAATTGTAATGACATTTAACTTGAACATCGTATCATTTAAGTATCCCTTCCCACAAAAGCATACCATTCTTTGAAAGAATTACTTCGTTTGACTCCTACACTAGTCTAAACCCATGCATGGCAAGTAGAGCCCCGGAAACCAAGTTCTTCCAGATGTTGGAAACATGCAGCACATTCTGTAGAGTTAGATGCTTTCCCGAGGTCAGCTTCAGAACAACTTTCCCTTCTCCTTCTATATTTGATAAGGCAACGTTCCCCATGTAGAGTTGTTCGTTGTTCTCAGGCTTGTACTCTGAGACCATTGTCTTATTGACGCAAACATGTCTTGTGGCTCTAGTGTCTAGCCACCATTCGTGCATGTTCCCTATAGCATTGCACTCCGAGACCACAGCACAGAGATTTAAATCATCCTGGCATCAACGAGACTCGATTTTGTTGTGTTTTGCTTTTTCTTGGGCTTACGACAGTCACTAATGCGATGTCTCTGGATTCCACAATTATAGCACTTCCTAGTGAACTTTTTAGCACTCTTTTTGCTTTTGGAGTTCACTCCGAAAGGGTTGGCTTTTTCTTCTTTGCCTCTGTGACATGGGTTTTGGAATGACTAGAACTCAAATATGTCTTTCTCTCAGATCTAAGATTATCCTCCTCTGTGCGGAGTCGGACAATCAGATCTTCCATCAGCATTTCCTTTTGTTTGTGCTTGAGATAGGTCTTAAAATCCCACCACAAAGAAGGTAGCTTCTCAATAACGGCCGCAACCTAGAAAGATTCACTGAGCATCATGTACACCTCTTCCATTTCGGCCACCAATAATTGTAGTTCCTCAATTTGAGAAATTACAGTTTTGGAATCTGACATTTTAAAGTCCATGTACTTACCGACTATAAACTTTTTTGTGCCAGCGTCTTCAGATCGATACTTCTTGTATAAAGCTAGCCACAACGAGTTTGCAGTTTTGTAAGTACAATACATGCCAAGCGGAGTATTATCTAAGCAACTCAAAATTTGGCTCAAACAAACATAATTACTGTAAGACCAAGCTTCAGCCGCCAAGTTGGTCTACATGTTCAGATTCTGGTCATCAACAGGAACCACCACAGGAGGGTCCTCGCTCAAGAATTTGGCCAATCCCAATGTTGTAAGAAAAAATAGCATCTTCTGCTGCCGCCTCTTGAAGAAACTTCTCCCAAACTTCTCGGGTTTCTCCACGTGACCAACTGGCACATTCAATCCACCATTCACAGCAGCATTGGGTGCCAAGGGAACAACATTTACTTCGGGCGCGGCACCAAATTGTGCACTGTTCATGCCATGAACTGAGCTCCCACTTTCGTTCTCCATCACTGTTCACTCGAGAAAGAACAGATCAGAACAATTTCGAAAAAAGAATGAATAGGAAAAGCTTGCAAACCAGTGTCACAACACTGTTTTGCGTACAAAAATAAAACAGTACAGAATTGAATACAAAATAAGTCTTAAGATTGTTAGGAAACGATAATCAATCCAGTACCAAGACACAGTAGTGGTGTGTGCATATGAACAGTCGGTAAATAGTAGATCAAATCTGGGGCGAGCTGAGGACTCTGTCCTTAAGACTTATTGCTCTGGTATAGTGTGCTCAACCGCGCTAGCAATCGTCTTCAAGGATACAACGGGTACATGTTCAGCCGAACAGCACTGCTACAACTTGAACCTCAGGGAACTTTCGAGCATCCCGACTTCTCTGGGACGTAATGTAGAATGAAGAAGCAGAAGAGAGCAGAAGAGAAGGTTGTGTTCTGATTGCACCCAAGGCCCAGTTTATATAGAGGAGTTGGTTGAAGAATCGGTTGAGCAGATTAATCTATGACGTCGGATTAAAACTACAGATCAACCAGAGGCGTCGGATGAAAACCGAACCAGCGTTTGTTGGGTGGTTTCTGGAAGGATAATCCACTGCCGTTGGATGAAAACCGTATTGCAGGATTAATCCTGAAGCGTCGGATGAAAACCACATATTGTTGGGTGGTTAGGTCAGTTTGATCTACAGCCGTTGGATCAAAACTGACACCTAACCGACACCGTTAGATCAAAACAGACAGACCGTTTCATCTTATCTGCGGGCGGTTAGATCAGTTTGAACTACAACTGTTGGATCAAGACTGACACCATAGCCAACACCATTAGATCAAAACGGACAAAACATGCATAGGGAAAGGCCTACAGACCGAACTGGACCGCTCGGAGACTTTTCATCGGGCCGCTGCGCAGCTAGACCTGGAGCCTTTTATAAATAACTAATCCAAAGATCAAAGAAATTTTCTTTAAAAAAATCGAAACCGGCCCGAGCCCACACCCAAACACAAGCACAAACACGCGTGTGTGGCAATCTTGTAGGTCTTTCCTCCGGTCAAAACTTCTCATGCCCTAAGGACACATCTAAAGTGACAATTCTTCACATATATTTAGTGGTAATTTTACTTCCTTTCACTAATGTTGTATTCCCTCCACAAAGGCACATCACCCATTAAACAATGTTTAACACCCATTTTGAGCATTAATTTCTCATTCATCTGGTATCGTAATTGAGTGATTCCAAAACCTAAAATTATCTACTTGTAACGCAGATAATTATGGACCTATTAGTTTCTATTTGTCATTAATGGAAACTAATTATAGTTAAAATCAAAGTATGTTGCTAAGCAAGTTTGCAACTTGTCTTATTGGGCCAAAAACCAAGTTTTTTCCAATTATTCCAAAAATAAATTGATCGTACACAACGAAGATACATTCTGTCTAAATGTCTCTTTATAACAAGAACACAAAGAAACACACAAGACTCGGCTGGAACAAAAAAATGCTGGAACTAAATATTATATATATATATATATGTATGTATATATATATGTATATATATATATAGACACACAACGAACCTATACCGGTAAGGTACCGATATCCTTTCAGGTACTATGACGAACACGGTAAAGTGACAACAAAAATTGTGTGCTCTGTGCTTAGACTGTAGTTGGCCGCAATTTTTCCCAAAAAATTACCTCCAGGCTCGAAGTCAATTCTCCACCTTCTGCTGTTCTTCAGTTTACCTGGCCATCTTACCGTTATCTTCAAGAACATCACAGTTGAAACCTAAAAGACTCTCCGGCGACAACCAAAATTGTTGTCAAAGCCCTAGTGTTCCACGAATCTAGGATGAAGTTCCGGTACGCAATGGTGTGCTCGTCGAATCAGAACCGAAGCATGGAGGCTCACGCACTGCTTAAGAGAGAGGGATTCGACGTTTGTTCCTACGGCACCGGACAACACGTGAAGCTCCCTGGCCCTTCCCTCAGGGAACCAAATGTTTACGATTTCGGCACACCTTATAAGCATATGTTTGACGATCTTCGCCGCAAAGACCCCGAGTTGTGAGTTTTTTTATTTTTATTTTGATGAATCGGATTTCTCTAATTATTTATTCGAAGTTAATATACTCCTCGTACAGTTTATATCTGTTTGTAACGTAAAATATTGTTTTGTAAGGAGAGCAGTGAAATTTTATTTTTCTTTAGGTGAAGGGATTTGGGAAAGGCAATGTACTTAGGGGTGTGTTTGATTTCTAGATTATAATCATGATTTAAATCAAAACGTATTTTCCAGGAAGAAGAAGTTTTAATTCAGTTTTGTCTATATATGTGAAATAACATTAGTGTAAAATATTGACGTTAGTGTAAAAACTGATTACATTATGTTGAAGACTGCGTTAGCAAGATTAACACTAGTATTATGTTGGATCATTTATTCTATCAGATTTCTTGAGTTAAATTTGTTGATTCATATGGTCTAATGTGTATAATCTAGACACGAGTTAGGTCAAATGATTTAAATCATAACGATGATCGCTTTCCAAATCAACCCTGAACCGATTATATAGCCTATAAGGATTTGGTAATTTTCTTTCTTAAGCCAGTTAAGTGGCTTTTTCTTTATTCCCCGGAGCCAAAATTTGCATGCATCATTCTTAGTCATTATGGGTGAAGAATTAGTATCTAGGTGTTTCCTTTTCTTTTCTTTTCTTTTTTTTTGATATCAATGTAGTTAAGATTGTGTTTGCAGCTCTAATGGTCTTGATTTTTCAAAATATTTATTGCAGATATAGACGAAATGGGATATTGCCAATGCTTAAGAGAAATTTAGGAGTAAAAACTGCGCCGCAGCGTTGGCAAGATAATGCTGATGATGGATCCTTTGATGTGGTGCTCACATTTGAAGAAAAGGTTTTTGATATGGTTCTTGAAGGTTGGTGAATTTTGCGGCTTCTCATTGTTGTGTGGTTCAATACTTGGCAATGATTATTGATCTGGAGATTGGTTGATTTGAAATGTTACACAGTGATACTACTTCAGCATTGCCACTAATATATCGGTCCTATTAATTATGTCTCATGCATTATACAAGTTGGTCAGAAGTCCAAAATAGCATAACCAACATGGTAGCTAACCCATTTTGATCTGGCAGATTTTGTTTTATAGTGTGCATAGTTAAACCTCTTCCAGAAATTGACCTTGGATGCATAATGACCTATTAATTTCTTCTAATCTATGAACAATTGAGATTGCTGTCCATTTATCATTCAATAATGCAGATTTTGGTATTAACTGTTAATGACTCTATGGAAGTTAGTGAACCTGGAATAACTTTCAATTGCTTTACAAGCCAGCATCTGGATTGATTTGTAGCTGTTGTAATTTGGGTGATAGTTGTGTAAGAAATGTTATAGTTGTCAACAGAAGTTGAAGAAAAGTCAGCTACTTTAGAAATCAGCACTCAGTTTTGAGTGATACTTTGTATTGTATAGGTGATATAGTAGGTGATGTCTGGACATTATTTGATTATTTTTACTGTGGATGTTTAGGGTTATTGGAGGATGGAATCATTGCAGTTATTTTCGAATTCCTTGCTGTTTTGATTCTCGAATTTGTCTGAATGGTGATAGAAGTTGAAAAACTGTTTGGGTAATATGATTCCATGAAAAATTGGATCATTAGCGAATGTTTTACTTCTGCAGTGATTTATTTCAGATTCCAATAATTTTCATGATGTTGAACTGTTCAATTCTGTTCAAGAGATGGGTGCTAATATACTAATGCTAAACCCCGCCTTTGCTATACATTTTTGCATATGTCTTCTGTTTTTCGGTAGCTATTATTTTCGGTAGCTATTATTATATGTTTTTCGGCGTGGAGGACAACCCCGAAGAGCGGGGGATTTCTTGACATTTCGGATTGGCTGTCTTGTATTTCTAATAAGTTGTTTAATAGTTGGCACGACCAGGCTTAACATAAATGTAGTCACTGGAGTCATTCTAAAAAGGGAGAAATTAGCACTACTCGGTGAAATAGGTTCTTTTATAATCAATTTCAAACCATCTGCTAGAGGTTGTAACAATCCAAACGATCCCACTACATCAGGACCCTTTCGACGTTGCACAAAAGCCATTACTTTACGTTCAGCTAGCACTAAAAAGGCTACTCCTAGTAGAAGTGGTAG